>VXAV01001298.1:218277-263406 GCA_013399715.1 Alectura lathami
GGCCCCGGGGCCGCCGGCGGGAACGGCCCGGCGGGCGGCGGGACCCTGCCCTGAGGGGGTTGGGGCTGCGGTCGGCGCAAACCCCAAATCCTGACCCTGCTGAGACCGCGGAGGGGTTTCCTGCTCTGCGAGAGGCAGGAGCAGGTGAGCGGTTGCCTCGGGGCTGCCCGGGTGGAGGAGGTGGTTCACGCACACGCCGCCAGCCGTCCGCCAGCCGTCGTCAGCCTGCGGGTCCCTTTTTCTGCAGTAACGTGTTCTTTAAGCATACGGTACAGCCAGCAGGGATCCAAACTGATATAAGAAGTGGAGTACGATCAGATAGCGTAATAAGAAAATTGTTGCCTAAAGCAGAAAAGAGATTGTATATGGTTCTTAAACTGTAGTGCTGCATGGAGGTCAGTAGATCTCAGTCTCTTAAGACTACCCAGGCAATGGTTATCACCTTGTTATAGTGATGTCATTTTTTAATGTCCAGGGAAAAGGAAGCAGAAAGCTGATAAAAGATTTGTCAAGATCAGTGCTGCTGTCTGCATAAAGGCAATTGTCCTTGGAGGCTAGTGTTTTCTGGCAGCCTATTTTGTGTCAGCTGTAGCTGGCATCACTGAAAGCACCTGAGTTAGGAACCTAGAAACACTGGTCTACAGTCTTGGATAAAAATCCAAGCATGAGGGAAACTTTCAGCTATAGGGATACCAACAATGTTTAGGTGTCTAACCTACATGTGCTTTCAGAGCTCTGTGTCCATCTCTGATCCTGTTAGTGCTTGTAGGAGGAAACAGACTGATGGATCAGCCTGTTCGGCAAGGTTTCTGGTTAGTTTTTAGATGGCTGTGTGCCACCAGTGGTCTTAAACTGCTTGTATAACGACCCAAAAGGTAATCACAACTCTTCCATCTCGCATATTCATAGTTTTTTTGTTTGTTTGTTTGTTTTCCTCTAGGCATCATTCAGTGGAATCGAGGTAATGGGCATGACTCTGAACTTCATCTTCTGGATCTAAGAAGGGTCCTTCAGTCTGATCTCCAGTCATAAGGAAACTGTTATAGCTCAAGCTTGGCGGGCTTAAGAAAAACTCCATCACTTCAAATGTATTCAGTTGTTATGCTGAACATTGACTCACTGGTTACTCATGAGACCCAACATTTAAATTACACTTTCTCATTTTCAAAGTGTGTTATAAATAATGATTAAATTCTCACAGCCTGATGAAGTCAGAGGAAGAGATGTTTGTAGGAAAAAGTGACATATTTTATCAGACGTCATTGAGTTCAGATCTATTTCGAAGTGCCCCTGTACATTTGTGCTGAGCTAACTAATGAAAACATACCAAAAGTAACGGAGGAACTGACTGTAATCCCAGATGACTAAGAACAGAAGAGAATGCTTTACAGTTAAGTTACGAGTGCTGTATAGCTGTGCTGAAAGAAGTTTGAAGGGAATTTGATTTTACCAATATGTGAGGGTGGCACTTGGGCACCTTGGCTGACCATCACTTTGACATTAAGGTATACTGGTCCTGAGGTTGTTACGGAATTCTCTGAGCATTTCTCTTGAAAGGACAAGACTGAATATTCCAGCTTAGTGAAGGAATGGTTGCACCTATTTCTAAAAGTTATTCAGCCTCAAAGTCCCAGTTGCAAAAGTTTTTCATGCGTTGTTATTTGAAGAAAAGTTTCAGGGAGAAGCACAGACAGAACCTGTCAGAGTAAGAATAAGGAAAATAGAGTGAATCTTTCCTACTGGGGCATCACAAAGAGACAAGGGAAGGAAAGAAGTGCAAGGAGGGAGCAATACCCTCAAGATCTGCCTTTGGATAACTTGCAGTTCACAACAGCGTAGTTGCCCGTCTGAAGTGACACATTCACTGGTTATTTGGCTGTGTAACTTTACAGCAGTCAGTGACTTTGGACAAAATGCATCCTGTGTGTACCCTGAAGCATCTCTGGACATGAATAACCTCTGTGTTACAAATGAGACATTCTGGAACAGAAGCTGCTTTTTTGGTAAGTGACTTTCAGTAAGTTCAGTGCTGTGACATTGAACACAATTTTTTGGGGTTGACTCTGAAATTGCCAGGTAGCCTATAAATAGGGTTTGATGGAGCATTGCAATGGTTTCTGCAGAGATATTACAGTAGGAGTGTTTGGTTAACTTGTGTTTAACTTAATATACTTTTATGATTTTCTTCATAAAACATTTTTAAAGCCAGTTCCGTGTTTTACAGCTCACTTACTATTTAAACAGTAACTGCAGCATTTTCACTCAGAGAGAAATGGCTGTGTTGTTCTGGTAGAACAGATATGTGTGGCCAGACGAAGAGGTATCTCTCTGGCTTGTTGGAACTGGAGCTTTCTCATGTTTGCAGCTGTTGGCGAATTCTAACCCGAATCTCTGAGCTATTTGGAAAACATTCCTTGCCGCCATGAGTTTGCTTCCTTGATTTCATTTCCGTCTTTGTTATATCATCTCAGCCGTGGTTATTGCATATATACTTAGAGACTCTGCTGGAAGGGAAAGTAAAGTTTGTTGCATTAGCACTGCGTCTATAATCAGACTCTTATGTTTCACTCAAGATAAAAGAGCATCTTTCTAATCTCTTGGTAGATGTACAATAGCAGTGTAGTACTAAGAGAAGCTTTGTATGAGCTAAGACTTACTGTTCAGCAATCTTTCATAAATGACTGAAGATGTGAAATCAGGACAAAATTTAATTACAGCTCTCCACCACTACATGGTGCATAAGCACAGAAGGGGCTGTATGAAAACTGGAGTTACAGCAGCTAGAAGAAATTCCTTTGCAGTTGTTGCATGAATAGGTGTGCGTGTCTGTATGAAACACAGCTCACAGGTCTGGAACATCGTGCTGATGTTAATTGCTTGGGATTTGGCAACAAGTACAGCTGGATCTCATGATGATAAGGAGAAGCTTCTGTCCTGTCTGCCAAGTGAACAGAAACACTCTCCACAGGCTGCAGGGCAGATATTTTTTGTGGGCTTGAGATATATTACCAGAAAAGGCAACAAATTGAATGGTATCGTCTTGCAGGAAATCTCACCACCCAGTGGAGACGAGGAGGTAGATTTCTGGTGAGAAATGTCCTGTCTCTGCATCTCTGAACACACCAAGCACTGGCAAGAGGAACATATTTACAAAGGTTTCCTCAGTCTTGTGTTTTTGGTGGGTACACACCCACCAAAGAGGACATGAGATGTTGCAAACCCCAGCTTTTGTATAGTATTGTGAGGAACTAATTCAGCTCTTCTGTAATGGATTTATCTTTCTTTCCTTCCTTCCTTCCGTTTATTCCTTGTCCCACCCAGTCTCTTCTAGTTTCCTGCTTCTGCTTTATTTATAGCTAAGTGTGATAGGTGGGATTTAAGGAAGTGCAAATACACCTGAATTATGGTAATTCACACTTCTTACATGAGGATATTGATGAAAGGTGTTTGGTTGTCTTTAGCAGAGAGATTAAAGGCATTGGGATAGTAAAGAACCGCATAAAACCCCTGCGAAACACAGTTGCAATGGACCGATAACAGGGTGGATGGGTAAACACATTTGACCTCTCAGAGAGCAGTGCAACTTCAGAGGAAACAATGATTTTAGCAAACACAAGAAGTGTGTGAGTCTGTTGGTGACCGCCAGCTGTCAGATCCGTGTAATATACTTTTAGACTTTGCCTGCACTATGGAGTTTTGCAGCTTTCACAGCTTTTGGTGAGCCAGGAAGGAGATTTGTACTGGGATAACCTCCAAGGCAAAGCTTGCTGTCAGCAGTGATTTGCAAAGAGGCAGCTTACCTTGGTTTCATGCTGGGATTACTCACGTACGCTGGTAATCATAATTACAAGATTTAGCTCTATTACAGATCTTTTAAGATGGATATCTAACACGCCTCAGAGGGGAAAGGAGAGGTATCATTAGCTCCTCAACGTGTAATAATTTTTACAACTGCTACTAACTGTAGTGGGGCTAACAGGGAAAACAGGAAGGTAAACAGATCGCGTGGCGTTGCCTCCTCCAGCAAGCCCTGTTGTTGTGGTGTCCAGGGGGAACAGGAGCTGAACTGTGACTGTTTTTTCTTCAGTTGGAAGCCTGAGAACTTGCTGTTCTGAACACAAAAATGAAGGTTCTGACTGTTTCCCTTGAATGGAAGCAGCATGATGTGGGTGTGAAAAGAGTGGAACGGCGTGGTAAGGGAAACAACCAGAAGGAGAGAACAGCTGACTCCGGGGTCTGACCAGATCTGCCCCTTCTGTTTCACTGTGTGTTTTGTTTTCAGCTCTTCATCTCAGAGCATCTCATGGGTCTCACAATGCATCTGCACAGCTCTGGGCTGAGAAAATAAAACAATTGAAAAGGGGTTGTTAATTCCTCCTGAAACAGGCTTCACAAGCTCTGGGAGATGAAAGCTGAGGCTGGGTTTTAAAACAAGCTGAAAGTGCTAAGATGCAGAAATGCAGAGTGAAGCCACTCAGTAGAATAAAATTTGGAACAGAGCCCTGTAAAAATCTTTAGTTATGACTAATCTATTTTTAATATGTGTGGTTCTAGGTAATTTACTTTTAAAGATAATTTCTCTACTTATGCTCTTTACAGTTCTTTACTGTCATTGTAGATAAATGGCATGCTGACATGCGAGCTCCATATCAGATGAGCTGCAGTGACAGAATTAGTTCTGATGCTGGAGTGGCCTGGGCTGAGCCACTGACGGAGCTGAGAAACAATACAAGCAGGATGTTTAGTGTCAGGCTGCAGTGGCACTTGGAGGGACCCACCCCAAAGGAACATGAATGCAGGCTCTGTCCTTCAGCCAAGTTAGCTGAGGAAACAGCGTAACAGCAGACTGTAAGCTCAGCTTGTGCAGGGACAAACATATGGAGTGCCTTTTAAAGGTGGAAGCCATCTGAAATGGAAACTTCAGGTGTTCTTGATGCACTGAACAAGTCAGTGAGGCACCACACAGTTTTACAGGCTATTTTGGCCTCACGTTGTCTCAGTCTCGCTTGGTGGTCCCTTCTCAGGGGTCCTTCTGATCCCGTGATACAGAAACACTGAAGCTAACACACTGTTATGTTTGAGCGTCCTGGCTCTTGTGATGCAAATCCAATCACTTGCAGTCACTGTAATCATTAGAGCTGTGAACAGGAGGATGAATTCAATGCAAACAAGCAGGAGACTGTGGAAGGGAACAGCATGAAGGCTGCTGAGGCAGGTAGGAAACCTGCTGGCGGGTCCGATGCTGGTGGGATACACTCAGCATACAGATCACAGAGGGCTAGCTAAGAGCAGGGCAGGGTGGTAGCAGTGCTGGTAGTGACACGCAGTGCTCTGAGGGTGAAGGCTGTTTTCTGTAGTGTGTGTATCTGATATCCAGTTGGCATCTCCTTGAGGTAGGCTGTAACGTGGCGCAATGCGATAGAGCGGCAGGGAACTCCTTGCTGGCTTCTTGCCCTGTGTGCAGATACCTTTTGAATTATGTTTTGACCTTCAGTTTCTGATTGTCTGAGTTCTGCATTGCAGCTTGAGAAGCAAGCTGTAAAGCTGGGGGTTTTCTAAGTGAAACACAGAATAGGTAGGAAGGAGTCTGCTGAGGGAGAACTCACCAAATGGACCCGAGATGTGAGGGAGCGCTTCACGACAACACAGACCCACGGTGCCATGCTTAAATCGGCACAAAAGACTGGTTTGTACTAAATACTTATCCACAAATCCTCTCCTGCTCTTAAGAGGCACCTCTGCCTTCTGATGGAAACATGACCATGTATATCTTGGGTGGTGTGGAGACCTGAAGTCACACTCCTACTGCCAGGGTGTTGTTCTAGAGCACTGCAGGCATTTGGCACCAGCAGCCCAACACAGCAGTTTAGAGGTGGGAGAAGTGAAAACCACTATCCCGACAGAAAATCTGGGGGTAATTAGGGAGAGGGTCTGTGATGGAAGAACCTCTCTCTCTCTTTCAGATAAAGCTCTGAAACATTGCCATTGCTTCCATTGTGTTTGTGCGGGTTGTTTCTCTCGGGCAGATTCTGTCACTTCTTGCAGATTGTTAAATGCAGACTGACGGGCGATCGAAGCTGAGACTCAGCCTGCGGTGGGAGGCAGCAGCTGCTCTGTGTGAGACAAAGGCCTTGTTGCTGTGTTTAGGGATCTGCAGGGTGCCTACAGGAGAGGTGATTAAGGTTCAAATGCAAGGCTTAAGTTTTCAGAGAAATCAAGAGGTTCTTCAAGACTATGAGAGCCTAAAGCCTTGGATTTCTCCTGCCTCACCTGCCTGCTGGCACTCAAAGGCATGTTGTCCCTTTAACAATCCATTTGATTCGTCAGTGACTCATTTGAAGGCTCTTATCTTCACCAGCAAGGTGCTTCAGAGCTCAGTGGCACACACTTACCAGTCCGGTTACTGTACCGTGTTGCCAGTTACTCTTTTCACTCCTGGGGTGCTCCTAGCGTTTGATCTGTGACTACATTGAGGCAGTAACCCCCCTGTATTTATTTATTTATTTACCTATTAATGCTGTGTTACATTGTGCAAGGCCACCACCACTGCAAAACCGTGCCAGCCTCTGCTGCCTGTTCACTGCTCTCCCAAGTACATCCATATGGTAATGCCTGAAATCTGCTCTGGCTCCCCTCAGTCCTCAGGTAACCCTAGTGGAATCTGTTCTCCTCCTGAATCACCTTAGGTAACCAAATGACAGTTTCCACCAGACACCAATCTAGGCTACATGTAACATGGAGTTACACTGAGTTAACTCTTCTCTTCCTTCTCCCTGCTGCATTTGCCTGGCTGTTGCTTTCACAAAGCTGTGGGGCAGGGCCTGTTTTCTCCATCTGCACAGCAGCTGGTGTCGTGGGCCCTGACTAGTCTGTGAATCCTGATGTTACTGAGTAGTCATGAATCCTGCCTGGCAGCAGAAAGTCTCCTTTTGCTTGTCAGGCTGGATCTTGTTTAGTTTGAGGTTGGCTCTGTCAAAGCTAGAGACCTCAATGGAAAGAAAGGTGCTCTGTGTGCAGCAGGACTGATGGAACATTGTGTTTTGTGCTTTACAGTTGTTGTACTGTTAAGCTGAGCATCCTGCCTGATGTTGTAGGTGTCAGAGAGGCCAGACAGGAGAGGCTTCCTGCCTGAGAATGGGGTCTCTGCTGCCCAGTGAAGCTTCCAGCAGAGCTGTTCTGGTAGCTGATTCATTCGGACATGTGGCTTCCTTCCACACAGTGCCCAAAAGTTGAGCTCACATTGCAGCCTCAGATGCAATCTCACTGCATCTTTGAGGCTGCTTCAACAAGATGTATCAGCTTATTTTCATTGTATTTTCCAGCGCTCATTAGCTCTAAGACCTCTGTTCCTGTATCAAGTTTGGCTGGAGCTGGCAAATGGGTTAAAAAGTTACTGGGGCACGGGGTGCTAAGTGACAAAAGCACAGCCCAGTAGTTTAAAACATACTTGCTTATAACCAGCTAAAAAACTAAGAGTGTTTTAAGAAAGACCAGTGCTTAATAGATGACCTAGCAAAGCCTTCCTGACTCATAGGATTTGATGCAGAAACTCTGGCATAAGAAGCATATGCCAACTGATATTCCTGCTGCTGTGCTGCAAATCAGTGACCTGGCTTGTTTCCTCTGTATGCGTGAGGATGGGCCTTGCCTGGGCTCTGGGGTGGAGGGTATGACTGATGCAACTTGGTCACGCAATACAGGGAATGCTGTGGCCACATTTATCTCCTGTGGGATCCAGCCAAGTGGCACAGCCCTGATGCAGGGAGGTCTGACCACAGCCTGATCCTAACATGGTTTGATGATGATGAATCACTTTCCTTCCACCGGTCAGGTTGGGTGCGTTTTGTTTATGTCTCAAAACCTCTCCTCTCGCCCTTGTTGTGATCCATGCAAAACTGTTTGGTAAGGTAAAGGCTCTTCCTGGAGCGTGGGCAGGAGAAGGGCGGCAGCTTGGCGCTGAGAACGTGTGAGATGTCGTCCAGGCTCATGGGGGAGAACAAGGCAGGGAGCAGGGATGCCAGTCTTGTCCTGTTTCGTAGATTCATGGCTACTGATCCTTGACTGTGTTTCAGGCCTGGTCTACAGCCATTGATTGTCAATGTCCTAGGGCTTCTGCCAGGCTGTAATCGTCTCTTGGTATGATGGATGCTGGAAGTAAGGACACTCTGGAGAAAGGTGGTATTGTTTCACCGCTGCTGCTGTTTTCCTGGAGCTTCCATTAAAACTTCTTACTGGCATTTGCCCTCTTGTGAAATGTGTAGGTGAGCCATTTATAAATGCACAGAGAGAGCCCGCATCTCTAGCTTGTACTCACATTTAATTGTAACCCCCACAAGGAGGGGAGAATCTGTCCACGGCTGCAGAGCAGTTCAGTGACCTCACTGATTTATGGTGGCAGGAGCAGGAGTGGAGAAGATGCATATTGTTTTCCCCTTAGCACTGCCTGTTACAGCATGATGTCTCAACTTCAGCATGAGGAGAGGGACTGTTCCTGCTGCACGGTCTCCTCTTCTGTCTTCCCATTCCTCTACACAGATGATGCACACAGCTCTGTTCTGGGCTGCATACCACTTCAGTTTTTGCTTGCTTTTGTTCTTCCTTTCTGAAGTGAATTCATGCTGGTGTGCAGGGACAATTCCTGGAGCAATCCAGTCGCAGCAACATGGGTATTAATCTCTGCACTTTTTGAATATCCTATAGATAGATATAGCTACTTGCATTCATTATTTTTCTCCTGCAAGGTGCAAATTTCCTTGCTCTTTGAAGCATGCAGTTTCTTGACCAGCAAGATTAATGTAGCTGGATTTCCAGTGTCTCTGACTGTCTTTTAGTGTTCCACATGTGGATTTGCTGATGTCTATTAACGGGCAAGCCTCTCAGCCTGTCCTCACTGGGAACATGATTCTTCTGCCTGACTCCCTGTTTTCATGAATTCAAGGGGAATTATCTACCTGCAACCCAGTGTCAGGCTAGGGTTAACTGAAGGTTTGGTTAGGGTTAACAAAAAGACTCACTGAGCAGAATGAGACAGATAAATATGCACCCCAAATGTGACAACATGAGCCTAACTACTGTAAGGAAGGAGGCAAATGCTACGTGACTGCAGTGAGCAAAAGAGACCCTTCCCTCTTTGCTGCAGTGTGACAGCTCCCGATGTGCTGACTGTATCTGCAGGACACACTGCCCTCTCTTGGTGCTACGTGCACTTTGGATCTGAGTTGAGAGACTTGATCGTTGCGAGTGTCAGAGCGGCCAAGGGGTGATTACTGGGGCCAGGAGGGGAGTCTGATTTGTGGTGTGATTTATAAAGTCAGACAGTGTAACAGACCTTGTAGACAGTTCCAAGACCCCCTCCAGGACCTCATGAGAGGGTTTAATGTGGAGTTTCAGCACTGCATGGAATCAATTGTGAGAAAAATAACCTACTACTGGTTTTATTATATGCAAGACAAGTGATGTAAGAATCTGTGGAAATCTGCTATCTGGATTCTTGAACACATGGTGGAAGACTTTCCTATAGTTCCTCTTGTAGATAAAAGTTTGATGTAAATGTCATAAAACCATAATTGTGATATAAAAATCTCAGAGAATTTACACTTCCAGGTGCTGTGGAGTTGTAGGAGAGATCTGGGAGCAGAGACATCTCTGACTGGATCCCAGTGGTGCCCTTGGGTTACGCTATCTTAGACACTGCCCGGGGCTGCTGCTGTGTGCTTTAGGGTGAAGCTGAGTGCCGGACTGCTCAATACTGGTATTTTAATACATGGGATGTAATGATTTCATGTCCTCACTTTTCTGCTACACGTTGTGCTTGTTATTGCCCTTGTGTGGATTATTTCGTACTGGCAGTGTCTGACATGGCGTTCACACTTTTTTTATGTCCTGGAGAACTTTACTAATCTGCACTATCTCCTCTGTGGGTCAGTGAAAATTCATGTTACAGCAAGACGGGCTGTCTAGGAAAAGTTAGTTGTTTTTCAGAGTGATTATGTCTTTTTGTTTAGTCTTTTATCAAATGATTGTTGTCAGAAAGAAAACCCAATGTGTCTTGGGAGTGTGTGTTCTCACTGCACATACTCTTGAAGGAGCAACAGATGGAAATAGTGCTTGGGTCAGAGTGTCCCGGAACGGTGAGCATCCTGGGGCTGCACAAGTTGATGGATATCTCCCCATTTGTATAAACGCACAAAGCTAGGTCAAAAACAACCAAACAAAAAGATACTGTGATGCCAAACATCTCACCTATCTAGTGTTTGCAGATCACCCCCTGGTACCACCCACTCTGCCCTGCCCCGCTTGGGGCACAGCTGGGGAATCCCTGGGGCTATGCCCACATTGTGAGTCAAGGCCTAAACAGGGTCAATGGCTCCCCACCTCCAGAGGCAGTGGGAGAGCTGGGTTTTCCTCAATGCAGGGGAGTCTGTACACACCTCCCAGTGAGTGCCCGAAACCAGTAGCTGCTGGGAAGCAGTGGGGTGCAGCAGGGCAGGGTTCCCCACCACAGAAACCCTGTGGGCTTGGATGTGAAGAGCAAGCTCTGGGCTCTGCTTTCAGCTGGGTTTTGCTGATATCCTGAGGTGTCTCTATTTTAGGAACCCACTGTCCTGGGGTACAGGACACCCTCTGAGTGCTCTGTCAGGTATTCCTCCTGATGCTTTTAAAAGGAAAAAAATACCTCTGCTCCATGGTGTCCTATGGAAGGAAGAAGGCTGACTGCACGTAGTATTCAGAGGAAAGGGGTCTCCAGGTGATGTCTCTTGTTTTCTTGCCTTTGCCAGTTCCTGCCTAATGCTTACCAGGGCTGCTTAGGTGCCTCGTTTGGAGTTCTGAATCCTGCAGGGGCCTCTAGGTGCAGAGGCATTGGATTACCTGACCAGGTGTTTACCTAACTAGCTCCTGTTGTGCTATGACTGCTAAAACACAGTCATATTATAGTCATAATTAGCATTAGGAAACCATAAACAAAGCTCAGCTGAAAATCACAGAACTGGCTCCCCAAATGCTCCCGTAACACTAGAGAGCACAAGTCAGCCACAACCCCAAAGCACCAGGGTTTCTCTGTGTGCTCACATCTGGCATGAGGGATCAGTGAGCAGGAGAGAAGCCCCATGCCCACCTTGAGAGCTTGCCTTCCTCCTTGGCAGCCCACAGGCAGGGCCACCAGAAGTCAGATTATGGTGGGAGGAGTTGATGTAGCAGGAAGGGGAACCTTTCCATGGAAATAAATCAGCACAGGTTTGCCGTCATGGGGAGAAACAGCTTTTCTCTGGCTTCATCTCCCCAGGCTCTGGTCCTCCGTCCCTTCTCCCAGCTTGGATGTATATGCCTCCAGTGTAGCTTCTGAGACCTTTTGCTGGGAGTCTGCCACACAGTGAATGCTCACATGTATCAGTGGTCTTCTTACTGTGTTGTGATTTCCCTGCTTCTGTGCAGGTGAGAAACCAAAACCAGGCATTGGACAGCAGAAAGGTTCTGACTCAGTGCCCACACTCACTTCTTCCTATATAGCCTCCAGCCTCACTGCTCGCAGTAAGCTGCTCTATGCTGGTACTGTCTCATTGGGCTAACTCGAGGGAAAGGCATTCTCCAAGCCTGACTTCACTCCAAATCTCCACTTGGTATTTTTATAGTGATTTACACCTTTCTGAGGTTGGGCCTTTGAACCAGAATTTTCCTTAGAACCGAAATAAAAAGTGAAAGCTGGAAAAACAGCCAAGGGATTTTATTTTTTTTTTCCAGTGAAACAAGCCAGTTTTTGAAGACAGCCTTGGATCACTGCTTGCCAGCTGCACAAAATCTATTTAGTCGTGTCCGCCTCCTTGCTGAGTAAGCCGGTGGTGGGAGTGAGCAGCCTGGGCAAGCCCGCAGGTACCACGGGCAACTCGAGCGGGAGCGTGTGGGTGCATGGCAACAATTTGTTCTGCAGTTCTCACGCTTCAGCTTGACCAAAAACATACCCTGACCTTGTAGCTACAGGCAAGATGAAAACGACTTAGCAACTGTTATTTATCCACTTGCATTAGTCACTCGTGTAATTAGACGATAGGCACGCGTTTTATGTGGGTCTGGGCTGCGTGGGACAGAAGCCTGACACCACGGCAGGCTGGGGCTGCTGCCACCAGGGGACACTGTTGGATAGCCTATAAACCACCTTCCCTCAGCGGACAGTTCGCTTTTCTCTGTTTTGTCTCCTCTTGATTAGCCCGTGCTCCCAGCTTTCCTCCCGCCACCAGCCCGTTAAGCTCCTTGTCCTTGGCACTCCTTGCTCTGGCACTGGTTTCTTTAGAGCTGTTCCTTGCAACGCCGGCAATTCATTTTGCTCGGGCAATTTTATCGCACAGGGTCCCTGAGCTGCAGTATCTTGCCTTTCATACTGTTCCTCCTCCCCAGAGGCAGGTAGCCAGTACACCAGTTTTCAGGGAGCATGTCAAGGACCCACATGGAGCTGCAGGACTTGGCATGTTTAGAACAAGAGATGTAAGCCAGACACAACCTGCCCTGAAGTTTGGGGGCACTTGGGGTAGAGATTTGGGTTTGGGCCTGTTTGGGAGATTGAGTTCAGTCTGGGTTCAGACTGTTCAGTTCCCCATGGTAAGAAATGTCCTATCTCTGTTTCCTGTAATAAGAGTGAAGTGTAAGGTTCATGGCTTTTGATGTTAGTCCTCTGGTACTTTGTGTAATAAAAAAACACAGATCATTTGTTGCTTGAAATTTTTTTAGAAAAGAAGTCAGGTTGCTTTTTTAGATGGAAAAAAACATTTCTGAAGGAACCTGAGCTCATAAGGCTTATGAGCGTTCTGGGTTCCTGCAGAGTTCCTTCTGAGAAAGGCGAGTTGAATAACTCATATGAAAAAAGTCCATCCCCTGGGGATGGGGGAATGAAGGAGACACCGTGAGCATTGTCTGGGCTTCCTACGTTCTGGGGATTTTGCTTCTTACAAAGAGCGAGCGTCCTTAGTTCCAGACTCAGATGGACAAAATCAGCCTTGACCGATTCTCTGTTGTTAAAGCCACAGTTCACACTCCTCCTGGGGCCTGCTTGGCTACCGGCTGCCCTGGCCTCCCTTTCTCTAGACTCTTGGAGTCACTTAGCAAAGTGATGGGGAGTTTGACCCCGCTCCAGGCAGCACAGAGACATTTCTGTCTTGATCTGAATGTGAAGCTGCTTCATCTCTGAGAAGTTTTGGGGTAATTATCTTCTTGAGGGGGAACCTCTTCTGTGTCTTAGGATCTTCTGTGGTACAAGGTATGTTCTGATTTGTAGCATTGCATGGAGATCAGGGCAGGGATGTTGTTACTGTCTGCCAACACATCCCTCAGTGCTGTCTCTCTGCTCATGTCATTTGTGTAGCTGCCTTGGATTCAAAGAGTTAAGCCCAGCTGAGAATCTTGTCCGTCTTGTACATGCAGGGCTTTGTTTTGTGTGGTGGTATTTCTGGAAACAACTTCACCAGGTGCTAATACTGCATCAGACAGAAAGCTCACACTTGTTTGTGCCTTGGTGGGGACTAGTGAGTGGAAGAACATTGTGGTCAGCCCATCAGACACCTCTGTGCCAGGGACACGCCTGCCTTTCAGTTAGGAGATGAAGTGACCGTAACAGCTACTGTGGGAGAATGTAGCTGGTCAGCTCACAAGTGCTTTTATAGTTTTTGAGTGTTTAAGTGTTTGAAAAAGGGGGTGGTGATGTTAGAAGTGAAGAGTACAAATGGCCTGGCAGCCAAGTGATGCTTAAGGATGGATGCAGTGCAGGCAGAGCTCCCTTGTAATGTGCTGGGAGGCAGCAGGCTGTGCTTACAGGTAGCAGCAAGTGTCTGTGGTTCAGCCAAGCCTTGCTGTGCTGGTTGTGATCGACTGGAATTCCAGAGAAGACTCAAATTCAGTGTGATTCCTCAAGGATAAGTAGCTGAGATGATAATAATAATTCATTAATGTTTTATATTCTTTCTGGTGCCTTGGCCCCTGTGATGGCAGAAGCATTTCTGTAATCTAGACTGTGTTGGAGTATTCTTGGAACATTTCTTTCCTAAAGAGTATTCTTGTTTAAGAGGCTGCTTCAACTCACTGGGAATGAAATGTTCCTGCAGAGCCCCAGATTTTGCGTGCTTGTGGCAACCTGGGAATTGATGGAGAGAAAAGGAATTTGCTGAAACTCATATGCTGAAAATCCCTGCTCCCGTCCATCCCACATTGCTTCCTGAAGTTGCTGCGGAGATGGGCAGGGCTTTTTGGCTCTCTGGAGGCACAGAAGGGTCTTCATGTCACCCGGGTTTTGGACAAGCAGTTTATTCCTATAGTTGAAGGAGAAAGATGAGAACGAAGGTCAGTGTTTCACTGCCATGTCATACCCAGAGAGCAAACGTGGCAGATGTGGATATGCTTGTGTTTTTGATGAATTACCCAGAGCAGATGAGATGGCCTCATTGTCTTACTCTTGATGCAGGGAGGCAGCAAGGTCCTGATCTAACACAGAGGCAGCCACAACAAAAGGTAAATCTGTGAGCTTTTCAACTGCAGAGTGAATTTCTGTTGGATCATCACTTTTGCATCATGTAGCTCTGGCTTTTTTGACCTGATAATACCAGTCCAGAGCTGGGTTTTAATGGCTTGCACTACTCCTTTTCTACAAAGCACTTTTGCTCCCACTATCTTCTTGGTTGATTAGATTCTTCAGCTGAACATGAAAATGGTCTGCAAACACTCTCGTGCCCCTGCATCCTCTCTGGTGTAGCAGGGTAAGCCAGGAGCAAAGGTGGGTTTTTGCCAGTGGAAGGCTGGGAACTGAATCTAGTTTGTGGGTCCAGTGATTTCAGTAAATTTCCTCATGGATTGAATTGGTCTCCAGTCCTGGTTGGATTATACAGCTGCTAATAGGTCTGGTGGTAACTTCTCTGGAGCATCCGCTTGGAGTTGACAATGATCCTGTGAAGCACAGGCAACCCTCTGCCCATTTTTAAGTAATGATTTTGGCTGAGATACTCTTGCTAGTATCTCTGTAAACATACATGGTGCAGACAGAAGGAGAGACCAGGGCCTCATGGTTGGGATCTGGTGAGGGGGAGCAGGAGGACAGCAGCGATCTGCTCTTGTGGAGCGAGTGTGTGGGAGTGCAAGCTCTTCTGCCTAAGTTTGTCCCTTTGCAAACCGGGGGCCTTGGTGACAACTGCCTTGTGAGATGGCTCCTGCGGTGTGGCAATAGAGTCCCTCTGTCCCACTGGGCCCTAGTAGAAAGATATGATTTTAATTATTTAGGGTTTTGTCATGTGATCAGAACTGATTGAGTTCCTGTGGCTTAACAAGTTGCCATCTGTTATCAGCCCCATTATGAATTATGCATTAGCCTAAACTGAGGCTTCAGCCAAAGCAGTTCAAGCAGAGTCCTCACCCCACTGATACCATAAATCTGTCTTTAGGGCTGTTAGTGCTGGATCCAAAACACTGCAGCCACATGACAAGGCGTGCTGGTCCAGTACAAGCTGGTTTGAACCATGATGGCAGATCTACGTGGCAGGGTTTTATGCTGGGCCAGATGCTGCCTGCCTTCCTGGTACAGGCTCATCAAGCTGGCAAAAATTCCATTGCTGGTGTCCTGGTTGAGCTGGCAGAAATGAGGCCATGGGCCTGTACCAGAGAGTCCCGAAGGCCTCAGGATTGTGTGGTCACAGGGCTGCTGCTGAAGAAGGCCCAGTGACCATGCGCTGAATTGCTGGCTGACAACACGAAGCTTTGCGAAGCTGTTTACTCTGGAGGTTCTGTCAGCCCTACAACGTGCAGTGCATGTGGCTGTTGGCAGTAGAAGACTTCAAACCCAGCTCAGACATTCATCCAACTCCTCTGCCTGGAAGCATTGGGGCCAGAAAGCAGGCTCCCCTGGAAAGTTCCTACTTTTCAAGCTAGTCAGCGTGCTTTCTCTGTGAAGGAGATGTGCCTTGATCTGCTGCAACTCTGTGTATGAGCTATTTCTCTGAGGACAAGGTGCTGTGCTCCTGCAGAGCTCAGGAAGCTCCTGCTGGCTGAGCTGCCAAGTCTCTCCCTGTCGGTCGTGTACCATGTATCAGATCTGCAGTGGCAAAGGCAATTAGAGCCTGCTGTCCTTCTGAGGGTGCAATTCCCTCATGCCCCATCATCTCTGAAAGCAAACTCTCAGGCCAGGCTCTCTGTGCCTGCAATCTGTCGATGCAAGGTGGCCAGTCTGCCAGCACAGGGTCATCGGGGCACACCTGGCTGTTCCTTCTCTCCTGGAGTTGGCTGAATTCGTACGTGCTTGCTGGGCAGCGAGCTGCGTCAGCGCCTTGCTTCTGATGCAGAGGCAGGCTGTTTGTTAGCGTCCGTTTGAGATCAGAGCCCATAAAATAAACACTTCTCTCTGTGGGAACAGGCAGCAGAGATTACTGTAGCTAAATCAAGGCTTCCTTGGTGAGTGTGCACGGTAGGGAACGCAGAAAATTCATGGCATCCTCAGGAGCCAAGTGCTCTCACATGAATCGCATGGCTGTCCTGGGGAGGACCACTGGGATCTGAGTCAAGCAGGAAGGATAGGCATGGAATGAATGCCTCCTGGCATCAGCAGTGTTTGGATTTGGGGTCATAAATCTTTCTGTGGCTGCAAGGGCAGCTGGAGGGTGGTTGTTCCATTAGCTTTAGCTGGCACAAAGGCTGACTCAATGGCTCCTAGTTTCTGCTCTTGGATATCTGAGTGCAAAATCCTTTGACTTCAGCAGGCATTACTCACACAATGTCCCTGCTAGAAACAGAACAATGTCCCTCTTCTTTACAGTAGGGCCAGATTCTCTATCTTCAACCTGATGTGCTAAGCTCGTCCTGTGGGAGAGAGCCAGCCTGCTTTTTCACCCAAATTCTGTATCCCCTGCAGTTTTACAGAGGGCTGAAGTCTCTTCAAGACAGGCATTCTCAGTTTATTTTTATCTTGCTTTGGAAAGAGGAAGTTGGATAGCAAAGCTCCCAGCAGAAAGGTAGTGCCACCATTAAGATCTTTGCTCACACTTTGTCCTGAAGTCTTTGTAGTCTAAAGAGGAAGAAAAAGAATGGTGAAGCTCTAGGTGCTGGGCAGCAGTGGATTAGGAAGGAAGGAATAACAAAGCAGAGGAGAAAGTTAGGATTTAGTGCAGACCACCAGGATGGGAAAAATGAGACAAATAATTGGACTAAGACTCAACTTGCTCCAAACCACAGGGTATTGCGCTTGGGGGAGAGGCTGGGAGGGCTTAGTTAGGCAATTTCATCCTCGATCATGCAAAGGCAAAATTATTGGACAAAGGGATTTATTAGATATATTGGAGTTGGAGCCTAGTAAAGCATTTGATACAAGATCTTGCACTCCCTCTGAAATTGTTTGGCTTCTCTTGGATAGGAACTCAGTCATGTGGATTAGTAGAAATGACAAGTGATACATGGCTCTGATGACGCAGGTTTCGGACCAGTGTGATTGATGGAAGTTGCTGGTGCATCTGCTTTACTGAGGGCTCCTTTTGTGCATTAACAGGGCAGTAAAGACTGCTTTTATGGTTTTTTTTAGGTGTAATAGTTTCACAGACTTTACTGAGTACCTTGCACATGAAGTACGGCAGAAACTAGGAAGTTTGTTAACCTTGGAGACGTAGAAGTAATGAAAGATACTGAAACTTAGAGGAGGAAAAGAAGTTTTTCTATCTGGGAAGAAAAATGTCTGAAAGCAAAATTCTTTAGGAAGGAAGAACTCTGAAAGCTTTAATGTGAGGGACAGCAAAGTGAACGGTGCATTTTGGGTTTGCATACTCAGGTGCATGCCATAGACTAACAAGAAGGTAACTGAAGTCACAGCGTAGAGCCAGACTGTAAGCAGGGGTAAGCAGCAAAGCTCCAATGGAATCTATAGATGTCTGACAGTTTATTCCTTCCAAGGGCATTTTGGGGTAGAATTTACTGCTGAGTTTACTCATCAAATAGGTTGAAATCAGAGCTGAAAGTAAGTGGGATAAATTCTATGAATCTGCTTCCCCCCACATATTAAAGAAGAAAGTCTGCTTACCCCAGGCCAGAGGAGAAGGAGGGAGGTTGTACAGGAGCCTGCCAAAATCACAGAGGTCCTGAGTGGTGTGGGAGGACTTGGCACACTTGTAAGGAAGTGGAGTATGGCACTGATGTCTGTAACCTGGGAGCAAGGCTGCTGGCTGGGAGGCAGCCTTGATGGCCACATCAGTCTTTCTACCCCTGGATAATTGGACTCTGTGGATTGTAAGATTTCGCTGCAGGCAGGTCGTGAGGTTTTGCGCAGTAGTCCCACAGAAGGAAGAATTACTCTACCCTGTAATAGATGTGAACAGTGCATAGCCCAACCAATTGTGCTTCCGCACAAGATTCTTCTTCATAAAGCTGACCACTCACATCCAAGGAGTCCAGTTATGATGGCTTTACCATTCGTGCATAGCCCATACTAAGCTCCTGTGCATGTGTGCAGGTCACTTACACACTGTGGACAGTTCAGGAAGAACATGCATGTCCTAGCAGTGTGTTTCTCCGTCCAGCTTGCATCCCATAAAGCTCTGACCACCTGGCTGGAGAATAGGAGTGCTTTGCTCGTCATTCCCACCTGCTCTGGGTGAGTTTCCACCTGCAGCACTGGAAAACACAGCGGTGTGAAAATGGAGGGTCTGTACCTGAAACAATCCTGCACCTGTGAGCTTGGCTTGCTGCTTCTGGGACTGGAGAAGGATGAAGGATTTCCACATAGTTAGTGTCAAACACTGTCTGTGCCCCATCTCATCAGCCAGCAGTGAGGAAATTGCAACTTACTGCTACTTTTTGAGGTGCTTTGCTCAAGGCTTTTTATATTGTTCAATGGGGCATTTGGCAGTCTGGTCTTCTGGAGTATCTGCTGATGGCAGCATGAATCAATGACTAAGGGATCAGAGCATTTCAAATGCAGGCTAGTCAAAGAGTGTGCCAAGCTGTTCAGGCTATAACCTTTGCTTTATTGGCTGTAATGCCAATAGGAGATTCTGTCAGTGTGAAAACCATTTGGCTGAAATCTCTTGCTCCAAGCACTTGGCTCATAGCATGATCTTATACTGCAGCATCGTGGTGGGAGGCAGAACTCTGTTCTTCCCCTCTTCAGCCTCAGTGCAGCTCCACTACGTGTAGTGACGTTATTCCTGGATTACACCAGATTTGGGCTTGCTGTCTCTTGATTTGATAGTAAATCAGGGGGAGGAGGAGTGACTGATTGCTCTCCAGTCTGTTTCAGGAGAGAACTGGATGGTCACGGCTACTTTATAGCAAATGCTTTGTTTCCCATCTGCATGTGATTCCATCCATAAAGATAGCTCTGTGGTAGTTAAAGGCTGTTCTTCTCGACAGGGGCATACAGTAGCAAAGGCAACATGCCTTATGCAGGGAGTAAGCAGCTAGGTTTCAGACACTCACTAAGCTTAGTCCTTCAGGCAACTCTTAAAGAGTTTTGCATGAACAGAAGAGGAGAGAAGAAAGGAGAAAGTGAAAGGGAGAGCTTATATTGAAGGTTTTATTTAGTTCCAAAGGCCTAGAGCAAATAATCAAAACATGAGTGCCTTGCACAAGCCAAGACAGAGAGCAGAATTTCCTTTCTATTTCAGATGAGAAGTAGGTCTTGTTATAAAAGATTTGGGTGACAAATCTAAATGTACTTTGCATTTCTACTCCCATCAATTTTTAATTATTCATGTGTAGATTCTTTTGTAGGGTTAACGAGGAATTTGCCAGAAGCTGGCCCACAGAGGCTTGAGTTGTAGTTTTCCAGCAGACATCCTGAAAAAACCAGTGTCACAGGCAATCAGCATCCTTGGGGAGGTGGGCTGTTAGCAGGGTGTTTACTAATTGGGATCACTCTGCAGTGGATAATTGTTGGTGACACCCATGCTGATTGAACCCACAGTATCTTCCCATCCTGCAAATGGTGCGTGACAGTTTTGATGAATATGAAGTTTGGAGGCTGAATAAATTTATGTGAGGAAAAAGGAGTGTTTCCCCTGGAAAATACATGTGGAAGGGCAGAGCTCTGCCCTGGGTCAGCCTCCAAGAATGGAGCCACAGGAGCACACGGAAAAGGAGGCCACTCGATCGCTGTTGTCAGGCTTTCTATTTTTTCCTGTTACATTTAATTAAGAGACTGGGAGAGAGCTGTCCATGCCAAAATAAAAATGGGAGAGGATGGGGATGTCCTAACCAAGGACTTTTGGGCTTGCTGGGAAGCTTCAGATTTATTGAAATGTCCCTAGAATGAGTTCAGGAGCAGGTCAGGCCTTCCCACTGGCAGACAATAGCAGAAGTGATGCAGATGTCCCCAGCAAATGGGCATTTCCCTGGTCTTGGGAGCACAATGGGAAGGTTGCAAGCATCATTTTGCAGAGGAAGAGTGGAGAGTTTTTTGTTTCTAGGAGGCCAGACCGAAATGTGTTTTACATTCTTGCTACGTTTGGCTGCTACATTGGTATGTGCTAGAATTAAGAATTCCCCTGAAAGCTGCTTTGTCAGGCTGCGACTTGGAGCACCTGGTACCAGTGCGGTGCTGTCACAGCCGAACAGAGCGAGGCACTGAACGGGTCCCAGATTGCACTCTTTTCTCAACAGGGTCAACACTTCAGCATCTTTTATTTGGAGGAGTAACTTCCTTCTGGAAGATTTCAGGTCTAATAGGTCACCATGTGTCTGCAGCATTTTAAGTTATAACTAGATTTAGGATCACAGAACTGTAGGATCATTGTAGCCCAGTCCACTGCTCAAAGTCCTCCTGGCCCAAACGTAAATTGTACAGCCAGGATAAGCACCACACTGTGTGTTTTCACTTGTTTGACAGAAATGGGGTTGTCATGCTTTGTCTGGATTGCATCTGTTCTGCACCAAGGTGAGCTGGAGAAGCAGTGCATTTAGTCTTTGCAGCTGAGAGATCAGAGCTTCGTTGGATTCCCTAAGCTCCATGTGAGCGCACAGCATTTGCCAGATGTCAGGCTGACAATGATGTTGCAGGGCTGATCTCAGGCCGTGAATCAATGGCACAGTCTTCTGGGCTTCCCAGTTGCTAGAAGGTCTAACTGGTCAATACTTTTTTCTGTACATATTTCAAGACTCTAGCAAAATTAGTGCTGATCATATATCAGTAGGAATTGCTGTTACGGTTCCCATATCTGCTATCTAGACGTTTTGATTGAGAAGCAAAGAATTTAGGAAACATTACTGTCTAATAAGTTTTGCCAAGCTGAGAAAATCGTTAGTGTTGTTAGGATAAAACCATATGTATGTCCTGAAAGCATAGGGTTAGTAATGGCTGAAGCATAGGAGACACAGATTCAAAAGTGTCCCAGTGTGACAGGGTTCATATTTCCCTTCAGAACAAAGGTGAGGTCATCTGCCTGAGCCAGAAACTTTCTGGAGGCAGAGCTCTCCTTCTGCAATAGCCCTGCTCAATTCCACAAGCAAATGAAGTTCCAGATGCTAATTTTTGTAGAAAACTATGAGAAGTCTAGATCTGAGCTCCGGAAAAGGGGAAATCTTTGCATCATCTCTCATTTCTTCCAAATCTTTGCTGCTCAGCCCAGTGAGAAGCATCTCATGAAGGGCCAGCTCAGACTGGTGGAAATCAATTGATTAACTGTAGAACTGTAGAACTGATTAATTGGCTGTAGAGTTACCTGTAACAAGCCAGGTGGTGGTATATGACACAACTGCAAATCCCTCCTCCCAGTGGTCATATCGAAATGCAAAAAATGTCTGTGGAGACCAGGAAGAAGACCAGTGAGAATCCAGAGTCTTGTCTTTGAGGCAAAGCTGAAGGTGCTTCTCAGGGGAGCAAACAGCAGCATGGAGTGACAAGGCGTTGGAACTGTGGAGTTTGTTCATCTCTGCAGATGTGCTGCTCAATTCTCTACAGCCACTGATGTAATGAGGACTCCACCTGGCACAGCAAGAGGCTGGGATGAGTGGGTGAAAATGCACATGGCTGGTGAAGGAGGTCCATTGCCACAGAAAGACAGGTAGTGCATGTCAGATACTGACCATTTGACACTCTGTGTTTAAGATGTCTCCAGGGAAACGCTCCAGTTAAAAAGAACTCTATTCCCTAAATAAAATTCCAAGTATTTCTCAGCACTTTTGTTAATCTTGTGTTATGCTGTGGTAAAGTCAGAGGACTTAGCCAAAGCCATAGATAGAATGAAGGTATTTGTCCCTTGTATCTTGTGAATGGGGTTAATAAACATTTCCAAAAATAAAGTGAATGTTTCCCCAGCAGTAAGATCCAGGATACTCTTCTGGTCATGCAGCATCCCGCTGAAGCCAGGAAGATCACACAGGAGTGATGTGGTCCAGCTTCCTGTCTCCTATCAAGGGTTATGACTGAAATGGGATCAAGGAGTCAGTCTTTGAGTCAGAGCACTGGTTACAGGAGATGATCATTTTTATGACTCTTACCAGGGGCAACCCTTTGCCTCAAACCCAGCATCCTGCACATTAGCTTAACTCTGATAATCTGCTGGAGCTTTAGCAGATTCACAGGAAAGGGAGAACCTGGAAGGATTCCTGGAGGCTGTCAAAGATGTATCCAGCATTTCAATTGCAACGAGCTCCAGTGAATCTTCTCTAAATCTGTTTCAAGCTGTTTTTTAGGGGTCAGTGGAACACAGTATAAATCCCAGCTCGCTCAAGTCCTTCAGGCAGAGAATGTGGGAAATACATATGGAAATACTTCTGCCTAGTGTTCTCTTCTCTGCACCCCTCCCAAATGGAACATACATTTGTGTTGCAGTAGAAAAGGGAAAAAACTCCAAGCCTGGAGTAATGTATACGGTTCAGTAATACATGAAATTCAAAGCTGCTCCTTAATCACATTCATGTTGGACTTCCAGGTTTCAGACCCTGCAGGTTGGCTGCCCTTTGTTCTGCTAAGTGGAAGGGGGCATCCCAGCCTCTCCGTGCAGAGTTCAAAAGCCGCCTTGGGGAACAAGTGCAGTTGGCTTTATAGACTCATTGCCTTCTCCCTCTGGGGCCTGGTGAGAAGCTACTGCACAGGTTGGCCCCTTAGCAGGCTGTTCAAAGGAAGAATGGTTTGGATAGCAAAGGCTTGGCGGGTCACTGCAAGGGGCTGCCTGCATGTTCACGAGGCCAATGCCGGAACAGTGATGACGCTGGGAGTCTGTTTCCAGCTGCATGGCAGGTCTGGGCAGGAGGACTGAGGCCTACAGCAGCCTCTTCTTTCCCTCTGCCGGTTGGTTAACACAGAGAGGCTGCCCATTTCCAGCAAATGAGCCTGAACTTGGAAGTTAAATGGTCTAAATTCCAGAGTCCGAACATTTCACACAGTGGACTGAAATGCCAAATTCTGCAGGCACATGAGAGGTGTAGTCTTGGATTAAGAGCTGTGTATGCGGTGATGACTTGTTGCTGGTGGGTCATCCAAGAACATTTTCTGTTCTAAGCAGCTTCTAGTGGTGCAAATTATTGAAAGTCATAAAGAGGTGGGAGAGTTTGATTCTGTGAGGTCCTCTCCAAAACCTGAGGGGAAGAATAAGGAGATCTTGTAGCAGGGAGTGGAGTTCAAATGCCTGTTACGATCAAGTGGTAAATTCATCACTCTCTTTTGCAAAATTGTAGGCTGACAAAGTGAGCCCACCACCTGATGGGGAGGAGAGCATGGCCTGAAAGACTTCCATGTATAAAACAAATACAGAGGTGCAGCACAGGGCGTAGCTTTCCAGCTCTGTCAGTTGGAGAGAAAACATTTTATGCAACAACACAGAATTTAATTTGCAGTTATAAAGTATATGTTGTTCTTGTAGGGCCACACGGGGGTTTAGATGAAGCAAATGCAAAGCTCCCACTGACAGGGTTTGGCCCTCAGCAACTTCAGCTGCGGAAGTCGTTCTGTTATATGTGGAGGAGGAAAGTGTCCAACTTATCAGGCTTTCATGCAAACTCTTCCTAGTTAGCATCGGCAAGCAAACGTTTCTGAAAGGGTGGATTATTGAGCAGTACCTTAGAGTTTTAGTAAGAAATCACACAAATGACTTTCCAAACTTATTTCCTATGCCTCTGTGCTATCCAAGTTTATGGCAAAATGTGGAGCAGGCTTTTCAAAGGGCAGAGCCTCCATTTTAGGGCTGTATTAACTGGAATTCACTCTAAAGCCAGTTGTCTAACATAGACAATTCCCAGTGCTTCATAGTTAGATGTTGCCATAAGGAGCAGTGTTACTTAGGATGTAGAGGAAAAGCTCAGAGAAGTCCTCTTGGCTTGAAAAGGAACAGGACTCAGCTTAGCTTTTGATCCAAAGGGTGTGGCACACAAGCCAGCATCTGTCAGCTACCCAGTAAGAACTTGCTGTTGGTAGATTCTGACCTTGTGACAATCCACAATGAGTGGAAAATAGTTAGAGGTAGTGTTTTTCTGTAAGTCATGGGAAAGCTACCCTGCAGTTAAAAAATGGCCGCCCGGGGACACCAGCATGCGTGGGGACGGAGGGGAGCGGGTGTGCGGTAGCTCGTCACGTTGTAGTCACTCCTTTGTGTGGCAGAGCTCTGCCATCCAACAGCTGCTCGTTTTTTTTATCTTCTCTTGTCTTTTCTGCTGCTTCCTTTGAATTGCCATCTCCCCTGAGGAAGGAGAAAGGATTTCTGTCCTGGCACTCATAGGTCAATACTGACACTGTAAGTGCAATGCCTCTGTGCCGTTTCTTCTCTCTGCTTTCCTGACTGATGGAGACGAGCTGTATCCCATTGCCCTAAGGGAACAAGACACATGGTGGTGGTTTACCATTGGTTCTTTCAGCTTAGAACAACACGATGCGATCTGCAGCTTTTTCCTTCTGTAAGGGACAGCAGCGGGACCAGATGGGTGCTCCTTCAGCCACTGGAGTTGCCTGTTCTTTAGGGTCTGCTATAGCTGGAATATGCCTTTGGGTTCAGCCAAACTGCCAAAAACCTGGCAGTCATCCTCCAGTCCAAACTGTGCAAAACACTTGTGCACAAATGATGGGTATGCCCAGTTCTGTCATTTTTTCTGTCCAGAGGGTGGAAAAATGAAGTTCCTATGACATTGTGGAGAGGGAGATCAGTGTCCCTTTGCTCTACAGCACAACAGGAGTTACACCTTCTAGAAAGCTGTGTAGGGCCTAGCTTGGGTGTCTGTGTCTTCAGGACAGTGCTGTAGCAGAGCAGAAGGTTCATTCCAATATGCCAAACAGTTAAAAACATAGTTAGGAATACTCTTTGAGAGAGCCTGAGGTTAACGTGGGGCAACAGGTTATATCTAAAAGGACTTTTTTTTTTTCTTAGAAAGCAGTGTCTGATGAAAGGCTTGCAGTCTTTCTGCAGTTCATATGGTGGCTGAAATCTTTCAGTCACACTGGAAGCAGCCAGATAGTTTGTAAAAAGACTCAGTAACTCAACATGATCTTACTTGTATAGAACTTGCTGCTCTTTGATCCAGCTAACTCAGTCCAGGAGGGCTGTAAAAGGGGAGAAATAAAGTGTTTCTAATTAAAAATTTGAAGAAAAATTTTCAAGAAAAGAAAAACAACAGAAGAGTATCAATGTAGAATTATTTAATTTACAAAGTTTCCTAATTCTCTCCGTGTTTTGACATGAAAGGTGGATCTGGGGCCAGCTTGTTAAGCGGAGCAGCTTGGCTACTGGCCCACACGCATGGAGAGCAAGCCAGGTTCTGGCCTACCTCCTCCCTGCACGGCTGATCCGCTGTGGCGTGGCAGGAGCAGGCAGATGGACGTGAGCAGGAACACTGCAAATCTGGCAGTCAGCATCTGACTGGATGCCATGTGTACAGCTGTTGAGTGTTTGAGTTTGGGAAGCTGAAGCCAGCTCGTGATTTTACGACAAGGATCTTTCCAGACCTTTAGTGCCTCAGGAGGGGAGTGACTGTGAGTGACAAAGTCTGGGGTTCTGCAGGTCGTGTGCAGGTGACAAATTAGGAGAAAGGCTTTTGTGTTGTTAAACCTTCTGGGGGAAAAACCTGTATGATGTTCTGTAAGGAGGCTTAGGTAAGGGTAAAACTTACTTGCTCTCAAGTTTCACTGCAATTTCGATCATTCTCTCTGGCATCTGGTGCCCATTTATAAGGTACAAAATAAGGAATCACTTAAAAGCATGCACAAGCAAATGTGAAATTTGTGCTAAAACAATGCACTTGGGGATTTTAATACAATAATTGACCCCTTCCTTGTTTGTCTGTCTAATGCTCACTTTGTTCTCTCAAGATCTCACAAGATATTGAATTTACTGGCTAGAGAAGGGCTGCAGAGAAAACAGAAAAATTTGCTGAGAAAGCAGAAGAGGTTAGTGGAAAAAATCTTGTTTTCTCTGGGCAAGTAGCACTTATTCTCCTTGTGATCAACACCAGATACTCTCCAGCAATCGCTTGTTCTTTTTCACTCCACCCTCAAAAAAATTCTAACTGGAGCTGTTGTGTTTTACAGACGATAAAAAAATTGTGAAATGCATACAATCCATTTCAGATAACTGCAGATCAGTTCTGAAAACCACCTCACAAATTCCCAGCTACCAACGAGATTTACAGACAGTGGTGACAGCCATAAGCTGTCCTGCTCTTGTTCTGCATGCTTGTCATACTGGAGGCTTTTTATTTCTCGCAGGTAGATCTTAAATTTGTAGTGTAAACAAAAGCTGGTGAGTGTTTTGTGGCTGGCGGGCTGGGAGGGGGAAACAATGTGCATCTGACTTCTGGACAAGTCATTCAGAACCAAACAGATGGTCAGTACTACAAAATCCCTGTGCTTCTCTGTGACATGGATGAAGTGAAACCTGCATGCCACCACCATGGCTTGAAGTGCTTGTTCTTTGGCCCAGGATACACAACTTTTACTGCAAGGTTAGAATTTAGAGTGCTCTCTACGTGTCTGGTTCTTCTCCCCAGTGCCAGGGGAGAGCTGCTTCCCTGATTTGATCTGAAAGTGGAAACAGGGGCAAGAGCCACAGGTTCAGTGGTGTCTTTTCAGTGGTGCCTCCTTGTCTGCATCTGTTGCTCACGTTCCGGCATCCCAGACCCTTCTCCTCCAGCCAGATCTCCCTATTCTGTTTGAGACAACTTGAAGCAAGGAATGCAATGATTTCAGTATTTCCTATTCTAGCTCTTGGGCTAATCCTGAGGTCTGCCTCTGCAAAACACACGGCAGAGACTTTTACAGAGCCCTCCTCAAAGAATGTATACCTTGTAGATCCTAAAGCCATACCATGAATCAAACCATTAATTCTGACGGAGACACTTCCTGAGATGTAGCCTGCGTTACCTTTTGCTCTCACTTTTTTTGGACTTATCCTTCCAGATGCACTGAAGCTAGGAACCAAAAAGCTTTTGTAAATTTTATTCCTTGCTTCTCAGATGCCAAGCAGCTATTTGGATGCTGGGCTTTGCTTACTGTAGCAGCACGTTACCCGTGTGGCCTTATCCCTGTCAACAAGCGTCCTTTCTGTAGTCTATTTGTTTCTCAGCCTGCTGGTTTTATCTGTCCCCAGGAGCGAATGTTCGGCAGAGGAAGGATTACACAGTCAGGCCCTGATGCAGGACATCCATTTGTCTTGTTTGGAAGTCCTGAGTACTGAGGTCTGATAATTAAGTGTTTCATTAAGCCTGATGCTGCGGTGGAGCCCAGAAAAGTATGTGCTGTGTGTTAGAGCACTCCCATGCTGGAGCTTGGGCCTCTCTGTTAGAAACAGCCACTGAGGGAGAGGTTGGCTGCTGCGTGGGGTAAATCTTAGTCAGAAAGGATCCAGAAGGTCCTCGAGTGAGGGAGTTGTGCAGCGTGAGACCCAGTGACACGCTGAGCCATGCACATGCTGCGAACCTTCCCCAGGAATGAGCAGAACAGGCAAGGAGAGGAGAATGTTCTGGGGAAAGGAAAGCCCAAGAGGGATATTCAGAAGGGCCAGAAAGTCCTGGAGAGCTGCAGGACTGGAAGGGAAAGGCATGGCGGGAAGGGTCCCTAAGACACTGAATGTGGGAGGAGATTTTCTCTGCATCTTTAGATGAACTGGAAGGCACCTGAGTGTGGCTGGTTCGCTGCCAGCTCCTTATCGCCGTGTTCAGGCATCTCTTCAGAGCCAGCTCATGAGAGGTTTCGCAGTGAATCACTTGCACTGAGGAGATCTGCTGCGCAGACATAAGTGCAAGGCACTCTTTGGTCCTGTGGCTGGATGCAGCTGCACTGCTCTGCATGCCATCTGCACTCAGAACTGTTTTGTCCTGAGACACTGCCCATCAAAAGCAAGCCAGTCTACTTTCAGGGAGAACAGAATGAGAAGTGAATGGCAAACAGTTCCAGTAAAGGGAGTTAGACCTCAGAAGAAGACTTCTCATGCCCCTGAAGTGCCTCACAGCTGCCAGGCTGTGCTGCAGTCAGCCACTGCTGCTTTTCGTTGGCCAGCCTCATTTCTGCAGGTGCCAGCTGGAGCTGTGGGTATCTGTGAAAGCAACAAAAACTTTGTCTGATGCTGAAAACTCCCTGTTTAGGTGCCTGTGGGTGGACAGAAGATGTGTACATAGTTAGGTAAAGGATATTCTGTGGTAGGAGCAAAACAGCGTAGCATTTCTTTTCCACCAGTGGGAATGACCTATGGTCTCTGCTTTTCTGTTCAGCCTGTTGTTTATTGCTCACAAACGATGGAAATAGCTCACATTTAAAGTGTTTGCTCATCTTAAAAACAAGACCCAATCAAAAAGGAACTCTTTGAAAGAAGTTTTCAGCAATAATTTACTTCACTATAATATGAACAAGCTTGAACTGAAACTTTTATGACCTATGACTTGTCAGATTTTTCTTCACAGACCTTACCCTTTAGCACATTTTTCATGATAATACAAGCCAATCTGTTTATTATTTTCAATTTTAAAAAGTAAAAAAATATTGCATCCTCATGAAAATTGCTTCATTGTTGGGCTGTTTGAGTGGTCAGTGTAATATATCATTGTTTGATCTGGCAGAGCCATCTATTTATAAGCTAGTATGTGTCAAACTATTTTTTTGGCAAAACTGGGAAGACACCTGGTTTAGTTTAGATTCCTCACTATGTAATTCCAAACATTGCTCAGTGCTCTTGGATTGAAACCTCAGGCTGGGATCCAGACCTAAGAGTGCTGCTGTCATTCACAGGAGGCTCAAGGGCCTCTGCTCTCAAGGTTCATGAGATCATAAATTCTTTTTTAATTTTTCTTTTCTCATAGCTCAAGCCCGGGCAGAAACACAAAATAAGGTGCATATGAAATGTAAGTGAGGTGCAGCGAGTGCTGTTCACTGCTTCAGAGAGAGTTGCCTGTGCTGACCAACAGAGGTAGCAGCAACGCAATTAATGAACGTTTGCTGATGAGATCAAGGGGAGCTGTGATAAAACTTGGGAGGGTGGCACAACCCTGGGCTGTGTTTGGGAACAGGAGTTAGAAACACTGTGTTTTAGTAGTTAAGTGAGTTTGGGGGAGCTGACTGACCTGCTGCTGAAGGGTGCTATTCAGTACCAGTGCAATAATGCCATTCCAGAGGTGTCTGCTTACTTTACCAGCTCTCTTTTGTTAGACTAGATCTAGGAAGTTCTGTATTTGTGTTTCATTCTCATTTCCAATTAGCTAGATCATGCTGTTTGACAGGATTCAGGATGGATGTATGATTTGCCTGGCTGTAAAGCTCAAGAGCTTATATTGACAGATTCATTTTCGTTTCAACTCTGGTTGTTGACAGGTCTCACAAAGGGCACGGAGATCATCGCTGTCAGGTACCTGGAGTGGGGAAGGCTGCCTTATGCCGTACTGTGTGCGTGCTCAGCGCTTACCTAAGCATAGCAGTAAAGACGAGAAAGGAAACATGGTGAGAGCAAGAGAGAAGGTTGAGATAGGAGAAAAAAAGGGTGTAGATCCTGATCCTACACTGTGTTCCTCGTAAAACCCATGATCCTGGTCCTTTCCATCCAATCACATCATACCCCTGCATCATTACCGTCAAGCCTTCTGCAGGTTTTGTTTTGCCTCTGTGGTGGATCTTCCCTCTTCTAACTGAGAAGGAGCCCTTTGCAAGGAGCTGGCCAGTTGTCTAAATAGGCTCCAGCCCCTCTTGATTATTTTCTCTTCATCCTCCTGGTGAGGGAGATAGGTGGTCTGAAAAACAGAGTCCAAGTGAAATGGTTCATGCCCAGAGCAACTAAGCAAAACTATGCTTTGAGGCCAACTTATTTTTCATAATTTATCTTGTAATGTAAGCCAATGCAGTAGTTAAAGAGAAATTTATTTTAAGCTTTAGAGGGCAAAGGACCTGTATATTTAACCACAGGCTAAGTTTGACTTAAGTATACTGCAGTCAGCGATGGCTGTTACTGCAGTGACCTCCTGTCTCCCACTGGGCAGAGTCCTTGTGCTCCCGCAGCCGTCGTTTTGACGCTCTGCAGTAGAACTGTGACGGTGCTCTACGAAGAGGAAGTGGAGCTGGGTTATGCAGAGAAGTTGTGGATGCCCCATCCCTGGATGTGTTCAAGGCCAGGCTGGATGGGCTCCTGGGCAGTTTGATCTAGTGAGCTGGTGGCTGGCAGCCCTGTCCACGGCAGGGGGGTTGGAACTAGATGATCTCTGAGGTCCCTTCCAACCCAAGCCATTCTATGATTCTGTGATTCTGTGAGTGAGTGCATGGTTATTAGTAGCAGCTGAATACTGCTTTCTAGTGGTCCCTGTTCTTAAAACTTTGTACATATTTCATTGGGGGGCCCTTTAATGCAAAATGAAGAAACTAGGCTTTGTGTCTTATCCTGGTGCTGATCCAAAGTGGATCATCATCCATCTCAGGATGGGTCCCAAATCCATCCAGCTTGCACTGCAGTGCACACAAACCTGCTTTCCAGGATCTGGCCCTAAATATTTGTGTCACCTTTCTGTTAATGGAGCCTCTTCCCTGACAGGGTCATTCGCTTCTTTAGTTGTCTAGTACTAGTTAAATGAATGGGAGTTACATGGACATGTGACAACTACCTTCTAGTAAAATCTGGAAGGAATTGTGCTAGCCCAGTCCCTGGTGGTTTCTGAAAAGGTAGATAGCCTAAGAATCCAGAGAAGGTGGGAAAAACATTATTATCGAGAGTCAGTAAAGGGGCTACATTTTCTGCTTTTGTATTAAAAATTAATCTGTGTAACTCCTGCAGCAGCAGTGGGACAGACTATCCCCAACTGCATCATTTCTTTGAGCATATATTGGGTTTGAGATGTTACCCAGTGAGAGAGAGCAGGATGTAGTGGATTGGAAGCATTTCGTATTGGCTGCATGGACTGAGAATTTAGTCTGTGAGACACTGAGACATTTTCATTTGAAGTTTTGTTTTTCCTGTGCTAGCAGGTCACTGGTATAAGCAGCATTTTCCAGCATGTTTTATCTTAAAAATAATTAAAAATATCCTTTCACAGCTTTTAAAGGGTTCTATCTCTGTGTCCAGAATATAAGACAATGGTAGAGTTTAGTAGATTAAAATTCCTTAATAAACATGAACACTCTGAGCTGTTTCTTGGACTGTTATCAGCCTTCAAGGACACTTGAAGGACTCAAATGTCCTTCAGACTCCCAAAAGGGGTGGCATTTTATTTCTGTGTTTGCTAGTTTTCAGGATTACAAGACATTTAATACCCGAACCTAGAGTTGCTGGAACACAGTGTCACCTTTACCACTGCAGGGCTTTCTGTCCAAGAAATACTGGCTTTTAAACAATGTGTCAGCACTTACCCAGCAGTTAGAGAGCAGAGATCCCTAGTGACAGGAATATGATTTAAAATACTTGCGTCAGGTTTAAGATTATCTTTTTAACCTGCGGTAAGCTCCTCTCTCCTACCTGATGCACCTACTTATCACAACTAATGAGATCAGTCATTTTTATTTGTCCTTAATGTCCTAGGGGTAAAGAGGGCGCAGGGTGTTGGAACGTCTTGTTTGTCTCCCACACGTAACGTGGAGTCCCAGCACGGGATCCTTGCTGCTCCTGAAGGCTTGCTAGCTGAGTCCTGACAAAGAGCACTACCTCCAGTTCTGTGCATATCATACTAAAGAGGATGGTTTGTCCCAGTGGTGGAGGTATAGATTTGTTTTATGAGTGTGTTACACACAACAACACAAGCTAATAGATTCTGCTTTTTATTTGGTGGTAATCTTGATCAATAGCAGCTAAATCATTCACAGAAGAAAAATAAATGAGAAGAAAAATCCATGTTATATTCCAGCTGTGCAAAGGGATCTTGGGTTTTCCCCCATCCTCTCCTCCCAGAGCTTGTCAGCAGTAGGAATTCATATTAATAAAAGCCAGACTTATTTCCAATGCAGGTGTTTGCAGAGTGATTGTAATCTTTCTGATTAATTGCATCTGCAAGAGATCTCATCATTACAAGCAATGAAGTTATAAAAGAAGGTGCTTCAAAAGCAGTGAATTGGCAATTAAAATAATAATATAGGTTCTGAGCCTCATGGAATTATAGGGGGAGTTTGGAAGTACAGCAGAGACAGATCTGAAGATGTCATTATGCCACCTAATCTTAGAACCCCACAGCATTGTAAGGGACGGGTAAGGGCAAAAGAGCCCGCTGTGATTAGGTAGTGCTGAAGTGCAGCTTCTGGAGATTAAGCTGCATTACTAAGATTAGGGGCCCCTATCAAACCCTGAGTCCCTGCAGACTGCCCGAAGTCATCTGCCCTAAATCATTAAGGAAGTGGCTGCAGAAAAGTGAAGTGCTCATCCTGTAAAAGTAGCATTTTACTGCTCTTGAAAGTCTGGAGGGAGACAACCTCGGAGACTGGGGCTTATTTCCTCGTGCAGAGCAACAAGGTAAGGTTTGGTACACTACAGACCAAGTGGCCTCGCCTTGTATTTGGCACAACAATGTTTAATTGAGATGGAAATTGATTAACGATCGCTGATCAAGGCCACATTTCCTTCTAGCCTCTAAGTTGGGCCATGTGAAACATTTGCAAATGGTTGTCATTCCAAGCTGAAGTTTTAGGGAGAGCAGGATATATTTATGTGTGTGAAATGTGTTTGCTGTAATCTGTCTAGAGGTTCTCTTTATGGCCACAGCCTGAGTAGAATAGTCACAGGAAGGTGACACAGGAAGGAATGGAGAGGACCTCGGCTTCCTGATGGTCACAGTATTCCCTTCTGCTCACGCTTGCTGCTGCTGACAGAACTTATCTCAGCTCTCACTTGGTTGCCTTGGATTGAGATTCCTTTACCCTAATGCTCATCACTACTCAGAGGCCTGCAGTCATGACAAGACAGTGCCCTTACAGCAACCTTTCGAGGTGAGAAGATACCTCCATACCATCAGAAGAAAAAGAGGTGATTCTCCAGGACCTATGTGAGGATTTGAACCCTCGAGTGCCAGTCTAAAACCCTGTTTGTGAAATGATCCATCCTGCATCCTGCTTTGTGGTGTAAATCCAGAACAATCAACCCCCCCCCCCCTTCTCAACTAGTGGCATGACAGTCCTTTGGTTTTTGCATCATTACTCGTAGAGAGACAAATGGAAGGAATCCTCCAGTGTCATGCGTCCACGACCTGAAGTCAAAAGGCTGTCTAAGTTGTTGTTGGAGGAGCTCCAGTTGTAGAAAGAAAAATTCTTGCCAAATCAGCTAGGGAAAATTGACTGAAATATGTTTGAACAGACAAATTGTTCAGCCGTGTAGCTGGCTCTACAGAGGAAACTGGGTAACTTGAAGCAACTATGTGTATATATGTATAAATGTATATGTGTATTGCACGACCTTTCTGGTAGTCACCATTTCCCCTAGTAGGAAGTCTGAACTCTAGAGAGGCAGAACTCAAAGCTACAAATTCAGTGCCCTCCCTGCCCCCCAGGATAATCCCCTATTTCTTCATGCAAGTACCTGGCTCTGGGCATTGCTGAGCACTCGTTCTGTGTGGCGAGAGACCCAGCTCTGCCCTGCCTTAACCAGCCATCCCAGATTTCCCTTGCCTCATCATGTTCCACCGAAAGCGGAAAGGCATTTGGTGTAGTGAACCTGGCTGTGAAATCCACAGATGGGTTTTCATCAACAGCTCAATGTCTCTGCAGAACCATGGTATGTACTTGTGAGCAAAACATTTCAAGTGCCCTGTTCTGCATTAATTTGCATTCCGGGAATTGGCAGCAGCACCGAATGCTGTATTTGTTTTGGGACACCACAAGAACAAAATCTGTTTCCGTTGAAGCTCTCACCCTTCCCTGCCACCCTGTCTCTGATGGGATAACTGGACACAACTGCTCAGGATCTGGCCTTTCCAGTGGCAGCTGAGGGGTTAAATGGAGCCCCAAGCACTTGTTCTTCCAGCATACCCTGCACTCCTCACTCTCTGGGATTTATGGTCATCTAGTTGCATGTTAAAGAGATTATTGGAAAACTATGTAAATGGAAGTTAATAAGTGCAGCAGAGTGGTGTACAAGCAGACCTATTAGCAACAGGATCCAAGGCTCTGCATATGCTACGTTTCTGTTGCTGGAATTATCATCAAAGAGCTTTCCAAGGCTGCCTGGCCCAGATGGTTTTTACATCCTTATGCACTAGCCCTGAGCCAAAGTTGAATCTGCAGGTGAAGCCGACACAGCAGCACACAGGGAGGTGCCTGGGCTGTGTCTGTCCCTCATTGGGCTGTGGGTTTGGCTCCTCAGAAAGGTGGCAGTGGGGAGAACTTTGCTTCAGCCTTCCACTACTGAATTTAATGAAGCTTTGTGCTTTAGGCTGAGAATGCACATCACAGCCATTCCCTTTCCAGGCCCACTGGAGCCTTTTCCCTCTGGAGGCTCTGTGTCTTTTTCCAGCAGCCCACAAGGCAGTGCTTTAACCTTGTTCTTTACTTCCATTGCTGGCAACAAAGTTTGAGATGTAAACAGCAAAACACCAGTGCCGCAAGAAGTGTCTTCTCTCAGCATCTGCATGGCTTACGGCTGGGGTTCCTGTGGCACCTAGCAGCAGTGGGGACTGCTCTGAGCAGCAGGACACAGTGAGAAGAGCAGGACACTGAGTGAGAAGAGCAGAACCCCGTTTTCCACAGGCTGTCTGCTCTCCTGAGAGCAATGCTCCTGCTGTGTAACTGTTGGAGAGATTCCACACACCCGATACCCCAGGGGGAGAACTAAAGCCACGCCTGTGTGTGCTCAAGCTCTTGGGGAAAGGGCTAGACTGCAAGATCTGGGAATGGATAGTATTTAAGCATCAGTTAGATAAACTTCAACTACAGCTGAACGTGGCCTGCAGAGCTCCCATTTAATTCTCTAACACAGAGGCTGTCAGGGTACCCGGCTGGATCCCATTCTGCATCCTGGAGGTGCAGCCAGGGTCTCCACTGCATTCCCTGTCTGTAAGGCCATTTGCTCCAAATGCACAGACAGCACCGATCCCTTTTGCAGCAGGGTGCCTGGGGCTGCTGCAGGGAGCAGAGCAGAGAGCAGCACTGACAGTGATCGGCTGCCCAGATCCACTGGCTGCCCGGATCCCAGATCCACGCTGTGTGCACGGGGGCCGAGGGTTCTGCAGTGTGCTTTCATCCACTTGATCAGGAACCAGGTGGGCATATTCAAGTCGCCTTAAATCTGGTCCGTGGAAATCTGAAACTGAGGCAGCCCTTAAAGAAATAAGCCCTCAAATAATGGCAACAAAACCAGCATTTGACTAAAAGCTGGAAGGAGGCACTGCCAGGATTTCTCTTGGCAACATGTCATTCTAAGTATCTGCTCCTTGCCACACTTGTGCAAGGCACATTATTGAACATTTCCTGACTCTTTGCCTAGGATGCTATAAATGCTGTCCAAATAGCAGGGTCTCGCCTGCCGCTTTGATACATCTGGCTAAATTGCACGAAACAGCATGCCAGAGGCTGATGGAGTCCCCCCAGGACGCGCTCCGTCTGTCAGACTCTGTGAAGAGCCCGGGTGATGAATGATAGCACTAACATTAAACAGCTTGCCTGTATGTTTTTCAAGTGTCCCTCCCCAACAGCTCGCCTGCTGCCCTGTCTTCTAGGAGATAACCCAGCACAACAGAACATTACCTCATTAAGAAAGCTAGCTCTAATTAAAACCAGGCAGGGCATCAGCTCCCTTTTGTTAGCTCAAGGGGTCCACCCTGCCATTTAAATTCCTCTTTGGAAGATTGATGTCCATACACATTGCAAAGAGTGACGTGCTCAGAAGTGGTCAGTTCGGAGCAAATACCGGACGTGGTGAAAATGAGCATCAGCCACAAAGACAGCAGGCACAGGCCCTTCAGGTGTTCGTGCCATCCTCTGGAGGCTGCCCAAGCTGTACCCAAAGAAACAGAATATCAGCTGAGGAATATCGAGAGCAATTCACAGCCACCCATGGCAGAGCCTTCTGCAAACATGCTGTCATGTTACCTCCTCTGTTCTTTCCATTACTCCCAGGTCTGAAAGTAAAGAACGGCTGGGTGAGAGATGGATTTTGCTGGCTCCTGAATGGAAGGAGAGGAAAGGGGAAAATGAATCATATCCATGAACTTACAGCTCAGTTTTTGTGGCGTTCAGGTTTTTCTTTCCTCACGACTCTGGTTTATTTTAAACCAAAGGTTTTAAGTTCAAATGTGACTTGATTTGGAATAATTTGAAGCAAGCCAGTAGCATCACTTAAGTCACTTAGTACTTATTTTCCCTTTTATTCCTACAGAACTGTTGGCAGAGAGCACTGCCATGATTTGTGCAGAATTCCGATTGCAGGAGTGGCTTGACACAGCAGAAGCACTTTTAACTTTGGGATATTGCTGCCACCGCCTGACTGACAAATCTGAGGCCCCCAGGCGGTGACCACCGCCCGAGACAGCAGCAACAGGCTTCAGTGATCCCAACCCATGCTGCTCCTCACCTGTGCCAATACAAGCAGTTGTTTTTCCCCTCTTTCATGTGGCTCAGTTGCCTCAGAGGGTTTGTAACCTTGCTGCCTCCTGCAGTGGTACTGGCCTAAGTTGGGTGGGTGAAAATGGAAAAAAAAAAAAAAAAAGGAGCCACAATAAGTACAGCCTGCACACGATCTGTGGGGCACTGTTTTCAGCAGGACAGTAGAAGAAGGGTAACTTTCCTATGGTCTTGGCTGTTCACCTCTGACCTTACAGCACTGCTTTCCCTTCCAGAGGCCCCAGGACCAACCTCTGTTTTTGATGGTCCACCTAGGAGACCCATGCTTGGATGGTGTGCGCTGTTCATATTAAACTGGTCAGTAGCCAAGCTGTGAGAGTACCTTTGGAGTCACATTTCTTTCAGGGAGCCCAGAGGTCCAGAAGCATTACAATTACATCCAATATGCATGCAGCTGACAGTAGCCAATTTTAAGAGTACGTACAAACCTTATCAGGTGCTGCCTGCTTCGCTGAATAAGACTTTTCCAGTTATCCAAATCACAATTATCATAGGTTATGATGATTTGTGTACCATACATTCTTAATTTTGCATTAATAAGACAATCCTTGAAGCCAAGAAATGCATGCTTAACAGCCCACTGTACTGGAAAACCTTTACGGCACAAAAATGCGTTTTCAGTTCTCAAGCGTCACGAAAACAGTCAGACGCAAATGTCTGTGGGCTGGTAGGCCAAAAAGCTTTGTTTGAGGAAGGGAGGCATGACAGGAAAAAATGTGTTTAGATAACTATGAGTACAGCCTGGGCTTTGCAGCTGCCAGTGCTTCATTTCAGTGCAGAGTCTCACTGAACCACCTTTCAAATCCCTTTCCCATCTCAGTGATCTTCTGAAGCAACTCCTCCTGACAGAGGACCTAGCCAGGCTTTGAGTGTGAGCTGAAGAAGTGGCTGTCTAGAATCCAAAGGGCATGGGCAATGACTTCAGGTCATAGTGGCAATGTTTTGTGAAAAGTGCTAAACCAACCAGGTACACTTGGTCAGGGTGGGGCTGCACTGCTGCTTGATTAATGGGTCTTGGCCAAAACATCTAGGCCCACTCAGTATAATCTTAATTTCTTCAAGCATTTAGTGGAAACAGGTATCCTGAAAGAAGGCTACTGGTCTGCTGTGCGTGTCTCTCCTCTAGCAAATGGTTGGCCTCGAAACTGAGCAAGGGAATTGAGATTTAAGACTGCAATGCTAGACTTAGTGCTCACCTTAATGTGCACACAGGGACATGAGGATAGATTTTGAGGGGAAGAGCCAATTTGAATCCTTGCCCAAATCTTCGTCCCCAGTGTTGAGATTCAAGAATGATCAGGTGCAACCAAAAAAAAAAAAAAAAAGGGTTTCTTATTTCTATGCTCTCCATTTCCTGGTGCCTTGTTCAGAGTAAGATTGTCAAGTACTCCAAGTACATCTGTTTTCTAGCAAGACCCAAAGTATCAGGAACATGTGGAAGTGTACCAAGAAAACCTGTTATCCGGAGACCATCAGTCTAGTTATAGAAGGTCACCTGGAGAGGTCAGGGAGCCGTGACAAAGCTGGCAGACTTTTGGGGTGCTTCTTTCAGCAGTTACAGGACAATTGAACTGGGTTCTCAGAACCATAACAGACCTTGCAGCACCAAATGGACTCCTACACCTCCGTTTATGGCAGTGTTCAGACTTGCAAAGTGCTTTTTTTTTGCATTGTCCCTGTTATGATTATGATCCAGAATGCTTCATGATGCTTTAAAGTGTTATAGGTTCACAAACCAAAGCAAACCCAGGTAATAAATGGCTTTTTCAGTTTGCCTTAGAATAACCTGCAATAGCCATAAAAATCAGAGAGGAAATAATAAAATCCAATATTCACACATGCTAATAACAAAGTGGAAATATCTTAAAAACTCTCAGCCTCAGTCTGTGTTGCATCCTGCTTGGTAGTTCCTTACGGGATCTGTTAAGGGATATAAGTGGCAAAAGCTCTGGCAGAGCAAAGTGCAGAGTAAACCTCTCCGCTTCAGTGGTAAGATCCACACCTCATCCCAAACTGACTAATGCCATAGTCTCACCCTCACTTGCACACAAGGAGATAGCTACAAATTAAACTGCTTCCAGCAGCTGCAATTGCTGTAGGAGAGGATAGAACTTGCTGATCTCAGCACTGTGTTCAAGTGGATCCGTTGATTTTGCACCACAAGTATCGTAAGTTATAATTCTGTCCCTCAGAAATATGGGCATCTAGTTTCCAAATTCACCTTGGATTACTAATGCATTGCTTTTCCCTTCCCCTCTGCCCATCAGAACCTTTCTAGCCATGATATGGCAATTCTTAAGGCATCCTACGTTCTTACTTCCCAGAACTAGGTCATCTTCCACCATTTAACTGTTTTTCATGCCAACATTTGATGAAAGCTTTTTTCATTGCTTCATCAGTTCCTTTAGTAGGTGCCATTTTTTTTTTTCTCTGGGTACCTTGACACAGTACCAAAGGACATTCCTCCACTGTGCTGTTGTCCAAGCTGGTGGCTTGCAGCTCTGCTCGGTCACTCACACACTTGCTGCAGAGCACTTAAAGCATTTGCAGTCCATAACCTTTGAATTCTGACTCTCTTGAGATGTAGAGCAATGGATGGGATTGTTCAACTGTTCTCCCCTCAAGGAAGGCTGTTTGTGGCTCTGCACACACTGCACACTTGAAGGCTGTGGAGTCTTTACTGTTAACACAGCCCTTACTTTCATTCTTGACAATTATGCAGCAGAATTGACACCATAAACTGCCTCGATACCATGCAATGGATTTGCACTTTCAAAATGGGCTTCAGAACGTGAAGATCATGTTACAGGAGCATCTTATATTGCAGCAGTTGTCAAGAAGCTAGTGTGTTGGCATGTCCTTGCTGTGCACAAAGGGGTGTAATGAGAAGAACAAGTAAAGATGAAACAAAGCAAATGTTGGCTGACAAGTGTTTCCTGACAGCGGGACATCGAGGGTGCACTGTTCTTCAAAGAGAAGTCCAGCGAGTCATGGCAGGTGGTAGGTCATCTCATTTAGATCTGTCCTAAGAAATGCAGATGTTGGGCACATCTGACTTTCTAATGCATGATGAGACAGTGTTTTTCTAGCTGTATTTACTTCGCTCATCAGGGTAATTAGTTTCAGCTGAGAACAGCTACGATCCCCCCCCCCCTACCTGCCCCTTGGCAGACCAAGCAGACACCTGCACTAACCACCCAGGGTCTTTTTTTTTTTTTTTTTTTTTTTTTTAACGTTCCTGTTAATACATATTAAGCAAGATCCAGACTTCTAGGAATGCTGTATTAGCAAGGCCTCCACAAGTTCTGTTTCTCTGTGAATGATGTGAATGAGTAGAATCTCACCTGAGCCTCTGACACCCTGGGGCTCTGACACACTTGCGCTTGGGAGCGTATGAAGAGCCAAGCCTTGGCCTTCAGCACTGCATGAAGACAGCCCTGTTACATCAGGGCTGCCTGGGTCTGACAGGCAAGCATTACAACATTGCAGAAACTGCTCCACCCCACTTAAGCTTGTTTGACTGTAGTCAGATACTTGTGTTAACTTTTTGAGCTGCAAGCTGAGGCCCTTAAATAACATAAGACTTGCAAACAGAGCTGACCAGAGAATGTTCCTCTCATTCCCTGACAACTGGGAATCTCAAGCATTTTCCCTGCTGAGAGTCATTACAAAACCAGAAACAGCTCACAATAGGCTAAGCTTATTCCCCTGGGATGTGGTAAAGCCCATCTTCCACCCTGGCCAGGCCTCATTCAAGATATTCTGAGCTCTCTTGGCATTAAGCAACAGATGCATTTCTGCAGAGTTTTAACTGAGACATTTTCCAGCGGAAGACATGTCAGAGTGTTCCTAGCTAGACCTTACAACAGAGTCCATCGGTCACACGGTTTGGGAGGTTCAATAGTTAATTCCAGCTTCTAGTTCCTGCCTAGTTGCAGGCAGGATTTGACACAGCTGGGACTGGTTAAATACGAAACTTGAGACTTAGGATGACACTATTGCAGGCCTAAACACTAGCCTGGGCTAATAGCAAAAGCCTTCCCTCCTCTCAGTACCAAAGGTGACAAGCAAAATAGTCATGGTGTGCCTTGCTCGTTTGCAGATCTGAGATGTTTTGGGCTGTGCTGCACAAATCCCTTTGCACAGACTCAGCCGTGATCTCTACTTGCAGCAAGTAAACGGGGCAGACTCTTGACCTCAGTTTCTCCCTGATGCTTAGACTGCCTGCTTTAACTCTAACCTTTCAATTCCCACAATCCCCTTCCAGTGGGGAAAGGACTAATTCCTCACGAGCTTCCAGAACATAAACACAACACTAACCTTCAGATAGAAGAATTTATTTGCTTAAGAAAGGTTTTCCAGAAAAGGAACTAGTTCCTGACTGTAGAATTAGAGTTCAGCCACATAAACTCACTTTGGGGTCTGTAGTACAGGATATGAACATGAATGAAACATTTCAAATATCGAATAAAAGCTCTCCCTAAATCTCCCTTATTGTATAAGCTGCTATGAATTAAAGCCCTTTCAGGCTGATTTTCAGTCATCAACATAATTATTTAGGAACATTTTCCAGACCAGTGTTTTTTACAAGTATTTTAACAACCTGCAAATCAGGAAACTGTAAATCAAAGAAATGAACCAAAATCAGCCATCACAAGGCAGGAGGCCTCTGGCCGAGGCTGTGACAGTGTGCCGAGAGCAGTGGGTCGCTGTGAGCTGTGGCTGGAGGTAGGCCTGAGCTAACAGCCACTGGAGCTCAGCAGGGCTGAGAGCGTTCAGCTCCAGTGCTGTGTGCCGGAACACACCCCAGTCCTTCTCTCCCTGTGAAGGACAGGGCGTAGCAGCACCCTGGCTTTGGATTCTCTCTTCCTTTCTCTCCCTCCAAAGACAGTGAATCCGTTCTGCTTCACTTTCACGTGCCAAAGTGAACGAGTTTTTAAGCCTTAGGAAAAGCAAAGCTTAAGCGTAGTGCCAAAAAAGAGAGCTGTGTGCTTCCTAGAGGTGCACTCCATCACCTGCCTGGGTCAGCCGTGTGGCAAGGCAGAATGCAGAACCCTTTTTCACACTGGAAGACTTTAATTCAGTCTGTAAATAGAGTTGAGAGGCAGCCCTTGGATTCAGGGGTCAGCAATCTGTTTGAAAGGCAGTTGTCTAATCTTTAGTAAAGTATTAGTGTGCCAGAAACCAAAACCATCCTGTCCGACTCTTCTGACATGGCAGACAGTGGAGGCAGTGAAGTCCCTGCTCTGTTCTCTCTGGGAAGGAAGTCCCGTGAGTAACAGCTTTCCTAGGAGCAGGTGACAACACATAGAAACTTAAAGGTGAAATCTTCCATCTGGCTACGAGTGGCGGAGAGACCACATCACAGGCCTCTCCAATGTCCTGCCCTTGAGAACGTGGAAATTTCTGCTGGCAAAAAACGTCACAGCTCTCAGCTAACTGCTCCACGGCCTTCAGTGCTTCTGACAAATGAAGCATGGATTTTCAAAGCCTTTCCTGGAAAGTCAGGGCCTTTTACCTTAAAGCATACTCCTTGAGATTCTCCAGCTTTCTGGCTTTAGTTTCATCACCTGCTTTGGCCAAACAGGGGAGATGGTTTATGCGAGGAGTTGCCCTGCCTAGGTGACTGAGAGCTTCAGAAGACTTGCTGCAGCTAGTTGAACCGATGAGGAAAGAAGCAGTGTGCCTACATGAATGCAAGGAGTTTGTTAAAGCAGGACAAGTGTGGAACCCACAGACCTCTACAATGGTGCAAGACGTAGACAGCCATCTGTCTTTTCCCTGGGAAGAAAAGGTGTCTGCAGTTGCAGTGCTTTGCCTGGATTTCTCACATCTATGAGACAGAAACTAGCCACCAGCGAAGTCCAAAAGCATTAAGGAAACATAAACTTTACAGTGAGATGTGTAGCTCTAGCAATATTTGAGATTGCTTTTTCACAAGCTCACAGCCCTCAAGTGTCACAAACACAATACAGAGCTCATCCTGTGGGAAGAAAGGGGAACCACATTAAGCCTCAGGTCTAGTCTTCAGTCCTGCAGGTATAGAATCCATTCACATGGTGGCCTGTCTGATTGCACTTATCTGGTAGTTCAGCAGCTGTTGTTCAGTACATTTTCACCAGAACAACCTACAGCAAATCTTAATCTGTTTGAAAACTCTCCATAAAGACATAGTACAACTGAAAAAAAGCTTAACTGAAAATAAACAATAGCAACATAAAATTCCTATATTTAATTTCCTTCCTAGCTAGTACTTATGTGTAAGACATCAAAAGAGTTTTCCACTCAAAAAAAAGAAAGAAGTAAAACCCTGCAGAGCTTCTTAATAGCCAGACCCCTGAGGAAACATCAGTGATCACTGACACTTGGCTGTAACCACACACAGGGGGTGCATGAAAGGTGAGTTCCCGGAGCTCCTCTCTTGTAAAAGGACTGAAGTGGAAAAAAAGATGACAGGAAAATAAATGAGCTTTATGAGTTTTCCTTTTTTCTCAATAATAATGTTTCTTACACGACTTTGAGCAGAGTCTTTCTATTGTTTCTGAAAGTTTTTGTGTGTGTGTGTGTGTGTTTTTTTTTTTCTCATTCTATCTCCAGAGTTTCCCCTGGGCTGTGCAAGTTTCTGTTGTAGCTCAGAATAGGTTTGTGCTCTCTGAAGCTGTGGTGGCTTTCCCTGTTGAACTTCCTTCCATAAGGAAAATGCAGTAGGGTTACCAGGAGGGCTGGCAGCAATTTCTTAAACAGTCTTTTGAAATTTTTAAAAAAATCGTAGCAGATGACACACACAAAGCTATTCAGTCATCCCATCTCCTTGTGCAGCCTGTCAGAAAAGCTGGCAGCTGCCATGGGGAGCTGAAAAAATCATCATTATACTGTAGGCAGCTTGAAATCAAATAGTATGTGCACACAAAAGGTTTTCATTTTGGAGCTATTGTGCCCGCCTTATTTTGGAGGAGGGGAGAAAGAGACCTATTGTCTCTTAAAAAGCAAAAAAGTGGCCTGGTTTGAGTTCTGCAGGAATGGAGCAATCTGTGTGCTATTAGCCGACAGTAAAGACATCCTCTCTGCAGAGCCTGCTCACTGCTCCACTTAGTTTGCAACTGGTAACTGCCAAATCCCCACAGGGTAAGAAGCCTTGCACTCCAGCTGTTGGAGAAGTAATATCCCCCACCGCTCAGCATGATAGGAGAGTAATAAAAACATCATTTCTAATAGGAAAATGATGCTTGCAGAAGCAAATGGAGACTGGCTTGCTTAACAGAGAGGGGGCTTTGGGAAGGACGAAGCCATCCTTTGGGAGCTTGTAGATGCAGCCTTGAGAGCAAAAAGTGTCACAGAATCCCTTAAATCTGGGCAGATAGTGAAACTTTATGGGCTTGTGTAATAGCTGTCTAAAGTCCTGCTACAATTTTAATTGACCCTACAGTTCTTTATGAAAAAGGTGTTTAGGCACTTTTTAGAAGAAAAATACTTTTGTTTTCAAGCATCACTGCAGCTTTTCTCTTTTGTTCCTGACCCTATTTTCATAAACAAAAGCAGCTATAAAAAAACAAAAACAAAAACAAACAAACAAAAAAAACAACACTGGCTGTGGGCACAAAGTACCTACAGTGTTTGTGTTCTGTCTTTGTCAAGGGCTTAGTGCTGATCAGAACGGTGGATGCAAAGCAGTCAAATTACACTTTTATAAGGCCACTTTTCATTATACAGTCTTGCTTGTGTGCTTTTAAAAATATATAGGAAAGACTGTACCAACACTGTAAACTTCATAATTATTTCATCATGGCCTGTCTTGCTGAAGCCTATTCCGTAAGCCATAGCAGCTCTCTTCTGGTCACAAAGACGTGGATTTGTAGGAAAAAAAATCCACAACAAGGGAGAAAATGTCAATTTGGTGCTTGTGCTCTGTACACAAGCTCAGGGTGCTGAGTCTGAAGTGATCTCTGTCCTCATGCTCCTGGTCTGCTGGAGGTGGTCAGCATCCACACATTTCATCAGTTAGGCTTCGAAAAAACAGCACACGCAGCAGGCTGCTCTGCCCTGAGCGGTCCTGGAAGTCCCTTTGCAGAGAACTGCTCTTGTCAGGGAAAGTGTCAGCATAGTTCACGCCGATGGGATCACTGCAAGACAACCTTGGGATTCAGTGGTACCCGGTGCTGCCTTTTTACAAGAGAGGAGGAAGTTCTGCCCACTTTTTTTTT
>VXAV01001298.1:263429-338881 GCA_013399715.1 Alectura lathami
TTTTTTTTTTTTTTTTTTGGTAATGGAGATGGGCTAGATAATAATTCTGTATCAATTTCTTGATTAAAGGAAAAGAAGTATTCAATGGGCCTTGCCCAGTCTATTTGAGGTAGAATACGTTGCATTAGGTAAAATTATTATTCTTACATTAGGAGCTCACAATGACATTGTGACTTGTGCAATATAAAAGAATAAGGGATTATCTTCTAAAATACAGCACCAAGTTTCTTGGCATGGAATCCTACAGAGATGAGTTAGTTTTGCACACTCTAACATAACTATGAAGAGCACTGGCAGGACATTTGTCAGCTTAATTGGAGCCAAAATCAATGTTGACTTACCTGCTTACCATGACCTACCACAGTAAAACACATGCTGCCGTGCAACCGGGCAGAACACTGCGCACATCCAGAGAGCCCAGATACTGCTGTAAACGGCAGAGAGCACGTTTTAGGGGTTCTCTAACACTGCTGTCAGTGAACGAGATAATTTTTAGAGACACGGAGAAGAAAGGTGTAGCTGAAACTTTAGGTGCAGGAGCCAAGAGGGCTATTGCAGAGAATTATTTGTGCTGAGAGTGAGAAGCCACCTTACGCTGAGAACTGCAGCAGAGCTGAAGGATGAGTGAAGCGATGCACCAGACAGTAAAACACAGCAGAGGTGGCAGGGGAGGAGAACAGTATGAATAACGTGGATGCATTTTACAAGAATATCCATGTGTGGCGGAGTGAGTGAGCATGATTAGGGCCAATAGTGGAAATTACAGTAACTATAAAAAGATGGAGAAAATACTGTGATCTCCTAAATAGTGAGGTGGAAAAAAGAGACACTGGCTATAATCCAGACAGCTCAGCTGTTTTGTAGAAATACCACATTCTGAGGAGCTCTGAGAGACAATTACGATTCTCGAGACCAATAAAGCACCAGGGGCCGATGGTGTTCCTGCTGCATTATTGGAAACAGGAGAGCCTACACGGACTCAAAGACTTGAGAAACTGATTTGGTTTGGAAGCTTGAAAAAATTCCAAGTGAATGTGCCCGAGCCTGAAAAAGGGAGAAAAAAGAATGGAAGAAATACTCTAGCATTTTCCCTTCTCCGCTCAGCCAATTTTGTCCAATCTGCTTTACAAAGTGACTTATTTTCACAGAGGGGAGAGACTTGCTCCATTAGCTGCTCAGGAGAGGGCAGGAACGTGATCAAGATGCACATGTGTGCGCACGTATGTTTGCTCTATGCATGGAGCTTTTGTGGAGGTTTAAGAAAGCTCTTGTATTTTTCAAAAATTGCCTTTCAGCAGAAAAAGGATCTGCATAGCTTGAGAAAAATGATAGAAGGGTGCAAATGTGAACTGGCTGGGATGGGGAAGGTTACGCATTCTGCTCTATTTGACTGCAGTGAAGGATTAAGCCAGAGAGATGCACCGCTCCTGATATGGTGTGGGGATTAAAATGCTCGTTGTGCAATTCTCAGAATGGTGTGGGTTTAAATGGTTTACGCTTCCTTCTTGGTCACGCCGGTGAGTTAACTGACACAAGAGAAAACAGAGCTCAGAAGAGAGCTGGAGACCTGAAGGTGCTGCAGATGCAAAAATAAACTCCAGCCAGTGCTTAAATCTGAAGAAAATAAAACCCATTTGTTACCTTGAGATCATCTTGGGGAAGCTTTTCTGGGAGTCAGTAAATACTCTAGGTTATGTTGGTGTTAAATGCTTTGAGCACCTCAGAGGAAACTGGCTTGTTAGAGCCAGGATGAAGTTACTTTTTCTGCAGGTAACTCTTCAGTCTGAAATAGTGAGAGAGACCAAGCTGCAGACATCCAGGTTGTTGGACATTTCTTAAGATGGAAGAACAACAACTAAATAACTTACAAAGTACTGAGATAGATTTTTGGAGAATATAAGGGAAGTTGTGTGGAGAAGTTCAATAAAGATGAGCTCGAAGTCTATAAAGAACCTAATATGGTAAAGGTAGTGAAATCCATCACCATTTTGCTGGCAGGGCCTACAATTGGGCTGACGGAAGACAGAACAGCTGAGCATTCCTTGGAAGGCTGCTCTCGTGGTATTTGACCTGGGTGCTGATCAGAGGCAGCTCTTGCTGAGCATGACCATGGGCCCTTAATGTGTGTTAGTAGCAATGGGGAAAAATGCCCTTGGCAGTCTTAGCAAATCCTGAAAAGAGCCAGGGATTTTGGGGTACGTAGAGCTAGCAAATAAGTGGCTAGCACTGGATGGAAAGTTGGATGTCATGACAGCATTTCTGCAATAACAGATGTGATACGGTAAAAGTGCACTGAGCATTTTGTACAGAGAAGGTTGGAGGGTGCGTCTGACCCAATTGTTTTCCATCAGTGGAGTTTCCATCGGTTTCAGTCAGGGCCAATATGCTTGAGAGGATTTAATAAAGTTAGAGCTGTTGGACTAACAACTGTGAGAGAAAGCAGTTTGGCTGGAAGTCTGGCCACTGGAAGGGTTCTGATGGTTGGAGTCATGTCTTGAAGTTTTGAGCTGTGTTCGGGTTTTCGTGCGAATTCTTAGATAAAAAGTGTCGTGCTAGAGATAAGGAGCTGTAAATGCATGAGACTTGGAGAATTCTGATATGGCTGTTTGGCCTTAATCTGTTTCTTCACTTAACCCTTGTACGCTAGCCTTCTCGACTTCTAGCACAATATTTTATGGCTTGGACTTACTCTTCATGGCGCTCACTCACATGAGCACTGCTGTCCTCAGGCAGCCTGAAGAGAGCTGCTCTGGGACGCAAGCCAAAGTGCTCTGGAGCTCATGGAAGGACTCGTGGATGAGGCTCTGCCATACAGCTGCTTCGCAGGACCAAAATCTGCACGATGCTCTGCTAGGTTCAAACGCTGCATGTCGATCTAGCTTTTCATTTGCTAAAGCTTTTTATTCTGCCCTGACATTTAGTCTAGTCAGCATTCAGCAATCCACTGTAGCTGGCCGCCTGTGATGCGAGCAGTTGCATCTTTTGGGAGCTGATGTGTAGATATTTCCCAACTCCAGAAATACTTTGGTGTAACTTCTTAAATGTTCTGTGACTCTAAGTCAGTCTTCCTTCCCAGTATCCTTGCATGGCAAAAAAACCCCCTCACAAACCATATGCTATATGTAAGTATGTGTGTATCAGTATGTGTGCAAACATTGTCACAGATATGTGCATATGCACATATATGTGCATGCATGCATAAACACACACATCTAAAGCCTCAATTCTTTCCTTTGTGGTCTCCCTCCCAGCTCATCACTCTGTTCCTCTGCTTGTTCTCTGTCGCATTCCCTCTTGCAATGGTTTTTCAGCTCAGAACTGTTCTCTGCATCCCACTTCCTCTTTACAGATTCAAAAAACAAGTTGTTCTTCCTCCGGTGGCATTTGTTCCCATGACTCTTTCTCAGACTTTTGCATTAGCCATTAGCATCCTGTTGCCCCTGATAGCTCACTGAACTTGGTCTTGAGTCAATGGTCTTGTTTTGAACTGATTAGAAAAGGTTTCCTTTTCTTTATCAAAGCTAAACAAAAACAAGGAAATTAAATTAAATACAAAACTATGCTTAAATAACAGTAGGGTTGTGACATGAGGCAGGAAGCTCAAAGATAAGGCTCATGATCTGCCCAGAGCTTCAGAGTGGAGAGGCACTGCTGCAGGAATGAAGGCCAGAATGTCAGCCATCACATGGTGTTGGTGTGGGGTTTAATCAGTTGTCCATGGCCGGCTGAAGTAAGAAAACAGCACCTACTGGCTGGTCTGGGAGGAAGAGGACGTGTAATCTTCCACTGTGCTTAGCACTGTCGTTCCCTGCAGGCTGGGATCTGGGTATCCTCATGCAGCACGTGCACTGTGGACAAAGATGCAGGAAGCGCAGCCACAAGATGTGAAAGGAGCTCTGAGTGACTGTGCTCACAGTGCTGCTCATTCCTGAATCGATGACTGTCTGACATGTCAGGTTACTTCTGGGGTAAGAAACGTGGCTAAACAGAGCACCTTTTGCTGACCTCGCCCACAGCTTCATTGCTAATCCTTTTCAGGTTGTTACTGTCATATCTTGTGCAGGGACAAAGGGAAAGCATTAGTTTATTCTGTTGTTCCCTTTGCTTCCATGATGAAAACTAAGAATTGCGTCTGTACTTGATGTTGAAGGAGTTGGATTATTCCTGTGGTTTCTAAACTTCTTTTCAGTGAGTTGAGTACATCTGCTGAAGATTCCTTCAGATTCTAAGTTAGAGCTCAAGTGCCCATTCATCCTGAATCTCATGGACATTGCTCATACTTCCCCTCCATGCTGGTCTCTGCTAATTAGTGTCTGACAGCTTAAAAGAGTAGTAGTGGCATGTGATGGCTTGAAGTGCACTGGATTGTCCCGGTAGGGCTTCACTGCGGAGGAAAGGTTCGATGTTAGCTGGAGCTCATACAACACAAACACTCCCATGGAACATGAAGAGGAGAAGTTGAGCTCCAGTGCTCCAGCAGCACCTCTCTCTGGTACCTGTTGACCAGCTGCTTGGAAACAGCTTAAAGAGCACAGCAAGGAAGATAGATGGGAAGCTGAAGGCTCAAATGAAGATGCTGCTGATGTGAAAGATGTTTGGCATCGTAGGAGCTGAAATGTATATTCTGGTAATTCCCTGTAGTTTCATGTGTTACAGCCTTTGTCCCAAGTAGAAGTTACAATGCTCTCATGTTCATCAGCAGACTGAGAGCCAAGCGCAGGACTGAAGGTGGTCAGAAGAAAACTGCTCTTTATGCTAGCAAATCTTTGGGTGTGGGAACATGGGAAAAATTGTGAGTCATGCACAGTAAGAACTTCAGGTCTTTTGACTTCCGTCTGCTCTTGTAAGGCCTATGGCAAACCTTCCTTTTTGAAACCTGGGCTTGAGTAATCTCAGCCCCTAATTTGAGCATCTCCATCATTCTGCTTTATGTGAGTTCATTTCAACTGATCTCACTCTAAGTATCTATTTATGTTTTTACATTTAAATAATGTGTTTAAAGTTCTCTCAAAAAACAGACTATAGAGTAAAAGTTCAAGGGATTGCCTTGGGGCCATACTCTTTGCTGGAGCACTGCTGACAGATGGCTGCAAGACAAAAATGCCATAGCTCTGCTACCAAGGGTAAAAGGAACTCAGAGCAGGAACTCAGCCCCTCCCATGCTATAAATTCACTGGGGTTTGTTTCTTTCAGATGAGTTGAGCACTGGCAACTCCCAGCATTTTCAGCTGGGAGGTACTGCAGCTGTTGTGTCTTGGAAAACTTTGCCTCAGTTATAACCATTTTGGTAAAAGGTATGGACTGTGAACAGAGTCAAACCTCATATAAAAACATGCAGAGGTCCTGGGGTGCAATTTATGCCACGGTTTAAAATATAAACATATATGTATATATATATATATATGAATGGACACAGGGAGAGAAACTCCTTTGGCCCCACAGCTGGAAGCAGAGCGGCTGGGCTTGGGCCCAGAGACAACCCCACCTGGGGCTCTAATATCACCCTGTGCAAGCAGGTGCTGCCAGGACATAAAGGTTCTTTGCCCTTATCTGTGCCTGTTATCAGGTGAAGCCCCTGCCGGAAGGCTGGCTAGTATGAGAGAATATACGCCAGTGACCCTGAAATTATCGCAGTGCCTAAGGCCTGGACCACCTGGAAGAGGGTGTTAGGAGAGAAGCGGAGATGACTGATGACTTTCCCTGTTTTTTTTTTTTTTTTGTTCTCCTGATTGCTGTTGTCACTTGAAATGCCAGTGCCTCCCAGTCTTATCCTGCTCCATCTCAGCATTAGTTTAACAGCGTGGATCGTTTCCTCTGCCTGGGGCAATCTAGGGCTCATCCATCTGGAAAGACCTGCCGCGATGTGTGTGGGAATCCTCCTGGCAGGAAGGAATACCAGGTACTTTGCCTTAATGATTGACAGAGTCTCTGTAATCATAGTTACACTAGCTGATATCCTGTGTGCTTTCTCTCCCCTGCTGCCAATTGGTTTACATCCTGTGTGTTCATATTTGCAGTTTTTCCCCTCTCACTGGAGCAGGGTTGTTGAAGAGGTGTTTTAATTCACTCTTCTTCCTGCACAGACTGCTATCTTCTTTGTGGCGTTTGTACACGGGATATCTTTTTAAAACTGAAGAAGAGTTGTGCTCTTTGAAGCATAAGGCCACCTTGTTGTTCTTTGCTTAGCTGATCCCCCCTGATCCTAGAAGAGGGATCCCTCTCCCTGATCCCTCTTCTGCCACATCAGATTTTCTTTGCATGACATGCAGTTCCCACCTGCTACGCATCTTAGAGTTTTTGTTCCGTTTTGAGCTCATAAAGCAAAGAGGGGACCAACAGGAGGGGCACCCAATGGAGAAGTGGAAATGACTGGCCCAGCAGCAAACATACTCCCTCCTCTTTCACAGGGAAAAAAGAAAAAGAGAATCATGTGGGAAGTGTCCCAAAGCATCAGCAGTGAGTATTTATGAATTACATTCTCCATAATGCTCTTGCTGTGAGGTGGTGACCAAAAAAGCTCTTTAAACAGCAGCGTCATGTGACGAGCCCAGAGCCTGAGAATGTCTCCCATTTGGTTTTTGTTATTTAATAGAAGTTAGATTGACAGAAAGCTCTTTAGTGGAAGGCTTTAAGAAAGAACATATTGTTGATCTGGAAAAGCTGATAAACAACTGGCAGCCATGCATGGCATTTCCACGCTAAACCAACATAAAAAGATTCCCTCCCCTTTCTCCTCCATGCCCCCTTGTTTCTTTTTGGAATAACGTGGCCATATGTTTTGTCCCCATGAAAGGGACGTGATTTTGATCAAGGCTTTGGCATCTCCAGTGAGCCTAAAGCAATTTTTGTGTTTGCAAATAACCAAAATGATCTCTTTAAGATTGGCAGCCTCCCACCCTCACACGGAACAAAGCACTTCACAGCTTTCACTGTGACACACAAGGCTGGCGGCCGGCTGCCCAGAGAGCCAGAGGGAGCCTGCAGGGTGCTGCTCAAAGCTGAGCTTCTCCTCAAGGGGAGTGCTGTAACCCGAGCAATGCCTTGCTGCCTCAGCTGCTGGATGCAGGCGGATCTGGAGAGCTCTAATGCTTTACACCAAGCAGTAGCGAGCCTGCTGTGGTCTCTGTGACTCTTGGAAATGTATGTCTCAGTACCTCAAGACTCATCGCTGAGCTTCTATTGAAATAAATAAGCAAGTAGTGAGCAAACACTCACTGTTGAGTTCTAAATGCCTGTTAGTGCACTGTGCAATGTCTGGCCTTGTTCTGGTGCGTGCTGTGTTGATCTCCCCGTGCGTTTGTTACATCTTCCCCCCTGTTTGGGATATTTCATCAATCATGCATGCAGTTCCTTTGTTGTCTTCTGAAAGAGTGATGTGGTTTAATTTATAAGAGCCATGTTGAGAAGATGTTTCCTGTTAACAAGTGAAAGGTCTTCTTACCAGGACTTCATCTGGAACTCTAACAACTGGGCCCTAAACAACTGTAGCTGAGTTTAAGGGCTTTTTTCTGCTCCTGCAAGCTTATCACTTCCACAAGTAGCCACCTAAGGCAGCCTTCACGAAGAGGTCAGTCTAATGAGTGGGTCACTGTATGTGGACGCCACAAACTACATGCGGCTCTGCCAAAGTCTAGGTTCAAACATGAGGCTGGAAATTTTCCACCGTGCAGAGATGGAAGGAAATATTTCAGAGATCTAGAACATGCCTGAAGACACTCAAAATGGTTTTAAGGAAAAGGTGCGAGGGAGTTACAGTGTTAATTTGTCATCTCCACACAGTATTAGGGTGCCTGCCCCTATGTATTTTGTGGGCAGTTTAGTTCTGTTTTGAGCCTCACACAGCTTATTCTAGTTCGTTACCTTGCAGCATCAAGAGTTCAAAACTCTTCTCAATCAGACCTGTTGCCATCCTCTCACTCCTATCAGGCAGACAGTTACCCAGCCTTCCATGTTTCTTTATGCTTTTTTCTGCTCATGAGATGCGGAATCTCCACACTTTGGTTACAAATCTAGATCATTGTGTGGCAAGTAGGTGACCTCTGAAATCTCAAACAAATCTTGCTGGCTTTCTGTCTTTTCAATTCCAGATCCACATGCATGTGGGCCATGTGGGGAGTGGACTGTAAAGAACAGCTCATAGGGAAATTACTGATTAAGAAATTAACAAATAAGGCATCTTCCCAAGCAATGATTGTGAAGCTTCTCTGCTTGTTCTTCTATCCTGACTGATTTCAATCCAGAATTTGGATGGAAAACTGGGCAAAGCAGAAATAGAAAATAAAAGGTGCTGTGTGATGCCACACATCCTGGCACATGGCTTCCGATGTTGGCGTTGAGGCTGGGAGGCTGTGCCTCTCCTCAGTGCAGCTGCGTGAGCTCATGTCTGTGCTGTTCACATGCTCCCACACTTCCAGTGAAACAGGAGAGGATGCATTGGCATCACATGAAGAAGGTTTTTGTCTCTTTCAAATGTCAGCTTTCCCTCTGGAGGCTTGTTAAGCACAAAATGACAGTGTCCCCAGGTCATGCATTACTCAGCAGCAACATGAGGCCCCCAGATGTGCTGTGGCTCCAGCTCACAGGATGTTCTTTGTCCGGGGGACAATGTCCCAGTTTTTTGTTTGTTTGTTTGTTTTAATGCATCTGGTAGAAAAGGCTGGAGCCAGTGTACTGATCTGATTTGAACTTGAGGCATCTTTCTCAAAGACAAAGATCCCCCCATTTCCCATTTTGTCTTTAGTTCTTGAGAAGAATGGTTCTTTTTTTCCCTTCATATGGGCCCTAAGGACATGGTCTTGCGCTACTGTCCTTCATGCCTGGGGAGTGCATAGAAACCTGGATGTATTCCATAGCCTAAGTGGTCGTTGGCATCTTCTCAGCTGATCCTTAGAGACCAAACGAGTCACAGCAGACCAAACATGTAAAGGCAAAACCTGCCCCCTGTTCTGACTACATCACAACAATTTCCCATTTTGAGATGGCTTGAAGTTGACACAGTTTACAGAGTGAACAAGGCTGAGATGTGGCAGTTTTGCAGAGATCTTCTTTCACTTCAGTTTGAAATCACTGTAGCGTATGAACATGTTTGGGGATTGCAGGAAGGATCACCATGCTTTAGAATTACAGTATATTTAAAAACTGAGTTTTATTCCAGGTGTATACATGTGAAAGCCTGCCCCAGCTAATGATTTATCAGGCATGAGAGCACGTAAAGGGGCGTTTGTACTCCATACACAGCTTCTCGTAAGGCAGTTAGCTGCTCAGCTCTGAGTCCTCTGTGTGGGTTGATATGCCTGCTCTGCAGCTCCGCTCATTTCAGCAAGGCTTGGTTGCTTCTCCCAACACAAAGCATGTCCCTGTGGTATAATTTTTTTTTTTTTTTTTTTTTTTGCTGTTGCAGGAATAAAAATAATGAAATAAAGTGTAGGAATATGCCAGGGAAAGCACAGAGTATCTCATATGAACTCAAGATGTCAGCTGTCTTTATGGCAAAAGGAAGAGGGATTTTGGCCCAGTTAAAGGTACTCCATTAAGAGACAAGTGAGGGATGTTGCAGAATTGTCCGCTATAGATGAATCCTGAATTCAGAAAGATCTGTGAATTGCTAATGACTCACTGGTAGGTACTGTTGCTCTTAATGTTACCTTCAGCTAATGACAGTCACTGGCTGCACGTGCAAGAGCTTAGCAGCGTGGTCCAGATGTCCGCTGGCACATGAATTCTCTAGAATGAGAGTACTTTTTACTGGATGAGCATCCTTGCTGAACGCATCCTTATGCAGAGGTCTTCAGCTGTAGGAAGATTTCTGTAGCCCTTCTTCACATGTAGGTGCTGCTGGATTGCCTGGTTTGGGGTCTCTCTGTGGGCATCTTCCATCACTGCAGCTGATTAGCTCCTGAGGCTGTCAAGCACGTGTCTGTGCTGGTACGGAGCCTCGTTACCTGTCTGTGCCCAGGAAGAGGAGTAAAGTTGTGTGGTCTATGGAAAAGAATATGGGACCAGGAAGGAAATTCAAAAGTAAGAGGACAGGACTGGGAATACAGTTAAGTTTTCCAAGAATTTTAATAGCTTTAAAAATTTATTATTTTTTTAAGATGCAATAATAGCACATTTTTAGGAGATGTTTTTAGGAGTTCAGTACAATGAGGACAGGCAAAAATTGAGCCAAAAAACATTCTGAAATGAACTGTGTTTCTCTAACAGCTAATGCAGCCAACAGGATTTATATTAAATTTGTGAAGAAATATGTCCCCAATTCAAATCAGCATGTTTTTGTCCTTTAGTGGGGAAACATAGTGAGCTCTAGTCTGATAATGATGGCTGATTTGGATGGGATAAACCATTAGTGGGGCTACAGGCAGCAGGAACCAGTCTGTTTATGATACCTCATTGCAATGTTGAATAATGAACTGTGCAACAGGTGCAGTGTTGGGCTGCTCCATCCTCAGCAGGCTGTACTGGAACTGTAAGGGTTCAGCTGACTCCGTGTTCTGCACTGGGTGACAGTCTCGATTTGTTGAAGCAGAAACCTAAACCACTTTTGAAAGTCCTGTAGGAAAACACAAAATGTTTTTCTAGACCTGGATCCATAGGGAATGTGGGCCAGGGGTTCATGTTTTTGTCTTCCATATGACCCATTCTATCCCTACAGAATAATATTGCAAGACAGTTTTTGCCTCTCTTTACGCACCCCAAATTTGAGGATTAGCACCTATATCAAAAGACAGGAAATAAAGTGGGCTCTTTCCTGTTACAATGAATTATTACTACAAAAAAATTATTAACATCTCAACGGTTTTGTACCTGGTCATTAAATGATCAAAGTAGCATTCATAGATTCATAGAATCATAGAATCATAGAATGGCTTGGTTTGGAAGGGACCATCTAATTCCAACCCCCCTGCCATGGACAGGGCTGCCAGCCACTAGCTCACTAGATCGAACTGCCCAGGAACCCATCCAGCCTGGCCTTGAACACAGCCAGGGATGGGGCATCCACAACTTCTCTCGGCAGCCTGTTCCAGTGCCTCACCACTCTCTCAGGGAAGAATTTCTTCCTGATGTCCAACTTAAACCTCCCCTCTTTCAGTTTTAGCCCATTCCCCCTTGTCCTACCATTATCCACCTGTGTAAAAAGTCGGTCCCCCTCCTGCCTGTAAGCTCCTTTTAAGTATTGGAAGGCCGCAGTGACGTCTCCCCCACTCTCCCCGGTGCCTTCTCTTTTCCAAGCTGAACAGTCCCAACTCCCTCAGCCTTTCCTCACAGGAGAGGTGCTCCAGCCCTCTGATCATTTTGGTGGCCCTCCTCTGGACCCGCTCCAACAGCTCCACATCCCCTCTGTACTGGGGGCCCCAGGCCTGGACACAGCACTCCAGGTGAGGTCTCACAAGGGCAGGGTAGAGGGGGACGATCACCTCCTTCTCCCTGCTGGGCACCCCTCTCTTGATGCAGCCCAGCATTGTTACAGCATTAATGACTTCTCTGTCCAAATGTCTAGTCTCAGCTTAATCATTGTGCGAGAACCCTTGGAAGTGAGTCTTTTATTATTACCCAAAGTGATCCCGCCCAGCCTTGCAGAACGAGTTCCTCTGAACTGAAATGCCCAGCTGGGCACAGACTGATTTTTTGCCATTGTTTTTATCAGGTTGATTCACGACTCTTGAGCTGTAATTGAGAGCTATGAGGTTTTTAAATGTTGGTGCCTGGTCTTCCTGCCAGCCTAGGGATGCAGATGGGCAGAAGGTGCTCACCTATGAGCAACTGTGGAAGTAAGAGAGGGATGAGTGCCCCTTGAAGTGGACAAGGGGTGGACAAGGCTGAAAAATCGTGGAATTCAATATCTTTCTGAGCCTGAGCTCTGGTGCTGGTGAAGTCATACATGGAAATTTCTGTGAAATAACTGCTCTGTGGAGAAACTCCACAGAAAGAACTCCAGAAGTGTTTACCATGAGAAGCAGATTCCAGGCACCTCAGGCCGATGCAGATACTGAAGTTTAGTCTGAAATTTATGCTGGTATTTTTTTCAACCCTTTCCAAAACCTACAGGAAAAGCTGGGTATTTTAATGAATATTTTTAAACATTGTAAGGAGAAGAAAAGGGCTTATAATTAACATCTCTCTCAATCTCCTGTTTTTTCTTCAAACCTGAAACATCTGGGCTCCAGTGTTGACAGATAAACTCCTTAATCTCTTTACTTATGTTAAATATTCTCTCCAAGATATATTTTTCACTTCCAATTTAGTGGCATCTGAGCAGTGTGTGCGAGGGAAGTGAGCCAGAGGCTGAAATATTTGCAAGAGAATTGGTGCAGTGGCTTTATTGCCAGAGAAACACCTGAAGGATGATGCCTGCAGACCAACCTCTTTTGGCGAGCTGCATCTGCCTTGGCCGCTGCTGGTGACAAAGCCTGCCCTGCTCCCTGAGGTCAGACAGCTGGGGACATGCAAGCACCTGCTCGTGCCTGGCATTGCCAAAGGCACTGAATCCCTGACCCATGGGTTTGGTCACATCTGCTTTCGTCCCAAGCCCCTCCAGGGTTGCTGTGGTCAGTTCATTTGCCTTCGTTCCTGTGCAAAAATGGCCCTCCGTGAACTGCTGTGGATGAACCCAAAGCAGCACCGTTCTCATGGGAATCACTTGTAATGCTGCCAGGAAAAGCAAACTGTTTGTTTAGTGGCAGTCACTTTTTCAAGGCTTTGTGAAATGCAGTTTGGCGTACGATGCTGTTAGTAACCGAGGTTTAGTGGAAGGTTAGATGTCAAAAATCTGGCATATAATTGCATTTGGAGCTGTGAAATCTAAAATTACTTGCTAGATATGAGCCTCCTTTCTGAAGTGTTTCTCCCATGACAAGCAAACAGTGCGCCCTGCTAGGGACCTCTCAGGTCTCCCGGGATGGATTGTGGTTAGTCTCGTTTGCTTTGTGGCAATCAGCTGCTAATGTGACTCGGTGCGTAGGATATCTGCTCCTCACTGAAATGGAGAGGAGCACACAAAGTCCTGATTAAATTACGACATGTAGTGCTATTGCTAATGGTCTCAGTCTCCTTTTCCACGTATGGAGTTTTTTTCCCTAAAGCACCATCTCCTGGAATCAAGTGATTCTGGGGCACTTTTGGAACAAAAAAATTGTTGTTCTCCAAGTTACAGGGATTTTGAAATTACAGCTCAAAAAATACAAGGCCTGTGAGCAATGTAAAACAAAAGGCCAGACTTAAGAATACGGTGGTTATTGTTTTTTGGTATTCCTCAAATTGAATGATCTTCTGGGGAGTTGTGGAAGGAGAAAGCGTCCTGACTCTTGGCTGCTTGGAGCTTCCGAGGCTGAGGAGGCAATTCCTTATGGGGCAGGGGGACAGCACGGGCCTGTGCCTGGGATACAGGGGAGGGAATGAAGATTGTCAAGACACCTGCACTGACATTTTTAAAAAGGCAATCTCAATTTTCACTGTTCTGTCCCACACTTCGTAAGTGAATAATTGCAAGATGTCTTCAAGAGTCTTCATTCCTACTTCAAGCCAGATGATGTGTCAGTAAGAAATGGTGACTGGAACTGAGCAAATAGGAAAAAAATCCTTATGGATATTATTTCAAATTCCAAAATGAATTTGGGTTGGCCTATGTTCAAAAGCCTCAAATGTTAGCTTTGTGGAACCACTTGGGTGCCAGTATTTCACTAGCACAAATAGTAGGCAAATAGGATTTTAAAGCTGTAAGATTTCGGTGAGTCATTGGAAGCGAATTGGGTCATTTGGACTATCTAGTTCAAATTTTGCACTGAGTTAAGCACCGCATACGTTCAGGTGGCAGCATATGAACCTGAATTCTTTGCACCTCCCTCGGAGCGTAGTGGAATGTCAGTCAGTAAACACTTTTTTGGCATTCAAAGGAAAACGAGTCAGAATCTTCTGTTTTCAAGTAGTGGAAGTTTAAGACACCGAAACCATTCCAGGAAACAATGAGCTACTGTGTTTGTAATATTTGTGTTTAAAAGGATTAAGAAGTGTATGTCTGATGCATCCAGAGCTGTTACCAAGAGGCTGACAGTGAGAATGTCAGAGAGGCTACAGGCAGTTTTTGTTTGCTTGCTTTTTTTTTTTCCATAGAAATGTCATGTGTGAAGACATACATCTCTTGCTGCTCTCCATGCAGCTAAGACGTGAAGAAGAAACCACTGCCCAGGCAAAGGGGCCTTCTCAAACGTTTAACTGTGGATGGCAGCAGATTCAGTAGGGAGGCTGGAAGTCTTGGCAGCTCCAGGTTTATCAAGCAACTAACACTTAATCCATGCCAGCTGTCTGTGGTTTCCTTCCTAGCACTGCCAAACCAATCCTAAATATGGGTTTCGTATTAGAAATAAATCTTTTAGTATATTACAAGACGGTCATGTTCCTTGAAGTATGAAAAATGGTGAGGAATAACGCTAAACTTTAAACATTGTGGACAGCTTTCTTTCAGAGTAAATTTCTGTTTGTCGGAATTCAGGCTTTTCTTACGGTAGCTTATCATCAGCCATCGCTTAATGACATAAACTGGGGCAGAAACTCGCTGTGTTGGGCTGAGCTGAGCTGACTCTCCAGAGTCCAGAGCTGAGCACTTTTCCCAAACCATGCAGCTCCTTGGCCAGGAGAGAGAAGCAGGCAGGAGGTGAGGAGTTGGGAAGGGTGCGAACGGAGGGCTGCCTCACTCCAGGCTTGCTCCTGTCTGAACTATTGCACTGCTCTTTGGGCAAGGAGGCAGAGCGTTCATCTGTGATTTCCAAAGCAGCACCGCCTGTGCTCAGAAGAGGTGGACCTAGCACAGGACCTGTACGATGGCGCGGTAGTGGAGCTGGAGAACCGCAGAGGCCATTGCCTTTTGTGAATCTTCCTGTAAAGCCGTGTAGCTGCAGGTTACACAATTGTTGTGAGCAGTCCTGGTGTTTACACCATCCATTACAAAGTCCTTTGGCAAGTGCCACCTGCCGCAGCTCAGCCAGCACAACCAGCCAAACTCTGATCTCACAGCCCCGCTGAAACGGTCTGGATTTGTGTGGATCTGAATGAGGTCAGGACCTGGCCCAGGATCCACAGGGATGGTCAAAGTTGGTGTGTGGGGCTGCACACAGATCCCTGCCTCTGTGCTGGTCATTCTGGCTATGAATCCTTTTTGGGTTTCATTGACATAGCTTTCAGGTTGATCTAGCAATTAAAAAATATTATTTCTAGTTGTCAAAACAGAAAAAAGTGCACGAAATATGGATTTCACATCCTTGCGCAGAGCTTCTGGCAGCTAGTATTCTTTCTGCACTTGTAATGACAAATAATATTAACCTTAGCCATTTTGCTTGGCACTTGGGATTGTGTTTTTTATACTCATTATTCCTCCCAGAACAGGGAACAGTTTGTAATCACTGCTTCAGTTTTTCACCAGCCTCATGTCCAAAAACAAGGCTGAAGCCAAAGATTAAATGCCTTTTTTTTTTTTTTTTTTTTTTTTTTGTATTTNCCACATGGGAGCAAGCCCCACATCAGTCACAGGATCCTCCAGATTGTAAAACTCCTTGCTTCAGAAGGCATTAGAAGATATCTCTGCTTTCTCACAAAATGGCCTGTATTGTGAGCCCTGGCAGATTCCTACCCCAGAGTTTTTGGTCAGCCAAACACTGTCTTTGCTTTTCTTCGAAACCGGCTTCTCTTGTGTGTCCTCTTTGCTTCACATCTAACCGTCCAAATTTTGCTTCTCAGAATTTGTTTTCCTAAGGGCTTGCAAACAAATAAGAAAAGGGCAGAAGAACAGAACAGAAAAGAGTAGTTCCCGAGTTCAGGGTCTGCCCGTGCGCGATACCAGTGACCATACACAAGCTATCAGAGCAGGCAGACAGGCAGTCACGTTGTGATAGCGATACAAGTAAGACTACGGTGTCTGCTGCTGTGTCACCTGTCACCTTCCCGAGAGACCTGAAGTGGCCCTTCTGTCTGAGAGCTTGGAGTAGCCCTTGCCCACAGATGCACGTGGGCTCATCAGTGGTGGGGAACCTTTTAGGTGCGATCCCTTATGACAGGTGGACTTACAGCCCTCCAAGGGACCTCCTTACCCGTTGGGTCCTTTCTCTGCAGCTTGAGGGTAAACAGTCGTGCTCTACAATTTCATTCACAAATTCACCAAGCTGAGGTTGGTGTGCCCAGCCAAGTGACATGCTGCATTTCAGTGCAGGGTGGGCTTTTTTTGTTTTTGGAGGAACACTCCAGAGAGCTTTTTACCGAAATGGATGTGATAGAAGTAATTACTATGATGAATATTTCATTGCTAGACTTGTGAATATGCAAACCCATCTGGCTGAGCCTTATTTGAGAGAGTATAAATAGTGGTGTGTGTTGTCACAGGGAATAGGAACATTATGGTATGGCACAAATAAAACAGTGAGATCCTGCACAAAGAACTTTCCTTCCCCATCATGTCTAGGAATACTTACTACACTAAGGAGAAAATCATACAAACAATAAACCTAGAAAACCTTCACTGAACCTGACCTCGCCATCACCCCCCAGCCAACAGATTCTGCAATAAAGCAGGAGCTGCTCAAATGCCATGGGGCTGCTCAGGGGGCAGGGACGTCTCCCACGTATCAAGATATTTACTGAACAGCCTTAGTATCTGGAATCAAAACAAATGGGGCAGCTTTATCAGGAGTCTTTCTGTGCTTTTCTAAACCTGTTTCTCATGCAAGCTCATTGTAATAATCCAGGCTGGATGTTGTCCAGGCAGCTGGTGGATGTTGTCATTCTTCAATTGACTTGACAGTGAAGGTGCAGGCCAAGAGTGAGAACCTGGAAGAGTAATTGCCTTGACCACAAAGGAGTGGGAAAAGGCATCACTGGCAATTTTGGAAGCAGCAATTACTAGAAGTCATGCAAAATCCTCTCCATCTCCTTCTTCATGATTGGAAGGATTCAGCTCTGCATGCCATCACTGTGTTTTTTTAGCTTGGAGAGGTATTTGGAGGTTCATTCATTACCTGCTATAATCCCTCCCAGTTCAGCTGTGCCAAAAGTGAAATATTTACATTTGAAATAACATCATCCCTGCCAATGACTGAGCTGCCCATTGTAGAGCCTGTGAGGGAAAGGAAGTCTTTACGGTGCACTGTGCTGTGGCATTCTCTCTGTCCCTCAGCTGTGGCTCCCTTGGTACCATGATGCGCATGTGTCCCTCCAAATGAGCTACGAGCACAGCCAGCATGATGCTGGGTAGAAGCAGGTTTTTGAATGCTTCCCTTTGAACTACCTGCCACTTGAATCTCACCAGTTTTTGGGCCTTCTTGGCTGGATCTACTCTCTTTAGACTTTGTCTTACTCTCTGCAGATTTATATTGCCCTGTTAACACAATTCAAGTCCAAACACTACATCACAGCTGTGGGCTTTCGGGCAGCTCTCCAGCTGTGAGCTGAATCTTTCTCTTTTGCCTTGCTTTTAATAATTCTATTATATGTGGACAGAGCTGCTGCTGCTTTTAATGCATGTCTTGTTGAAACTTTGCAGGCTCCTTTGGATTTACGCAGGACTCTGTTATAAAAGGAGAAACTAAATCTTTTATCCATTCCACTCCCAAATCTGTGTGTTTCTCTTATTTCCAAACACTTCATTTACAAAGCTGGCCAGAAAAGCCTGAGCTCACGTCACAAGCTTCATTCAGTTCAGTTGTTTAGTCCAGACAAGCTTTGCTTTTGTAAACTTTTTTGGAGATATAGAATTAAATGCGAAACACGAGTCAAACAGTTTTTGAATGTGTTTAGCTTGGAACACTCTGTAGTTGTAATGTCCTGATTCAATACAGGACAATGTACTTTTTGCCCTCCAACAGCTTTTGAAGATGGCTTTCAACCGGATAGATATGTACTTACTCATCTTGCTCCTGATTCATTTGCTTTGGTTACTCCATGTCCTGCAAGGCAAACGAAGAACCTTTGCCAAGGAAACTCACATTTGTATTTCTGTGAGTTCAGAATGAGAAGAAAGCCGAGATCTGCAGAAAATATTCCCATCCTTGGAGGAGTTTGGAAAGGCAGGCCCAGAATCCAGTTTAGACTGCCACTGTAGCATAAATGCTTTATGCAGACCAGGCATGAGCACATGCCTGGGTAGTCCGAGAGCACATCCAGGCAGTGAAACTCTCATCTCATCCGTAAGCCTATAGGCAAACCCCATTCCTTTTTCATATCTAAGGGCTGCCTGGGGACTGGAAAGACCCTTTGGCCCAGGTCTGAGTAATTCTTTACCTGATTCTTTCATCACAAAGGCCTCTCTGTACCAGACTGCTCACACTGATATTCCAGCGTCTGCTGTACCATGCTGCAACTCTGTTGATATGTGCTGCCTTTTACCCCCCCAGCTGGATCTGGCTTCCAAAGGACCTCACTCCTTCAGGCCTATCTTGCTGACCTCAGTGCATGCAGGTGACCATCAGCAGAGCACTCGTGTCCCTTCGGGACCACCCTGCCTGGATTCCTTGCCCTCTGGTGTGTTTTTTTTTTTTTCCCTTTTTGTGCGTGTGCACTTGTTTCCTAGCTGAGCTCTCCACCTGCAGCTCCAGCCCATGGCCTGTTTCACCCTCTGCTGTGCAGCCTGAGGGCAGCTTTGCTGTGATCAAACCAGCACCAGCCGAGGGCTAGAGCAGGTATCACCAGCAAGTTCACGTGCTGGATCAGACCAAGTGCCCGTCACGGCTGTGCCCTCACATTAAAGGGTTTTGCACTTTGTGCAAACACTGCTTATCGGTGGTTTCCTGTCTCACAAGCACAGCGTGAGGGATTAGTTTTGTCATGGAAAAAATAATAGTAATCTACAGCCACCTTATCTGCCCTGTATCAAGGTCAGAGCATTCCTGACCCGCGCTCTGGCTCTGTCTGCCTGCAGCTCTGTGTGCGTTACGTGGCTGAGAGGGTTTCTGGAATGAGAAGCTGCTCAGAGATCTGATGGAAAACACAGAAAGGCAGGGCACGGTCTGTTATCCTAGAACTTGTTGCCTGTTGAGCCAATATTTTCCACTCATCTGAGATAGAAATGGAGGTCAATGTTCATTTATTACCCCAGCTGGCCCAAAATGTCACCAGCGCTTGTTTATCTCAGCTATGCACCTCATGCAGCTACAGGCTGCAGCCCTGGCAGCGTGACAGTGCAAAGCCAAGAGGGACTCTGTCTGAAGTCATGTTTTATTCAGTTACCTCTGGCCAGATTCATCCCGTTACGCTGCATGGTCATGATATTCGTAACAGTTGGCCAAAGATGTGCCCGTGTAAATCAGGGATGACTCAGAAAGCCGCCGTGGATGGTGTAGGATTAGCAGAGGCCTGCTTTCTCCATCACCAGGAAAGAAGCCGTGTCTGTAGGAATGGCTCTGTGTTAGTTAGCCCCAGGTGCTGGGCCCCTTTGAGAACAGTTGAGGGGTACCCAGGGTCTGTGTGAAAGAACAGTGCTCACATGCTCAGCTTTGGCAAGTTACTGAGTCAGACCCCTCTCGTCATAACCCAGACGTTTGGTTCAATAGGTGCTTGGCTCTCAGTAAGCTAGTGTCCGCTGTGGGAACAGTGTTTATGTGCAAAAGATCCAGTTAAAGCTTTTTTTTTTTTTTTTTTTTTTAATAACCTGTAATTGGTTGTTACAGTTAATTATTGAAATTTGCATTTCAGCCTAAAAGTAAGCTTAAAAGCATTACATTTTGGAATTTTGTATTTCTTCTCCCACTGGCAAATCTGGAAATTGCACTCCCTCAGCTCTGGACCCAGACATGACTGCTCTCTGTTTCTGGAGCTGTAGACATTCTCCAGACTCTGCACATGTGGTGTTTGTTCTGCTCTGGAAACCTTCAGATGTGGACAAAAGCAAAACCTACAGTTCTCCCAGATTTTGTCAAATCTGGAGACACAGCCAGCGTCCACCACTGCTCCCACTATTACTTCACCAGTTTCTACCTCTTTGTGATTCTTTTGTGATTCTCTTACTGCTGAGCTGTGAACCCCGTGACTGGTATGCAAGACACTGCTTTGCATTTTTGCCCATCGCTCCCCAGCCCTCGATTCTTAAGTTTAACAGCCTTTAATCTCCTGTAGTTTATTCCCATGTTCAGCTGAACATTTTCCTTGTTTGCTCTATGTTTAATTCTTTCAATGCTTTTTCTTTCTTCCCTTTTCCTATTGCAAGGAGTACATCAAACAAGCAGATCAAGCCATCATCGAGGCAGCCTGTGGTTCTAGATTTGTAATGTACCTCCACCATGGAAAGCAATGAGCTGCTGAGCAAGCTGCTGAAGGGATCAGTGCTGGTTTATCGGCTCAGTCCCAGGCAGTGACTGTGAAGGGATGTTTTTCTAACCTTCTGCTGCCTGGGGTTGGAGTGCTGCAGGGGTCACCGATGCGATGTCTGCCAGCCATGACGTTTATCGCCCAAGGATTGTCAGAGCAGTGTGAGAATCTCCACCATCAGCGTTACAATAGTGTGTTTGTCACTCTCCTTTGCCGGTATCTATGGTGTGAACAAGACAGGGCGTTGTGGGTGGGGTTGTTCCCTTGCAGTATTTGCTGCCTTAGTCTTGTGTGGTCTTTGCCAATATGCATTTACATCTCTTTTGATAGATGATGTATTTTTATTCTCCGTCTGGGGAAATGTTGGCTGTTTAGAAGGGTTGTATTTTCACCTGTATTAAGTCAGAGGAAAGAACAGAGAGAAAATTATCTGAGATAGAACCAACAGTTTTTACTTCACTGCCTTTGCTTTCTTTCAGTGATCCTGAAATTCATTAATGAACTTCTGCAACACAGTCAGAGAGACAACAAGGGGCTTAAATTCGTGCACACAGACAGGCATGGGTATGATAGTTTAGCCATACAGTCTTTTATTATCCCCTGTTGATTGGCTGGGATATTGGTTGCACCCTTTTTTCCTAGAGATTCCATTGCTCACAGACTCGTGTCTGTGGGTCCAGGGGGAAATTCAAGGCACTTTCCTATGCAGAGAGGGATTCCAGGTGAAGGGCTGATCAGAGTCATGGTGAGAGGGCAGAGATGTAAAGCCCTGTGCTGAGTGGTGGCTCTGCCTGGGTAGCCATCGATGTGTCCCAGAGCCCTGCGTGTCCACACCTGTCTTCCAAGATTAGACCATGTGGAAATCCCTCCCTTTCCCTGGAAGTGTGCCTATCTGGCTAATGCTTAGGATGTGGGTGCTGAATGGAGGTAGATGAAGCTCCTCAGAAGCAGGGCTATATCTGGTACTGATTACTGGTCTACTGGCAAATAAAGAGTGGGTTGAATGTCCCAAGGACAGAGTGGAGTAAGCCCCATTTCCCCACATTTTTCTTTAGGTAGAGCACTGGCATTAAGCAAGGCTCTCTCTGCTGTGGTAGTCTTGCTGGTGGGGAAGTGAGAGTAAACCCGTTTGGTTCAGATAATCTGTTACATGAACTGTTGTTGAGGAGAAGGGAAAAACTGAAAATACTTGTTCAGAAAGTGCAGCTTGTTCCCATTTGTGACCAAGGAAATTAAGAAGATGGAGTTTTGTGGGGGTATTTTTAAACGTGGGGAAGGGAGGAGCCTGTAATCAGGAAAGCCTGTGAAATAAGATTATTTTTTTCCTACAGAAAAGAGCCTGCTAAGGAATTTTAATGTACAAGCCATATAGCACTGTAACACTGACCTCTGCTGTGGGCCTGTTCAGCTTCCCTCCTCCCACAGAGCTTTCTACTGCAGCGTCCCAATGCCTCTTCCCTTCTCCTGTCTCCTCTCCTCCACCTGGCTCCATTTGGGGAACGAGAGAAAGGAGATGAGGGGTCTTGCTTAAAATTCCAGTTCACTTCAGCCTCCCACAGAGGCTGGCTCTCAGCTTGGGTAGCGAAAGAGGCAGCTGTCACCTCAAACAAAGGATCAGCAAGGGGGAGCTGGGTACAGTGGGCTGCACCTCTGCACCAGCAGGAGGGGGCCAGGGCACAGGAGAAGCTTGTTGACAGGTCAACCAATATTCCTGAATTAGCAGCAGGAATTGTTAGCTGAAAATCTGTGGTCTGATTTGTGCAGGAAAGCAGATTGTGACAGACACAATGTTTTGTTTGGTCTTAAAAGCTCTGAAGCTCTTCACTTATTGGGGGAGAGGTAACTTCCAGCAGTATGTAAAAAGGTCAGGTGCAGGGACTGCCAAAGGAGTTTAAAGGGTTAGGATCCTGACTGTCAAATAACCTTTCATACCTCTGCAGGGAAATATTGTCGAACACTGTATTTTTTTGCTGTGAAGTTTCGCTCATCCTTCTAGGGGAACTTAGCATTTCTTACATGGAATTACGGTGTTGCCTGCTAGGGAGGAAGATGTATATGGACCTCATTCTTGGGAAGTATACTCCTGTGGACACTGCAGACGGATCAGTTCACTTAGCTTGGAGCAGCATAGGTGTCCTTTGGTGACACACAACAGCCGTGAAGCACAGCACAAAGCTGGGATTGCAAGAAGTGAATGTCATAATGAGTAACTGCTACCAAAAAGAGGGCTCTGTTGGAAGCTAATTTGGAAAAGTGATGATGTGTTATGGAAGAAGGAAGAGGACATTTCATGAGATATTCCCATAACTGGTTTGTGTTGGGGTGGCCTTTTAAAGGAGCTGGTTTAACCAATCCCTTCATCCCCACAAGCATTACATAAGAGCTGCTGGCAAAACTAACACACACACACTTCTTGTACAAAGGATTAAAGAACTGGCCCAGATGTTTACAAAGCAACCGCAAGAGACAGGAAGAAAAACAAACATACAGAGAAGTCCTAAATGCAAAGCAACCAACAAGCATAGGAAAAAACAGCCATGTTCCTGGCAGTAGCTTTTGAACATGATGAAACCATTTTGGGCAACCATCCTTCAAACTTGCCTTGTGGCAGGTTTGAATTATCGCTTATGTTTCCATTCATCAGCTAAGGTCAAAGACTTCATCTTTCAGTATGGATCTACCCTTCTCTTCAAAGGCACGTGGAAAAGGTAAGGCACATCTTCATCTATTTCTCGATGACTTGGCCTAACTGAGCAATCCTGCGTGCCCCTGCTTTGCTTCTTCTGACAGAAGCTCTATAGCAAGGACGCGAAAGGGAATGCTTGTCTTTCTTCCTTGTGCAGAAAAATGTCACTGCTAATGCTTCCTGGTTCACCTGCAGGTTACCTGGAGACACAGGCAGTCCAACCTCCACAGCTCCAAAGGTGCCTTGGAGCACTGTGTGCACTGCTGCACATCCACTTCCTTCAGGCCATGCGGTGAGGAGCCTGGTTTCTGCACCAACTTGTTGCCCACAGCCACACTCTCTGTGATTTTTAGGTCAGGAACAAGAGCTTTTTTCTTGGAGGTACAATTTTGCTTGCCTCCTTTGTTTGCTTAAGTGAGGATAGCTTGGAACTGTGGTGCACTTGGATAGACACTTGAATTCACACAGTCAGTCCTAAAACGCAGCTTACATTTTCCAGATGGCTCGGTAACAAAGCTGATGTAATATTCCTTGCACATACATAGAAGTATTAAAGGATCTCACCAGTTCATGTGCCTAGGTGATGCAGTCCTGAACTACCAACCACAGGGGTGATTTAGATCTGTACCCACCTGGATGAAGGTACCAGGAACAGTGCTGCTTTTTGTTGCAGGAGACTGTGCACTTTACTCCCAAGTGCTACAAAACTCTGCAAAAGCTGTTTACTTCAGCCTCTGGTGTCCTGAATTTGCTGGAGAAGGACATGACCTTTGTCCTCTTCTACCTACAAGGCAAAATGCTTGGAGAGAAGAGGAAAAATGCTCCCTTCAGGCTGGAATGTTGAGGTTGCAATTTATCGCGCTGGACTTGAAAGAGTAATTTTCAGTTCCAACTTGTTTGAAGAGGAATGGGCTGGTGAAAGAATTTAAGGGCACTTCTGAAATGCAAAATGTTGCCTGTCTATGGAATGGCCCAGAAAGGAAACATCCGTGAGGATCTATGGCTCAGATATTCCACACTGCCTGGACAGAATAATGAAACACTTCTCTTGAGATTTACGAGCTTGGAAAATAGACTGCAGGCTTCCAGCAAGGCCTGCAAAAAGTGCAGATGATAGCTGGAGCCTCTAGTACATCTCTTTCTGCATAAGCACTACAAGGTGGGAGTACTGTGAAGGAATCAGAGATGAAGTGTAAATGCAAATGCAGAAAAAAAATATATTTTTTACTATCATGAGACTCCCAAGCTGCAACTGTTAAAGAGATTTTTTTCTTTCTAGTGCAAATTCCTCGTTTCTTATTTTTCTGTTTTTGTAACTAAACGCTGCATCCAGCTTCCTACCACTGCTCTGCGAGGTGAGGTGCAGTGGGGAAGCGTGAGTTCTGCTGGAAGCTTCTCCCCTCACTGCTTCACCTCCCTCCGTTGAGGCCAGGGACCGTCAGGGACACGCTGGGAACGCTGTTCCGTCACACTGTGCGTGCTGATTGTCCCTCCCTGTTGAGTAAGGCATGAGCAAGGCAGTGACGTGCCCGCTTGAAAATAATGCCATTTCCTATTAGAGAGCGGAAATCATTGATTCCTAGAAAACAGGAACTTGAGGTTAGCCAGACCACCTCTGCCCCACAGCAGTGTCAGCTCTAGGAGGTGTCTGACAGGGGTTTCTGTCCTGTTCCTGAAAAAAAACCTGCCGCTGAGGTTCCTTCTCACTGCCTGGTTTGCACTAGCTGCACAGTTCATTTTTATTTTATTTTATTTTATTTTATTTTATTTTATTTTATTTTATTTTATTTTATTTTATTTTTTTCGGTGGCTGTAATGCCAATCACTCTTGCTGCAAGTGTCTTCTATGAGATGTGTGTCATAAAGCATGGAGTAGCTAACGTTCCTTGGCAGTCACATCTGCTGACGGCATTGTTACCATTTTATCATTACTGTGTGGAAAGTTCAAACTGCAGGTTGAGGAGTTGGATGTGAGAACATCTTCGTTGCATGGTTACATGTGTCAGCTCAGGGAATGAAATCTCACCCACCAGTGCCAGCTCCCCCTGAAGAATGACCAGCTCCTGCTGTCACCTCTCAGCCACCTTCCTTAGGGCCAGGAGCTCGGTAAAGCTTTAGAGCACCAGCTCTGAGCTCTGCTAAAATCCCGGGTAGTGACTGGGGTGTCACGAGAGGAGCTGAGCTCCTTCCAGATCTACTGCTGAGCCCTGCTGTGAGAAGAGCCAGATCTGCAAGGTCTCCCCAGGTGCACCCCAGAAGAGCCTGCAGTCTAAATAAAGAAAACAGACCCTGATCTGTACCTGTATGAACAGGACCTGAATAATACAGGGAAGACTGTGCAAGACCAGGAAGGGGAGTGCATGTCCACAGGTTACAGAGGAGGCTTTATTCGTTATGTTATTTGCATTTTTTAGTTTTCTAAGACTTCCATGGAGGGAAAGCAATAGGTAAAATAGTGGCTGTTTGGAAGAACTGCGTGTTAAGGGCAAGGACTACTCCCTAGATAATCCCTGTCTGTTCTTCACCACGTTGTAGGTTGTTCTTGACCTGGTGGAAGCTGTTTCTCAGTGACTCTGTGTTCCTGATAGGACCTTGCAAAGAAAGGGGGCATGGGCTTGGCTGGTGGCTTCCGAATAAAGCGCCATCCGCAGAGGCAGCGCTGGCTGCAGAGAACTCTTCTGGGGTGGAGAATTAGAACAAGTGCCTTGTGTGTGATGATTGATGCTGCCAGGCGGACAATAATTGTGATTTACACATGATTTCTTTATTCTTGAGGGGAAATCCCAGTTGCCAAGTATGTTAACGATGTATGTAATGGTGTGTTAACGGACACCATTAGTTTGCTGGACAAAACTGAGACCTCTGCCAAAACAAACCTTCTCCAATGGTACATTTTATGGATCAGCAGATTCTGAGCATGCTTCACAGCGAGACTGAATGGTGGGGCACATGCTTTGGGAACGGCCAGCAGTTTCCTAACCACAGCTTTAAAGGTATCTGTTAGTAATTAAATGCACTTGAGCATTTTCTTAATTTCGGCGTCTCACAATTTCTCTATGAGGTGCAATAATTGCAGTCCGGAAATTGTTTGTTTTAACGTTATGACATAAATTAGTGCAGGAAACAGTCCCAGCTCGTAGTGGCTCGTGTTAGTTGCCGTCGCCGGTGCTGCGCTCTGCTCAGGAATGTGCTCGCGGCCCAGGCATGGACCTCAACCTCCCCTCATCCATGATGGTGTAAGCGGGACCTGGGGCTGAGGTGCTGCGAGGTTTGCAGGACACGACCCCGCCTGTGGTGGCAGAGCTCGGGGTGCTCGCTGGGTACCCAGGGGGCTCCTGGCTTTTTGGAATGCTGGCAGCAGGGCTGCTCACAGGAGTGGCTGGAAGCGCCTGCCCTGCTGGCTGCAGGGTGGCTCAGAGCTCCTTGTAGGGCAGCACAGCAAGCCTTGGGCTGTACCAAACAGAAGTGTGGATGCAGGTGCACGCTGTCTGGGGGAGCTGCCTGCAGCTTGGCAGGGAGAATCCATGCTGCAGAGGCATGTGGTATTTACACATACTCCCAGGCTGCAGCACTTTTCCTGAGAGAGGCTGAACTAATTTCCAGTTTGAGTTCCTCTGTATAATCGATGGTTCATACAAAATGTTGTGGGTTGGATATTATCTATTTCCAGCAAAACTGGTTTAATTCAAACTTTGGGGGGGCTTCTTCGGGATCAGGCGTGTGGGGCAGCAGAGGACAGAAACATCCTGCAAGTGCTGTGCCGTGGTGCTTGCCCCAGGGTTGGATCAGCTGGCAGACATGAGCTTCCTGCACTCTCAGAAATCTTCAGGTGTTTTTTCATAAAAGCCAAACCATGCAACCCATTTCCTACAGGGCAGAACTTCTAGGCTCTGCTTGTACTTGTTTCAGCTCTGCTGTTGGGAATAGATGTGCTCCGTACAGCTTAAACTGAACGCAGTTTTTTGCCTCAGTTATGAGCCTTCGCGTATTAATACAAGAAGTTTGGAGCACATACATAGATGGGTTAAATCAGTGGCTGACACGGCTCGAGGATCCTGGAAGGATGCAGGTTCTTCCTTTGAAAGGTTTCCATTCATCTCGGACATGACAGCCCAGTCTTTGGCTGAGTTTTACCTGGATGGTTTCCAGTCAGGTTGGTGGGAGCTGTGAAACCCCTGTGCCTATCGGCAGAAGTGTCCCCTTTCTTGAAGGGAATGGTTGGGGTTGTTCCTGAGTGCATACAATAACCAGCCACCAGACTTAATTGCTTTTTGTACCACTTTCCCTCCCCTCCTCATATCTTTATCTCCTCATGCCATAAAAATCTGCATTTTGAAATGGAATCAAGGAGACAGAAAACAGAAGAGACATGTTTTGCATAAAAGAAGAAACGTGTTCGGAATAAAGCCTCAAAATGGGCAAACATATTGAAGACACACATGCCTTCCCCTTCCCTTCTGCTTCTCACCCTTGCAGGCAAGCAGGCGTGAGGCTGCTCAGTGTCCCACATGCTTGGTGGTGCCTGCACAAGCAGGCAGCCATCGTCCCAAGAGCTGGATCGGCCGGGCTTAGAGCAAGGTGGGAAGTTTTCCTCCTTGGGCTGCTCTGCATGGATGCCAGCATGTGGTGGTGCTTTGACTGGAGCTGCTCACACTGCTAGCGAGGCAGGTGAGGTTCCTCTGGCAGAACCAGGGATGACCTGGATGGTTTGTAAAGGAGTGATTCGTTCTCGTTGCTGCTGGAGAAGGACAGAGAGCCCTGGGTTAATCACATTCATCCTCCGTGATTATCCTGCTTAGGGCACTCACTGTGTGCTTGCGCTGTAATCACACCTGGGTCAACTTTAAGCAATCCATGGTGAGCACAGCATGGGTTCTGCAGCTTTCCCAGTGCTCAGGTGGCTCCCACACAAACATCTCCATCCTGCTACTCACCCTCACCTGAGCTGGGCTTTAAGCTGTCATGGTTGTGCCCATGCTGTCCTGCCAGTGTGGGCAGTGCCAAAGAAGACAGGGCTGTCAGGGGTCTGACTCCACCTGGGCCTTCTCCTTTTCTTCTTTGCCAAGAAAAATAAAAATATATTCCCCCCCCAACTCCTTGAAAAGTAGGAGGGGAAGGTACAGAAATATTTTAAGTACTTGTTGTTTTTCCTAAGGGGAAAAAATGCAATGTGGTTTCATTCTAGCCATGCAAATATTTATGTGAGCAAGAGAGAAGCAAGATCAGAGAGAAAAGCTGGGTTTGGTTGTGACATGGGCTTTGGTGCCAGAGACGTGGATTTACTCTTGCCTTGGCCACAGGTTGCCTGCGTGACCCCAGAGCAGTCACGCTCCCCTCCGTGCCCACAGCTGGCCAGCTGCAGGAGATGGTGAGAACCCCTTCTGGTATTAGCTGCTTGGGGCTAGGGCAGCACCGGGCCAAAAATGAGATTTTCAGTCCAACAGGAACTCCTGAGCACTTTGGTGATGTAGAAATGGTGGAAAATTATGGCAATTTGAGCTGAGGAGGGTAGCTCCCACCTTTGTACAGCACCATGCACACTGTGCATGATTTGCTGGCATCTTCTGAGTGCTACTGTAATGCAAACAATGCTCTGCATTCAGGGAGTAGCTCCTCAAATTTCCTGTGGATATCCCCAGCAAATCTGTATTTAAATAAGCAATAGTTTCTTAATCCTGGGCTGCAAGTTGCTGGGGCAATTTGTACTCAAGGTGAACGCTGAGGTTAGGGGGATGTTGAGATGTATAAAAGAAGCTTGCCATCCAAATTGTTTCCATCTGTTTTCATTATGCCCCACTCCAGCAGAATAAACCAAACATTTTAGCTTTCAGCTATTTCCTTCTGGACTCTGTAAAGCTACCTGTTCTCAGAAGCATTATTTGGTGTCTTTAAGTGCTTTAGTCTGGTGTTTTTACAGTTGTATTCAATGACTCAAGAAAACTGCCCGTAAATAAGCAGACAGTTAAAAAACAGAGTAGCAGTTTCATTAAATGGAAATATCCATCAGTTTGTATTGCTCAAAGCGTAAAAGCGTTTTGTAATACATTTCGGACATGCAAGAATTTCATGACAATTGTGTAGTTTTGCCCTAACATTTTTCTACTTCTTCCCTTCCAAAGTTCCCAGGGCCGTTGAATTTTGTAGCCCATCTTCCAGCTCACGCCCAGTTTCCTCCATGGTTCCTGTGTCACATCTGAGTGTTTGGACACGTCAGCCCAAATGACCCCGAGCAAGACTCCAACTTGTGCTGTGGGACTAAGGGTGACATGTCCAACCCAGTCCTTGCAGAGCCTTTGTTTTTACTTCTTTTGCTAAGATAAATGGCAGTCTCGAGGGAACACGCACTTTTGCTAAGTATTTTTATGTAGAGAAATGGTGGAGGTATGTCAAAAGTATTTTCAAGAAAAAAAGCAATTAGCTGTCTGCTGAAGTCATTCTTTCAGATCTTGAAGACCAGAAAGGATCAGAGTTTTCCTCCAGAAAGAATTCTGTCTGGTAATTGGAAATATTTATTCCCAGAAGCGAAAATATATTCTACCCATTCTTTTTAGTTAATCTTATTTGTGTTGGTTTTGAAGAGTGATTTTCATATGCTGCTTGCCCAGTTGCCCAGATGTATGTATTACCTTAAAGAAAAGTAATTGATTTTTAGCCAAAAGGACAGGAGAAAGGTTAGGAATGTGCAACACAGTTTCTCATAACTTTGGAGGAGCCAGATGTTTCTCTTCTGGTTCCAACCTTCATTTTCTTTGCATGAAGAACGAGTTCTTTAAAACCAAATAAATATCCCTTTGAGAAGAGCGTGGTTCCCAGTGTTATTCTTTAAATTAACTCTTTTGTGGCTAGGGCAGAGCTTAGCTTGTTGATTTTTATTAAAAAAAAAAAAAAACACTGAAAACAACAAAAGAGACAATGTAGTGTGATTTTTTTATATAAAACAGCTTCAGTTATTATTCTTGAGAACTGGTCAAAAAAGTAACAACAGCAACAAGACCTCTGACATTGGACACAGTATGAATTCTCATTACTCATTCTAGGTAATGTAAATATGACTTAAAATAATTTTTTCTTGCAATTAAGATTTCATTTAAACATCCATAACTGCAGACATAGCAGCACATATTTCTCATCTGTAAAGATAACAGAGAGTGCAACTGTATCTGCCAGCAGTAATCCACAGAAGGCTTTCACTGAGGCTGGCAGAAGGAAGGACAAGTAAAGGTTGGTACTGGTGGCCAGGGTGCAGGGATGGCTGTAGCCTGCCCCAGACAGAGGTGACTTCTCTGTGCCATGCTTGTCTGGGTGATGGAGGCAGCAGGGTGCCATTCTCCATGGGCACTGGGACCAGAATGCCAGGTAGGCTTAGCAAAGCCTCCCATAGAGAGAAATGTGGAAAACATCTAATTTCAGGTTAATAGTGTCCCTCTGCTGTTGCTGGGGATGCCCCTGAGACAGGGCCTGTAGCTAATCCCATGCTCCACAGCCCCTGTTTCCCAGGGAAAAGGGCTGAAATGTTTACCAGGGCAGAAAGCCGGGCAGAGGGTGTATCTGTGTGGGGCTGGGAATGGCCACTGGGATCTCTGGGGCCTACTGGAGCAAGGCCGGAGGCTGGGGGTCACTGGTAAGGTGACCTTGGCCACAGTTTGGGTTCGGTCGTTTGTCTTTGTGGAGTCTGACTGATGGGAAATGTGGACAAAAGCCTTTGTGGAGCTCTGCTCGCCATCTGGAGCTGCACAAGGCTACTGGGGAGGCTGGTGTGTTTACCTGCCAGGTCTGCAAGAGGCATGTGGTTCCCCACGTGTATAAATCAACAGGGTGACCCCTTTCCAGAGAACGGGGGAACGGCAGAGGAACTGCAGAACCCGATGTCTGAAGCGTGTGTTTAGCCACCATGGGATCGACGAACTTTGCCATCTTCCTCTCCTCCGAGTCCTGGGCAATGTGGACATTCAGAATTCCTCCCTGGGAAGTCTTGGGAGGGAAGAGAAATGTGGAAAGCAGAGCTGGGTCAGAAGTGCCGGGGAGGTGCAAGGCGGCTGCCTGCCAGCCAGCAGGAAGACCACTGCAGTCAGTGAAGCACAACGGGTGTGCTGAAAGACGCGGCATTCCTTGTGCGTAGCGGGTCGCGGTGGGAGTTTGGGCTAGCCAGTGCAAGCTGTGGCCTCAGGGAACAAGGCGTGCACAGAGCGACACTGAAAGCTCATCGTCCAAGCAGGACCAGGCTTGAGTTGCTCATGGATTGTAGGACCCTTCCCAAGAAACCAGTGCTGGGTTGAGGGTGGAATTGGAGGTTTTTCCAGAGGGGAAAGGGGTCCCTTCGCATTTCAGAACCGCAGGTGGCTCTTCAGGGCTGCCCGTGATGTATTGTTTCCACATTGGGTGAGTGGGGGGCTCTCAGCCCACCCACACGCAAACTTCCCTTCCTACAACAAACAGAAGAACACAAAACATATGAGTGAGTCCCAGATGTTTGCACTCAGCTGTCTCCTTCCTCACCTCTCTGATCACTCGTGTCCATCTCCTGCCCACTCCATTTTCCGCCAAAGGAGAGTTTGGCAGAAAAGCTCGGAGTCTCCTAGGACATTTGGAGACATGTATGTGCCTTTGCAGAGTTGTGCAGCACCATGGGCCAAAGTGGTTCAGTCCCCCATCCAAATACACCTTTCTCTTACTATTTCTTCTTACAGAACACTTTGCCACGCTGGACTTACTCCTGGAGGCTTTGGGGTAAACTTTTGCAGTAAACTTTGCCCTCTCACTTTGCCTTTCAGGCCCTCCTGGATGCTCCTTCGGCAGGATCAGCTGGCTGGGTGTCGGCCCCGTGGTGCCAGGGGAACGCGCTGCTCCGTTGCTCCATCCTGCTCAGGGTCAGTGTTTGCATCTGGGGTGTTCATGTTCTCACCTGAACTGCTGGCACACACTCACTGCATGCAGACAGGGGCGTTTCTGTCATGTCTGGATGGTATTTTTCATTGAACCACTTGAAAGTGAAGAACTTGTTTCCTGTTTATAGCTCTGGAGAGCTCAGCCCAGCCATTTCCTGGCCGTGGGGTTTGGGAAGGAGCGCCATTATGTCCTCTCAAGCATGCTGAAGGCATCTGAGTTCACATGTGTGCAGATGGGTACAGACAGATCTGCCTGTTCCTGCCTGCTGGCTGCCCGAAAGGGCTGGGGATCCTGCCCAGATCCCCTGCTGTGTAAGGTGGATTAGGGCAAGTGTGGGTTCACCCTGCCAAGGTATGTGGCTTCTGGCTGAGGCTTCTGTGTGCCCAAAGAGACGACATCAGGCCGCTGTTGGTGTGTGTAACCTACGTAAAGCTGGTTTGGAGCCCCGAGACTCTGGTGTGTAGAGGGGATCCCGTTCTCACTTGGCTAACAATAGCCCAGGCCCAGAGTCTGGGTTCCTGTCTGAGTCACGCTGGGCTAGCAGAGGAGAGAGGATGGTTACATCTGAGGCTTTTGCACACCGGTGCTCCTGTGCCTGTTCCAAGTTGGCAGACATCAGTACATTTACAGAAAGTACTGATCCTACCCAGCCAGTGGGAAATAGGCCTGCATGTGTTACACCACAGTTTGCATTAGCTTGCCAGGGAGCTTTCTGGGTGCCTTGTCAGGTAACTGGTGCAGTGGAGCTATGCAGGAAGGTTGCAAAAGTGCTGGGGTTGCTTTCTGCACTGAGTCTTTCCAGATAACACATCTCTGAGGCCCAGTACAGCACACTGAAGTGCCTTACACAGCCTCTTCTGCCAAAGGGGAGGCACTCTGGTTTGTCAGAGCTGCTACTAAGGGACAATTCTCCGTAATCTTGCTAACAAAAGCCCTCCCTCCCCTGTTCACTGTCAGCACATATATTCAATGCTGCTGCAAGTCAGTGACAACTTCTGTTTTCCTTCAGGCCCCAGGAAAGGTTCTGTAGAATTAGCAGAGTGTCTGATAAACCTTTGGGTGTTGCCACAACCTGACTAAAAAGGGCCTCCTTCCTGCTCTGACAGTGAAGGGGGACACTTCAAATATTTTACAGAAGTCATTTTTATACAACTCCACCAGTTCGGTTCACTTTCATCCTAAAGGATGTTTCTGTTTAAGAGAGAACTGCTGATGCTGAGTAGGTATGGAGTGTTTTGGAGCTGGGGGAAGTTCTTTAGCGTAAGAAAACCTTATTAAGCTGTAGCACACATCTCTGCAAGCAAAATGCCCATGTCCCAAGATCTGAAAAAGCATTCTGTTGTAGGGTGAAGGATATTATATTCAATAAATCATATGGAACTATTTATCAGCAATCACTTCTTTAACTTTTCCACAGTCTTCAGTTTCAAAGAGCATTTTGAAGTGGCTGAAGTTTGTACAGAGTAGTTTATTTAAAAATTATTTTAGGAAAATTACCTCGGGGTTGATTGTGTATTTATGAAGGGTTTCTCTTTCTTTCTTTCTTTCTTTCTTTTTTTTTTTTTNTTTTTTTTTTTTTTTTTTTTTTTTTTTTTTTTAATATTAACATAATACAAGAAAATGGCTTTATTAAGAACAGTGGAAAATGTGTAAAGGAACAGACAAGATTTTGTGGCAGACAGTCTGGAATGGGAAAGATTTTGCTTGTTGTGCAGTCACAAACAACTAAGTCAGTGGAAAGACCTTGATTTCAATGGGACTTGCATTAGCCTCCAGCCTGGGACTGCTCACTGCAGAGCCTTGAGATGTTTCTGGTTATGTCTGTGACCTCCTCAGTGAAAGTGGTTAGGTTCTCTTTCGTACTGTGTTTTTTGCCTGCCGTTACCAGTGATTATTAGCCCGTTTGAGCCCTGCCTCAAATCCTTACTTGCTGCCTTCCCCTTAACCTGAATTCAGTTCTGATTTTCAGTTACAAATGAAATTAAAATGCTCAGGATTAAAACAAGCAAAAGTTTTTTGCCCTCCAGAAATCATTGCATGATCTCTTGCAAATCCACTTTGGCCACGCTATGTTCCTGACATCATTCGTTCGTAGTGCAATCTTGGTCTACTGCAGCTTAATTATGGTGTCTTTCAGTGCACAACACAGCATGGTGCTAAGAAATGTAATCACTTGGTGATCATGTTTTCTGTATCATAAAATAAATCTGATTGTGAGTATGTGGTATGTAGTTATAGCCAACTGGATTATGACTTTTTCCAGTCCAGTCAGCCTCTGTATGATGTACCCAGAGGCTGGAGCAGAACTAACTCTTTACTGTAGATTGTTCTGGGCTTTATGATTTTTTTTTTTTTTTAATGGAACTCAGTGTTTTCCAGGTACCTGGCATCTGACTGATCCATAGTGGTACTCCATGGGCTTAACAGGGGGTCTCCAGTGACAAGCAGGCGAGCAGAAATGTGAAGCCCGCATGAGCTGGGCAGGCAGGGTCCGTGTCCTAGAAGGTCACCTTCATCTCACGGCCTCAGCAAAGAGCTGTGTGCAGTCTGCTGTCTGCCCTCAGAGCCAGGAAAGGAGTAGGAAAGATGTGTCAGCCCTGAGCAACGCTCACACGGGGCTGGAGGAGCGCACAGGAGCCCTGGATGTGTTGGGATGTCGAGGTGCTGCTTAGAGTCCAGAGAGGCAGACAGGAGCCTTTCCCAGGCACCCCTGACTGTTGAAAGGGAAGTTGTTTGCAGTCACTCGGGGTGCATTAAGTAGACAAAATAGGAATGTTTGTGTAAAGTTGTAGTCACAGCTCTTGTGTAGACAGTAAACAATGGTTTATTGACAGTAAACCCTTGCTCTTATGGTAAAATGTCTTGAATCACTTATTTCTTGAAAGCCTCAGGCAGGGTGTCTTTGGTCACTCACACATGTTTTGTACTTTATCAGAAATCAAAACATCCTGATTTCCAGTTTCTGGAACACGTTACTTGTCCATGCTCTCACTGTTTGAGTAGAAGGTGGCAATCCCGGCTGTGCACTCATCAGGGCTGTTTTTAGGTAGTGTCTAAGGGTTAAGAACAAGCTGTGGAGAGATGAGACCCTAGGATTTGTGCAGCAGAAAACATCCTTGGATGGGGCTTAGCCAAAGGGAGTTGTGCTGATGGATAGCTCTTCTTAGTCCCTTCTGATTAGGCTTTCATGTATTTGCTGTGAAGGAAAATAGTATGTTTTATCACTCAGGCAGGAGCCTGCAGTCCCTCCCACAGCCTGGTTTAGCTTCCATGGCTTGAGGAGCCTCCTGGGCTGCTTCCACTGCATCGTGCGTCTGCAGAGGGACCCAGCCCCAGTCCCTTAGCACTGGGCCTATCTGGGAGTGCTGTTGTGTTCACCTCCATGGCAGTTTGCTGAGTACAGAAAGGTCACCTGGTGGGTGACAGTGACAGCGTTCAAAGTTAGAAATCAAAACCTCAGATGAGCCTTAGGCCCAGCTGGGTAGAGGTGACTGGCCAGATGTCTGCAGGACGGAGCATCAGCTGATGTTCACTGGCTCTTCACTGCAGCTACAGCAGTTATTCCCAGTTAATGTCAGTTATCCTTCTCAGGCAAGCTGCAGACTTCAGGAAAACAGTGAGCTACCAGAAAGAAAGAGACAAGATTATTCCTCTGTTCATATTTTATGGCAGGTCCAGCAGCAGACCTCAAAGTTGCCATGGTGAGTGGACAAGGACTTCTTGGGAGGACAGTTTACCTGCCTCCTCCTCAGTGTCTGGAGAAGGAAGAGGGAATGCAGGTGAAAGCTGGCTTTCTCCCAGAGTCTCTGCAGGAGGGCTAAAACACAGTCTGATTCTGCTTGCACCTGGCAAGGATTAACATATAACATGAGACAAGATTCCAAACTGCCTACTTCTTGCAAACCATGAGTTAGGTAGCCTAAATGTAACCTAAATTTGGGGCTAAATGAACAATAGCAGCGGCCTCATATGCCAGGTACACTCTTAATTTTTTTTTCCCTGGAATACATTGAATAACATCTTTTCTAGCTGGCCTGTTAACAGATGTGTCTACAGGGCAGAAGAACCGGGTATTTGTAATCAGAGTATTTGTTTAGAATCCTTTGGTCCTGAGGCCTCGCTGGGACTTCTTGTTCTGGCTGAAGATGAGCTCACGGGAGAGCTTACTGCCTCACAGCCACATCCACCTGATCTCCCCTTGCTTTCTACGTGCCCTGGCCTCAGATTTGCACATGTAGACAGAAGTGCAGATGTAAAACTCACTCCCTGCTCTGGTGCTGTCAACAGCACTGGTTTTAGGAGTGACATCCAGTTATGCTGCAGGTCTGATGGGCGGGCAGAGGAGTGCCCAGGGATGTGCTGAGAATAAACCCAGGCAGTCAGAACTCACCTGGAGAGCACAGGACAGAGGCAGAGGCTGGAGCTGGGCTGGGCTGGCAAAACCCATGGGCCGTGAGGAAGGCCGTGGGAAGGGATCAGGGAGCGGGGGCTGCCATGGCTTTTCCTGTTGAGCAGCCAGTCCCTCAGCCAGTCTTGCCCATGGTCCTGAGAGCTGAAAGCCTCAACTGGTCGCTTCAGAAGTCCTACCTGCAACCCTCAGTGTTCAGAGGACTCAGATCCGTGACCCTTCCAGGTTCCCTTTTCCAAGGAGGGACTTGTGACCCTCTCTCGAGGGCCCTGGCCTCGGGAGGTGAAGATTGCTGAGCATTATGTCAGCTCTATCCGAAGTGGGGTTTGTTTAACGGTCTCCGCTGCTGTTTATATTTTCTAATGCACTGCGGCTGGCTTTTGTTGCCATTAAAACTTCATTTGTTTGGAGGATCTTTTCAACAAACTGAAATCCAATAAATCACGGGTAAAATATTTATTATTTCAACTGGATAAGAAGGGGAGGGAGGAGTGGACGAATTTGTATTCTTTCAGCAACATGTTAAATGGGAGACCATGGGGACGCGTTAGCCACGGGAGAGTGTCCCCAGAAGAACAATTAGTTGACTGGACAGGGCTAGCTGAGTGACAGCTTCAAATCTGGAAGCAAGAGTGGGCAGAAATACTCTGAGTACTCCAGCTTTATCCTGTCTACCCATGTAATCACATCCAGAGATGGTGCTAGGGAGCTCAGGGCTTCTGGATTAAAACCGTCAAAAATGCAAACCTCTAATGCTTGAGTTAGGAATCCTGGGCTAACAAACCAGTCCCACTTATGCTGGTGGCAAAGCTGCTGTTGTCTGAGATCAGGATTTCACTCCAGGTCTGTTTTAGTTCACAGACAGCAGCAGGCTCCAAACCCTTCGTCCTGCTGTAGGGTGTGTTGCGCTGGCTTGTGGTGGGGCAAGTGACAAGGAAATCTGGAGCAAGATGTGGAAAATATCATCACCAGCATCGTTACATTAGAGCTGCGTGGCTTTATTTGTTTGTTGAACGGTGAACTCAGTTAAAGTTAGGGTGGAATTTAGAGCTGTTCATGCACTTTTGCATTCAGCCAGTGGCTTTGGCTGAAAAGACAGAGAGAGGCACATGGGGGAAAATCAGTCTATGATTTCAACATCTAAAATACAGAATGTGTTGCTTATTCACTTGGAAACGATGCTTATCTTTTAAAATTACATGTTTTCAATGCCAGAAACACACACAAAAAAATGAGTTTTGGACTGCCTTGAACAGAAATGATTCTGAAATCTGTCCGCGGGGCTGAGGCGACATTTGTGCATCCTTCACTTGAGACTCTGAGAACCGGTGTGAAGAATGGAACTGAACATTTAGGTGATGTAGCAGGCTCCATAATAACTTGGAAACATGTGTCTAGTGTTTCTGTGAAGAGCTGTTACGTAGGTATAGCTGTGACTGAATCTGTCTTTCCAGTAAGGAAGATGCCCTTCAGCACCTACAAACCAAACCCTGGCTGTAACCAGCTCCAGAATATACTAGCAGATTGCTGGCCTGGCATTTTTCACATTAAATCCAATTCCTTCAACCTGTTCTCCTGCACCATAGTTTCACACAGTCCCCAGAGCCATCTCCTTCACTACTAAGGCCTCTAGATGCTACTATAATACCACAAAAATGTAGGATCATAGATAAAATGAGTTAGTGTTGCATCTGCCAGAAACAGGACGTGCGGCAACCCTTCCCAGTGAGTCATCAGTTCAGCATTCTCAAATCTTTGAGACCTCTGCACTCACCAGGGAGCTCTGACATTTACCAATGTTATCTTTCTTATTTCAGTTTTGGCACCTTCTTCCTTTCCTCAGGGACTGTACTGGGCAAAAAACACGTGAAATGAGCAGCAGATATCTTCTGTCATTTTTCTGAAAGGTTACCATGCTGAAGTCTGTTGTTTGGCCACAGATGGTGGTAATGTCACCCGAAAAACAAAAAATACAGTGAAAAATATGTTAACTGGGCAGGATTTTAGATGAGGGGTCCATTTATTGAAAGGAAAGAGTAATCCGTATTCATCCTGACTTGTGGGATGACTAAACCCTCAAGAAGCAGATTAGAAGATATTACAAAATACTTTTCTGGTATAATTTGCAGTGAGTCAGCAATAGAGCAGTCACCCCCTTGGCAGCATTCCCACCGAGTGTCCCCCTGGAGGTTCTGCAGGGCAGGAGGGGTTCTCCACCAGCCCATGCCCCCTGTGTTCCCATCTGGGGCAGCTGGGAGTCTGCTGAGTGTGTTTTGTAGTGCAGGAACAAAGAGGTCATTCAACGAGAACGAAGGAGGAAGAGGTTTAAAGCAGATGGGCGTAAATAATTCCCGCACAGTAATGTCAACACCTGATGTCAAGCGAACGTCAAAGCACCTCACAAGAGTGGCTGGCACCAGTATCTCTGTTCAACAAAGGCACGAAGAAAGGTGACACGACCTGCTCAAGGGCCCCGAGCAGACAATGGCAGAGACAGAGTGGAAAATATCCCTCAATGCTATGCAGTGGCTTCTGGTGAAAATCGAACGACTTTTATGCTGGGGAGCTCATTGCTCCAGGTCAGCATGACACCAGGAGCTCAGTGGCTGTGGCTGCTTGTGTGGGGAACAAGCACACGGCACTGGGGAGATTTACAAAGAGCTCGGGTCAGAGAGCAGCTCCTGCTGTACCGCTCTGTCTGCTGCCAGGGAACAGAGGCTGTCTGGCTGGGTGGGATGATTCGTTTTAGAGGTACTGCAGAACGTAGAGCTGGTTGCTAGCAGTCAGGGTGTCCTGGAATCCCTGCTGGCTGTCCCAAGTGTTCAGTGGTCCACGTTGTTGTCATTTTGCAGGTCTACTCTCAATGAGGTGAGCAGAGTTGCTGTGGGTCACCAGCAGAGATGTTTGCACGTAATGGTAAAAAATGACCCCGTTTTCCTGGACTTCTTCCTGGAATATAGGGCAACAGGTGGAGGCCCAAGTCAAGCATTCGTGTGGGGCTTCAGGGCTTACCCAAAAATGGGGCAGAGCTTGTGAAGCCTTGCACCTCCACACCAGGTCCGAAGCTTGGCTGAAGGTGGGAGGCTCATCCTGTCCCCGTGGATGGTCACACAGTGAGTGAGCTTTGTCTCCAGCTCAGCTGCTGTCCCCCTGTCACCTTTCTTCCAGGGAATGAAGCCCCCAGCAGCTCATTAACCCTTTCCAGACTCATATGGGTTTGCACATGTGGTTTTTAGTGGCATAATTCTTGGCAAGAGGCACAACTGTAATATTGCTGTTGGGCCTACGTGCGTGTCTGTTGTTCATCATGTGTAAATTAGATGGACTACCCCGAGCTGGAGAGAGGGAAACTAATGATTGCCATATTGTTTCCAGCACTCGTCAAGCAAAAGAAGCTGTTTAAACTTTCCCCCAAAGACACTTCTGCCTCTTGCAGTGATTTTTAAGTTTTGGGTTTCTACCTTGCTGGAATCCTCTCTCAGGACGATGAATTTTGTAATGGTGCATTTGCTGCTTTTCTCTCCCCAGGGGAGTGGGAGAGCAGCGGGAGAGAGGAGAGCTGGGACAGGGAGAAGGAACTTTTCAAAACTAGCTCCATGTACAGCAGTAAAAGACGTGATAGCTGCTTCTTTTCCTCTCTCCTCTAGTTTCCAGCAAATTCCCATGTGCCTTCAGATATTTCGTTTTGTTTCTAATTCCAATTCGACGCACATATTGCCATGTTTCTCTCCTGTCTATTTCTGTCCTCCTTTACCCTCCGATCCCACTGGGGAGGCAAAGGTCCATCTAGAAGGTGGAAGGAAGGAAAGCATCTTCGGTGCTAGGAGCAGACTGATCGATAGTGTGTGAACCTGAGGCAAAGCCCCTCTCTGGGGTGGGGATCACAGCCTCCCTCTTAGTGTAAGGGCAGGCGAGATGCTGGAAGTGAGAATGGTGACTGTGTCTGGGACGTGTGACTAATTGTGGTGCTTGTCTGGCCCTCTTCCTAAAAATCTGGAGGGAAATGCTGGAGGAGACATTGTTTTCATCCTACAGGATATCTCGAGGGCTGTGCTTTGTGACTAAGGAAAAGACTGTGTCCTGCTAGAACTGGCATCTAGAGCCGATGGCGAGCAGAACTGACCTTCTGCATGCTGCTTTTTAAATGTGAGCCCAGCTGCACCTTGCTGCACAGCCTTGAGGTGGACAGTAGGAAAAAGCAGCAGAAAAATGAGGAGAACACTCCTGTTTTTTGGCTTGTCAGTAATAAATGAGAGAGAATGGAAAAAGCCTTCCTCATTGGTGGGGTGATGCCGTCACTGATGTGCTGGCTGGGTCAGAGATGCTGTCTAAGCAGAGGTGGCTAACCTCTGTCCTTCAGTTATTGCCTCAAGTGCATCTGTACGTTTGCATGGCTGCCTGTTATCTAGCTCCTTTACAGTCTTAGCTTGCAGATTTAGAGGTATTTGGAGTCCCCTCATCTGAGGACTCACCTGGATCCTTCAGTGAGTGGAGAACCTGTGCTCCTGCGTGAGAATGAGCCATGCCAGCTCACCTCTGAGGGGCGATTCCTCTGATTGCTGGCCTGGCTCAACCTGGTGGCTCTCCGGCGTTGGGCAAAGGATGGTGAGCATGGAGATCTGAGCTGTACCTCCAGTCCTGCTGTATTCTGTACCTCATCTCAGCCACTTACAGAACGTGGGTCCGTGGTTTGGTCTGTTGTCTTCAGGCTCATAACACAGAATATGCTGCTAGAAGTTCCTAGGACAGCCTGATCCAAAACAAAAGAGTACAAACATCCCTCCTGCCTTCAAGTAAAATGGCAATAAAAGGGTCTTTTATTTTGCACAATATGGAAAGTGTTCTCAGGACGGAAGTGGTGGAGGACGGGATCATGAAAGCTGGGACAAGATGTAAAGGATGTCATAGACACAGAAGCCAAAGTAGATGAGAATAGAGAGCTGGTGGAGAAAATGTCATCAGTGACCCTTGTGAACGTTGTTTTGATGGGATAGGGAGGATGGAAGTCAGCTTGGATGGGGTCCAGGATGCTGGAGACAGGGAATGCACCTGCTGTTCTTGTCTTGTTCTTAACTTAAGAGTGTGCTTGGAGGGGTCCCGAATTTCCTGGCATCACAGGAGAACGTGAAGACAACATCACTGAAAGCCTTCTCTCCTTCAGCATGCAGCTTCCTCCCCATTATCCTGACTTGTTCTTTTCTGCTGTGTATATTTTTCTTTCACCAAATCAGGAAAGTACTGAAAACTGGCAAGGCAGTTCAGAGCAGTAAGAGATCTTAAACAAAATCTTTCTTCCTTCACGGGTTGTTGGGACATGCTGTAACAGAAGATTACAGATAAAATTGGCATTTTCTCTCAAAGGTAATAAAATATTTCCACAGCTGACCAACTGTAGTGCTGTTGTCCTGGCAGGTCCTGAAACCAACATTTTTGTAGTTCTCTCCAGAGAGCCAATTAGCTCGAATGCTGGCATAGTTAGCGCGTAACCTTGACTTGCTGTTCATGAAAGAAGGGCTGGGATGAAAGCAGTGCCTGTAACAGGCTGAGTTCCTGAAGTCATTCCTTAGGGCAATTCTTCCCTGAACTCCAGCTGAATAAACCAGGTAAAGAATATCTGCTTTATCAATGGCAACTCATCTTAGGATCTTGTGGGCAGTGGAGTCCTTGTTACTGCACACTCCTCTGTTCTTCCTGGGCCTGGGCACTTGCTTTTCAGTTATGTTGCAAGAGCAGAGCTTGAATTCAAGTTTGACTTTTAGGGTATGTTTAGCTGAGCTTAGGCTGTGGGTTCACAGCCAAATTCAGATTTGCCTACCATGCATATTGCTTAGTTTAATGGGGAAACTGGTCAGGAGGGGATGAAAGCTAGGCTCAGGGGTGGTATTCTTGAAAGGGGCGGCAGGAGAAGACTCACAATGTCTTTGGAAGAGTCCTCAATTCTTATTCCTTGAAACTGAACACAGCTGGCATAGGAGGCTGGATTAGATGACCTCCAGGGGTCTCCCCCAACCTACATTTTTCTGTGATTCCAGGGGTGCATGGCAGCGAGCTCAGGAGCACTGCAGCACAGGTTACATTTATTTGTTCCTAGCGTGAACAGTAACACTGTGTGGATACCCAAAGGCCCTGGTAGGTAGATGAGTCTTGGCAGATTAACTGCACTGAGGCTATTGCTGTCCTCAGCTATTGTCCTGTGTCTCTGGCAGATGACGTCATGCTTGTAGCAGCACGAAGGAAGGTGTGAGCTGGAGCAGCTGAGGATGCTGTCACGGCTGTGCATGTGATGCGTTAGTCGTGGTTTAGACCGTGGCAGCCAGTCGCTCAGATAATAGGGGACAGAGCTCTAGCTTCATGCAGCCAAGCTTGGAAAATGCAGTCAAAGCAACTTGAGTGTGACTTGAGTGTGGAGAAGGAGCACTGCAATCTTCCATCCCATCTGAATGCTAAATAAAACACAACATGGCCCAGAACCCACGAACTGCTTATGCAGTCTTCTTCCTCTGAATATTAGCTTGTATTGGCTTTGATTTTTATGGCATGTTTGTCTACAGCAGCTGTCAGAAAGTTTAAATGGCTTTCCTGTGCCAGTAGGAGAAAAAGCAGAGAAGACCCCAAAATGGTCTCAGAGTGCTGTAGCAAGATGAAGATTTCTCTTAGTGCTATTTTTGTCCAGTACTCTAATTTTATCTAGTTTTGTTACGTAGCTTTCACAGTTTCAGCTGAATAAATCTCCGGGGAAGAGGAAAGCTTCAAGCAGAGCCTGGACTTTCTTTAGTCTGATGCTCTAAAATCATTCCTGAAAGGCTTCTAGAGCATGCATGCAGCTGAGGACCTTTGTGCATCAAGGGTAGAAAGAGCTGTAAGGTGAGATTGCCTCTCATTCTGGAGATGGCATTAAAAAATTATTTTGTCTTTGTTTCTGGCAAAACAATGCAGTTTGGTGCTGGTGATGATTCGAGGTGGGTTTGGCTAGGTGGGGTGAGCACACCAGGAGCACCCCTGCACCCTTCCTCCCTGGAGCACCCTACCAGAGCTCCTGGCCTGTCCCTGCTGCCCTGCCTGTGTCTCCTTGGGCTCTGAGCAAACAAGCAGCAAGCAGAGGTGCCAGGCGTCCCATCTGCCTCCCCCCTGCCAGCTCCAGTTGTGTGAAGAAGGGAGAGCCCCAGGCAGAGCCTGGGTGGAACGAAAGCAAGCCCTGCTCTGGCTTTTCTCTGCTGTCACGGCCATGTGAGGCAGAGCATGAGTGAGCAAAACGTTGAGGCTTTTCCAGTGCTCTCTAGGGACCAGGTGGGTCCCTGGCTGCTGCAGGATATGGCCTGAGAAAGGCTACCTTTCCTTTTCCCAATTCCCTTTCTGTGTTTACATCTGCAGGAAGAAAATCGCTAGAATCCAAGCCAGATGTCTTCTCCAGCCCCTCCCTGCATCTAAAAGGGAAATGTTCACTGCGGCATCCTAGAAAAGCCAGTCTGGTGGCCAGCCAAGCATGAGGGATGGGGAGAATAAAGGCGTGAAGAAATGCAAATAAAAACGAGTGGAACTGTAAGCAGGAAAAATGGCTGGGAAGGCAATGCACCTGTGCCGCTGTAGCTCTTTTTTCATTTTCACAAAATGGAGGGCAAACTCTCTGAGGGGGGCATTTCCAATAAATTTTGTCGGTCCAACATTTATTTGTAGCAATTTTTTGAGAAAATACATTAGCAAAAATATAAGGCAAAAACCACAGGGCTCACGAATTGGAGCATTTTCTGTCTATCTACCCCCAAAGCAGAGGCTACAGCTGGATGGTAGTTCAGGGGCCGTCTTATGCCAAAGGAATACATTTGGCTAACGTACTCCAGTAACTAACAACCAGATGAAAAGTCCAGTGAAACCAGTGGAGGCTTTCTACCGGTTTCCTTAGGATTTGGAAGACTATATAGGCAAAATAACATGCAAGAATAATCAACACTTGCCCCTTCTCAGAAACGCACCAGCCCAAGGGGGCTGTGCTCACGCGTTAGTAGCTGCATCTGACCGGCACCCTGTGAGGGGCCCAGATCATGGGAACACGACGTGGCAATGCTCGTGATCTTGGACATGGAATTGTTTGTTGAACCATGACAGACTGCAGCACATCACTTTTGGTAATGATAAGGAAAGGTTTATGCAAGCGCACATCTGCACTTGGCTGGGTACAGAGTGCGTGAATAATGTCATGCTCCTCATTAGCCATAAATTTCTCTGAAGCACTTGCTGAAATAGGAGACCCCACGGTGGCTGTTGTCTGCTGCACAGCTTGTACTGTTTCCAGTGCTCCAAACTTGGTGCTCAGGAACAAAAGGTGCCCTGTAGGATCAAAGGCCTTTTTTCTTCTGGTCTGTGTCAGTTACCCCGTTTCACTGTGCTGATGCTGCTTGCAGTCTGTCAAGAATTAGGATTTTTTGGTCCCTATTAAAGATAGGTATGTGAGATATGTTTTCCTTTAGTCTTCTGGTGCGATGGACACAGCACTGGGCACTGAGGTGTGCTGGGAGCGGAGGGGGTAGTGCCAGGAGATGCCATCTGGATGGCTCTGCGGTTTTGCTCGGATGCTGTGTTCCTGCTGCAAAGCCCTGGGTTTTCCCTGTCACGTCATGACCTGCAACATCTCTGGCTGTTGCAGCACACTGACAATATTTAAGACTTCAGCAGCAAAGGCAGGTGTTTCTCGCTGTCACTGTGCTAGGTCTCCCAGAGGCTGTAAGGGAGATCTGTATTGCTCCTGAGATGTATAATCCAAAGCGGGTTTTCCATGTAATGTAGCAAAGACTTCTTGCACTGTGCAACTTTGACCTACAGTATCTGAAAAAGGACCCCAAAGAGTCTTTCTGTGTGGGAAGTGCAGCATGAGCAGAATCTGCTGCCATCTGGGGAGAAGAAACTGGGGCACTGGGGCAGTGATCGTCATGGCAGTGTTTAAAGGCAAGGGGTGGATTGACACGCCATGCATCAGTACTTTCATTCCTGCAGAAGGCTCAGGAGGCAGCCAGCCCATGTGCAGCCTTTTCTGCATTTGAAAGACAAGCTTAGAGCTCCTCTGTATGAATTAGAGCAGTCAGAGTGAAACCGTCAGCTGAATCTGAGAATGAACTGAGGATCACAGCGAGTCCCCCACGGCTCCTGTTCAGCAGCACTGTATATTATTTTAAGGGAGCCTTATGCAGGAATTATGTTGCATTCTGAAAGAGGAGATTGTTTTACTTAATTGATGTGGGAAGGTCCTCAAATTACAGACCTTCCTGCTTATATTAGTGCATTCTAGGGTTCATCCTGCTGCAGTTACCCTGTGCTGTATGGCAAGAAAGACACATGGCAGATAAATCCACGGCCAAGGCCTGTTGTTGCAGCAGAAGTCTCTTGCCAGCGAGCCTGAGCAGTTTCAGACTTCTCATTACAGCTGATTGCAGTTAATAGCTACTGGGTTTTGCAGACTTCCGGGGGCTGTGTCCTGTTCATGGAGAAGGGAGAGACTGGTGGCCCTTGGAGGGGAGCAGGACTGGTGGCTGGTAGCATTTGAGGGTGGCTGGTGGCATCCCTCAGTGGATAAAGGCTTCTGCACGCCTGCTCTGGCAAAGACTGCAGGCTGCTTTGCTGCTCAGACAGTATATTAGTCTGTGGTGTGGAAATTAATCACAGTGAAGTAGAATCAGACCTTCTGAAGCAGCCAACTCGAGTCCAAGACACAGCTCTTAAGCCGGTTGTGGCCCACGCCTGCTCTTGGGTCCTGATAGAAGCAGCGTGCCTGCAGCCTGGGCACCCTCTGGCTTTGGCTGCAGAACCAGTACTCTGTGGGATACATGGCATTTCTCAGGCTGTGCTCTCGGCAGACCATGCTATATTTAAAAACACTTTGCTGGTGCAGAACTAAAGGGCCTCCAGAGTTGTAACTTCCTAAGGGCTATTCTGCAGATTCCTTCCTCCTTTCTTTTCTTTTCTTTTTTTTTTTTTTTTTTTTTTTTTTTTTCCTTTAACGGAAACTCTCAATCTTCTTAGGAAATAATCCTTTGTGTATGTCATGAAAAGCCCTGTGCTCTCCTGGCCAGGAGCATGGAGGAGCCAATGGAAGAAGTGCCACTTGCTCCTTCTGGTACCACCAGGCGTCTTAAATATACACTTGTTTATTTTTCTACCTTTCTGTTCAACTGCATCATTGCCAACAGAGAAGGTAGAAGTATCCAGTTCAAAGACGGCGACTGTAAGCGTAGGCTGACATCCTGTCATAAATATAGCACTGGCCTCGTGACAATGCCCTGCTCAGGAACAATGGGAGCAGGCCTGGGGGAGAAATTTGTGAATTAACACAGCCCAGGCAAATGATTAACAGCTGATGGAGGAAGAGAGCTGTGGGCAAGGCTGCCTGCTCCCTGTGCCTGCTGCGTGGAGCTCTGCGGTCTCTGCCTCGCTGTGTGCCACCAGTGATGGCACCCCTCTGTCATGTTGCACTGCAGACCCCCGTTTCCACAAGCAGGATGACAGCCCCAAGACAGAAAGGTTTTGCTGTGAGAAATGGAGTCCCAGGTTGATTAGGAACCTTCTTGATGCATATCGTGGTACCTGAGAAATCTTGTTAGGGGTTTTAAGAACCGAACTGTAGCTGTCAGTGGGTCTTGTCCCTGGTTCCCACCTGGCAGGAGTCACCAGCTCCTGTCTCCACCAGCTCCTGTCCCTGCCAAGGAGCAGCAGAGCTGGGGAAGATGGGAGGCATGTGTCTCTGGCTGGTCTTGTGTGCTTACAGAGTGCTTGTGGGATGGGAAGCATCAGTCCTGTCTGTGAAGGGACAAACCAAGGCCTGTGCACAGGGTCTTCTTCAAGACTTTTTGGGAACTGGTGGCTAAAGTGGGTGTATTACAATGCTTCAAGGAAAGATTTTCAGGTCAGTGAATCCCTTTGTATAAAACTGGATTTGGTTTAAGAAATTTCACAGAGAAAACTATGCATTCACAGAGCCTAATTTAGCTCAGCTTCATCCTCGTTTTTCTTTGATTAACTAGAGGTTTTTTTGTGTGGCAAGTGATGGCTTGGGCTGAGACTTGTGGTACTCACTACACTTGTGTCCCAAGCCACCTTTCCCTCCAGGCCGAGCCAGCAGAGCCATGTCCACAGACAGCGCGTGCCTGTCACTAGTTTATCTTATCGAGCATGCAGAGTATGGCATCCAAGAGCTGGAGCACTGGGTTTTCTTCTTTTCTCTTTCTGTACAGCACAGGGTGTGCCCCATTTGACCTAAATATTTGTGAAGTTACATCCTTGGGCCAGGCTGACAAGAGGTTATAAACTCATTTGTTTTCATCTGTCCCTAAGCTGGGCAGGCTGCAGCCAGGCGTGACATCTGCCTGACGCCGGGTCCCTCACACCTTCCTCTGACGCATCTGGGGCTGGCCGCCGTCGGAGACAGGATATGGGGCTGGACGTGCCACGGACCTGCCCCACACTGACAGTTTCTGCTTCCTTACCCAGGGAGGTTGTGGCTGCTGCCACCTCAACGCCTTCTGTGGGCTCTGGCGGTGCCATTGGGTTAGGAAGCAATGTCACAGGAGATGGCAGTGCTGCGTTGGCGGGGTCTTCACGCTCATGAGTTTGATCCTCAGCTTGGTGAACCTGTGTGAGGCAGGGGTTTCCCCCTGCAGTCGATGCCCTTAGGGTGCTTTGTACCTGAACCGTCAGCTGTGCTCTTCTCCTTTTGGAGGAAAATGGGAACGAGTAAGTTTTGAATGTTAGTGGAAGGAAACCAGGCAGCTTAATCCCAGAGGTGAAGTGTGGGTGCATAGTATCACTGCTTTTCACCATATCCCCAGCGTTGTTTAACCCTGTCTGCATTTGGCTATGGCTGTGTTGCTGTTAGTTCCTTCAGGAGCAGAGAAGAGCAAGGTGCAGCCTCAATATTTGAGCCTAAGACAGAGAGGGAGAGATTTCCACACTCCACACCAGGGTTTGACATTGGTCAGATTCCCAGGCAGGTGCCAGCTGTGCCTGCATCTGGGCTCCCTGGGGGCCAGGCAGGTCCTGCCAGTGCGAAGCAGCCCCAGGTGCTGCAGGAAGAGCATTGCCACATCTCAAGGCAGTGCTGCTGCAGACCTGTGGGCTCGGGCAGACATCAGTGTCTTGTCTTTGTGCAGAATATTTTTGTTTTAGGGCTGCAGTGTCTTTGTGCTCAGCTATAACTCTGCACCACTCCCTAGCATATTTAGAGAGCTCACTCATGCTGCCCCGTCAAGCAATCTATCTTCCCAAAACGTGGAACAAAGCTGCAGCCAGCAGCTTCAGCTTCCATGAAACACCCTGCCTGTGCCGGACGCTGGAGTGCCTGCTCGGAGCAGCATGCTCCTGGTTTGTACCGTGCCAGTGTGCAGAGGTTTGGGGTTGATTAGAGGCAGGATGCTGCGGTGGATGTTCACAGCCTGGTGGGTGGAAGAAAGAAATCCCCAAGTGTTCTCGGGAGTGACAGATGAGTTATTGCAGGATGGAGTCTGTGCAGCCCAGGGGCAGAAGCAGGTATGAGGCTGGTACTGCCTTGTGGTGTGCAACGTGTAGCTGGCAGTGCCGTGAGTCCATCCCACTGTTTGCTTATGCTCTGTTATCAGAGCCTCTGAAATGTTTTCCATCAGCTAATCCTTAACCCTTTGCAGAGCCAGACCAACCCTGGGACTGGAACCAAGAACCAGATCAGTAGTCAAGTCTTCCTGTACTTCCTTTGGAGGCTTTTTGCAACCAGTGCCCCCCCTACCACTAAAAAGAATAGCAGAAATGATTTTAAAAGTAGCAGCCAACACCCCTGACCTCCCAGCTGGGGGATCTTTGGCAAGACAAGGCCCAAGGTATCTGTGGAACAACGCGACTTGGAAAAGTGTCAGCTCAGCTCCTTTCTCTCATACCATTTGCTTTGGGCCCCCACCCCTTGGTGGCAGAGCCAGCTTGCTCCCCGCAGTCCGTGTCTTGTGCCAGCGCTCAGCGCTGGGGCAGGATCCTGCCCTGCTCACAGGTGCCGCCTGCAGTGCAGGAGCTGCTTCCCTCAGCCTGCTTGCTGGCTACGCTCTTTGCAGCCCTGTACAGGGCAGACTGCTGGCTGGGGCTTAGTTTGCTGCACTGTAATGACTGTCTTTCTCTCTCACTGGCAGTAAGATGTACAGAATGTCCCTGTCTGACCTCTCATCAGTCTGTACAGGCAGATAAAGTCTTGAGCAACCCTCTGCAGCTTCTGTTTTCTGCATTGTCCCACCTTGCATCCAGTGTTTGAACGACTCTGTCCATCAAAGCCTTGCTTTCAGTGTCTGTAAGCTCACAGCAAAATGAGCAGCAAAAGCAGAAGGAAATGTCTGTTCAGTGAAATTACTTTCCCAAGATCTTCTGTTCCCTGAACACTGCTTTGGGCTCTGGGCAGCACAAAGCCCTGGGAGAGTTTTCAAGGGAAGCCTTCACGTGCAGCTTTGTTTCACTAATCTCAGAAGACAGACTGGTCATGGCTGCATTGCTTCCTACTGCTCACTCCAGTTGCAAATGCAGAAACAGGCATGCAGCTAGAGCAAGAAGTGAACAGGCTGAGAAACTCCGGTGTGAAAGCTTTCCTCCCCAAAGAACCTGAGTGTTGATGATTGCTTGAAAAATATAGGATTTGCTTTGCCTAGGAGGGTTAGGGGGTGAGGGGCAGCTGATTGCTAGGAGGAAAAAAGAGCTCAGTGGGGAGTGCCAAACTTATAGGAAGGTTTTGAATCCTCAGGTGCTGAGTGCCAGTGCAACTCCACTGGCTCACTGCAGATGATGTCTTGGGGTCTGGCAGTACAAAACACTGGGCAGCTCGGCAGGGGCACAGCAAGTTGTTTTGCTGTTGTGTTTAGAGGATTCTTTTTGGGTTGTCCCAGGGCCATTCACATAATTCTCTCCATCTCTGCCCAGCTGCTCTGCTCTAGGTCTTTGTGCAGTTTGTCCAAAAATCTTCCTTTGCTCTTTGAGCTTCCAGCTGTGCTCTGTCACCACATCTGGTACCCCACATGGGTACCTGTCCCCACCAATGCTGCCATGACCTCAGATCACCGATGCCAGCGGAGGGTGAGGCCATGTCTGAGCTGGGGTCACCAGGTGGCTCTCGGCCCCAGCCCTGAACTTTTGCACTGTGCAGAGGGGGATGTGGGTGAGCTGGGGGCTGCGAGGAGCCTGAGAATGCAGCAGCGTTCCTGTGCCCAGACTAGGTGGGGCAGCGGCAAGGGGATATTAGCTCTCCCTAGCAGTCAGTGTCTGAAACTTCCTTGTATTGTTTGCCCAATGCTAAGAGTTTCCCCCCCACACTAAAAATAGCTTTTTGTTTGTAAGTTCACTTTGCATTCAAGCTTCCTTTCTGGGTTTTCTCAAGATGTTCCTTGGTATCTTTAAATTTGCCTTAACAGCAGGAACAAAAGGCTGCGAAATTCTCACTGCGTTGAGCTGGGGAGGTTTGCACCTCAGAAGGAGGCTGGGGGAGGCAATTTTAAGACATTTTTATATTTAGTGCGGGTTTGACTGGTGAGAGCAAGCATCACCTTCAGCCTGTGTTCCGTTTACCCAGCAAGAGCAGAAGGGAGTGCACTGTCCTCCTGGGATCCCAGGGAAGAGTTGGCAGTGACAGCACACAGCTAAAAAATGTCCTGCGAAATCATCGAGCAACCACTGAGCAACAGCAATCACTGTGCTCCTAGCCCTTGGCAGCTGTTATCTGGACCAGATGTTGTCCTAAATAAAAGGAAGATGCTGTGCTCTGGGGCAGAGGGATACATATTTTTTTCTGACATTATTGCTCTATTGATTTCTTTTTAAAATAATGCCTTGTAGAACATTAATAAATAGCTGTTTATTTTGACAGCAGTGTCAAGAGCATACTAATGTGTTATTGTTTGCACTGCGGACCCTTAAGATGTATAAAGGGAGTTTGTGTTGCTGGTTCCAGGGAAGCAAGAGGGCTTTGCTAGTGGTGGATCCAGTCCAGAGAATGTGCATTACATCTGGGTGTTTATATCTTGCTCTGTCTGTAAGCATTCATTTGGTTGATGAAAGATTGTTTGCTAGCACTCTAGGAGCTGGCAGGATGGTATTTATACCATTGTCAGCTCTGATAAAAGCTTCAGATGTTACAAAAGCTCTCAGTTGAGAGAAAAAAAATAATCTAAATTTTGTTGTGTTCAAAAGTGACCTGCCTCACGGGCCTTGGGATCTGGGCTGGTCTTCTCTGTGTCTACTGCAGTGAGCGTGACCTGACAGCAGGCAGCTTGGCACTAGCTGGCAGTCCACCTGCAGCTATGGGGCTCAGCAGGACATGAACGCTGGGCAGGGCGGCTTGTGTCACGCAGCAGTGCTGTCCCCACTGCCTAGGAAGCTTCCTCTAAGGTAGAACCGGGGCCTTTCTGGCTTCAGTTTCCCTCTGCTCCACTGCAGAGGATGCGATGCTGCTGCAGCTTGTGCAATGTGCTAAGTACTCCGGTCTTCTGGAAACACAACACCTCTCCTGACTGCCCTTTGCTAGCCAACAGTGCATTGCAACCACTCCTAGGGTGCAACACCTCTATTTCAGTATACATGATATCATGCGTGTGAAGGGAAATTAGATTTGTGAAACAGAGCCCTTTATTCACTCAAAAAAAAAAAAAAAAAAAAAAAAAAAAAGATCATGAAGACATGTGAATACCAGCTCCCCGGTGGAGGAATGTGTTCTCAGATGGACACTGCTGCTGGTGCCGGTGCGTGGTGCCTGGTTGTTCACCCTCACCCCTCTGGGGATGCGTCCCAAAGATGCCATGCGTTGTGGCAGCAGGGAAGCAGCAGGCCTTATCAACAGCGGGCATTCTGCGTGTGAAGTGTTAGTGCTCGTACGTGTGAGACTCGCCCTTGGGACAGCATCTGGAGTTATGCAATGCTAGTAATAGGTGGACACATTTTCCACTAGCGATGACTATAAAAAAATCTGATTACAGCAGAAACTAAATGCTAAAATGAATCATAAAAATAAAATAGAAATGAAGTGCTGGTGGACTCCCATCTAAATCCGATTCAATTAAAGAAACCACTGAGGCCAGAATGGAGCAACTGTGAGGGACAGGCCCGTAATGTCATCTCTGAGTCACCATTCCAATGACTTACTGGCTCTTGGGGGCCACCAGTTCCCCCCTGAACACAGATTTGCCTGGGTTCCTACAGAGTCCTGGAGTGAGTGAGCTCTGGCTTCCACAGGAGCTGCACTTTGTCCTATCAATGCTTTATAATATTCATTTTTAGTCAGAGGGAGTCTGCTAAGATATTTTCTTTATGCTGATTTGGCATTACCTTGCAATTGTAATTACCTTTGTAAAATATCTGGCCAGGAATTCCCTGACTGGGTTCTTCTAAACAGCACGTGGCAATCTAGGATAACCTGTTTGCATTTGCGTGACTGTTATTTTGGTAAATCTCTCCTGAAATCCTGAAAATGTTTCCAAATGGTTTCAGAAATAGAAAACGTGAGCTCTGTAGCATTACAAGCAGGATGAATGGCTGATTCATGCCATTTCCCCTCCCGAGATGTCCCTTTGCAGGCATTGTGAAGCTCTGACTTTCCATTCTGTCCCAGGGCAGCAGGCAGCCCCTGACTCTTGTCTGACATAGCACAGCCCTTTACTGGAGTTCTGTGAGCGTCCAGTCTGAGTTCCAGTTAGCTGGAGGAAGTCCTCACTGTCGGGACGACTCAGCTGGCTACGTTGCCATTTTTTCCGTGTTTCTGTATTTTTCCTGTGTCGGAGTCACAGCCATTCTGCACGCTTTCAGACATCTCCTAACCCTGGAGCAGAGCAGTGGCCCACCTTTCCAGTAGAGAACCTACCCTTCTCCTTTGAACTGGGCTCTTTGTCAGGTGTCCTAAAACTGGTTTGGGTGAACCTCATCTGGCAGAAGGCCATGGGAGCAGAACCAGGAAAATATCAAAAGGCTTTAGTGGGATGCACGAAGGGTGTCCTGGCTCCACATGTCCCGTGAAGTCACCAACAGCTGCTTGGTTACCAGCGGACAGAAACAGATGTATAGAAAATAGCAGAGCACTTAAACAGAAGTTGAGGGGGACGGGGGTAGAGGGGAAGCTTTGAAAGGAGGAGGGAGATGAAACCCCCCATGGAACAGATTTTGCTATCCAGACTTGCTTGACTTCAGGCAGACATCTTCCAGAGCCACAAGTCCTGTGTGCACCTGAGTGACAGATGCCCGTCGAGGTGGCTGTTTCCCCTGGAGGAAATCTTTTACTTTCTGTAAGGGTATATTCTTCCCCATGCTGTATGCCAGCACGTGCTGACGATTGAAGCCATGCATGAAGCAAAACCTTTGCTTCAGGGCAGAAATCCCTCCTGCCTTCTCGCAGCCCATGCTCAGGCCTGGTGATGGCACAGACGTGCAGCGTGACACAAAGCCTCCAGTGCCTCTGTGTGCATTTGGGCTTCATCCGAGAGGACACCGCTGTGTTCTCCGGCTGTGTGAGCGGCTCAGGTCATGCAGATCATCCTGGGGAAGAAAGATGAGCTTGCATTTTTCTCCGGTGATGGCAGTGATGTCATGATATGGTAAACAAAGTATTTCATTTTTTCTCCTTTTCTTCACTCTGTTCCAGGAGCTAGTCAGGGTTTTCTGCCAGAAAGCTGACTTTTCTTCTGGCTGAGGCTTGAGCGCCCATCAGTGCTGAAACATTGCTGGAATGTTCTGTCCTGCGGACACGAAGGAACAAAAACCTCTCTGGAGGAGGAAACACTAGTCCCAAGAGCTGCAGGCTTTGTTTCTGTACCTGTCACTGGTATTTATTATTTCAGGCAACTCCAGAATTTATATAGTGCTCCCGAACCCAGGGCTGAGCCCTAAATAAGGAGAGGAACAGACTCTCAGCGCCTGACTGTTCGTGTTGGCCAGCAAAGGGGGAGCTCTGTGGTGGAGCTGAAGGTACAGCACCCAAAACTGCCAGGGCAAGCAGGAACAGCAAGTGATGCTTTTAGCTCCCACTGCTGCAATGTTGAAAGCAGTGGTTTTGGGGGCTGAATAGAAAGGCAGTTTGCTTGCAATTAGTTTTTGTTGACTTTGCCAAAGTGCCTTATCCAACCCAAGCCGTGTGTGAGTGTGTGTGCACACCCAGCCCTCATACACATGCACACTCAAGCTCACGCACATATTCTGGCACGAGGCCACTCAAAATACAATCCTTCCTCTCTAGTCACTGCTTTCCCACCAGTATCCCAAACGTCAGAAGGTCTGGGACAAGGTCCAGGCTGGTGCCCCCTGCTCCTGCCATGCACCCTCTCCTGGCCGTGCTCCCTCGCTTCCTCCTCTCTTGCTTTGGGATAAAGTGACTCAGCAGAACTCAGCAGAGAGTGAGACTGACTCAGAAAGAGCCATCAGCACTCAGGAAAGGGACCAGACTTCTTGGAAGCTCGGTTGAGTATCTTCTAACTATGCGTAATATGGGCTTGAGTCTGCCTCTTGTTTTACCGGGACTGTGTGCAGCATTAGGTGCAGTGAAGCAGGAGGCTCAGGACAAACGTGGAGTTTGTTGTGGGTCAGATGTGTGTATGGGGAGTGGATGTGGACCTGTAGGACTTCTGCACTGCAGGGTTACGGAGGCCTCGAGACCCATAAACGCTCTGGGAAGTGTTTCAGATGTGGCTGTGGTCTCCATCCCACCTGCAGAGCCAGCCTTTCTCTGCCTTCACAGCAGTTCTCGCTAATGAAGCATTTGTAGTCGGGGAATCAGGCACAGAAATACCAGTGCCGTGGTGCTGCTTGCAAGGTTACGAGGTGGAGGAGGAATCTGGGGGTTACCAAGGGATAAATCCCAAATATGTGCACATTTTCTCGCTGTGTTTGCCGGCAGCCGCGGCTGTGCTGCTATCCATCAGGGAGGTGTGAGAATACCAGAAAGCAGCCCCCCTTCTGAGCCGGATGATTTTGAGATCAGGAATCATATTTTGCTAAAATTCTCTGAAACTGGCCCCTGACAAGTGCAGTGTGGCCAAGAAAACTGTGTCACACATCTTCATGTCTTCTGCTTCTGAGTGTGGAACAGGCACGGTAAAGATGGGGGCTTTGGTCAAAGCTTTTGTGCTTAGGACAAAGAATCTGAAGCTCATTATACCTCACAGTGTTTTTCCATGTTCTCTAGCTGCACAGCAGCAAGGAGAAATATATTTCTCTTTCATGGATATATGACAGCTCTGATTCATCCTCAGGAGCCCTGTTTATCTTTTGCTGTTTTCTTTTTTTTTTTTTTTTTTTTTTTTTTGTGAGTTTCAGACCTGCTCCAAACAGTCTGTTGTATGATAAAACAAGCTGTGTGGTTATGAAAAGAGAGCAATTTTCTTGGAAAAATGTCACATTAAAGTAACTCTTCCTTTAAAGCACTTCTTAATTACGCAATAGAAGGCTAATGTAGGAAAGTCAAGGGGATTGTGAAAACCCTCTAGAAGATTTTTCACATGGGTTGGGCTCTTCAAACTCAAGCTGAAAAGTGGCCAAGGTGGGAAGTCCAAAAACCTCAGACTGAGAAAAAAATGGAATTTATTAATCCAAGCCATTTTTTGAGGAAAAACACAGTCAAAGACATTAAACCGTTGTGAATAGAAAAGCCTCTCAGTCAGCCAAAGGAGTGAAATGAACCCTGTGATGCTATTTGAAGTATGCAGGTGGCATGCATAGACACTTCTATTTACCTTTCTACTCTAGTGAGTTCATAAAATAATTAAGAGGTGTGCTAGAAATAACGAGATGAAACATGGTCAATGGATAAAAAAGCTGAAATAGTTTTTTATTTAAAAAAAAAAAAAGTACAGGAAAGATATGTAAGCAAGGGAATGGTTCCTGCTGAAAACTGATGGAAGCTCCATCATTTGGTTCGTTTGAAACAGAACTGCACACATCACTAAGAATATGCTTAGGGAAACAGCTGTAAGTTTGTTTCTCTAGGGAAGGACAGACGACCTAATACATCTTCTTAATTTCATTTCTAATTTCTATGCGTGAAATAATGTAGACAAATCTTGAAATATAACATACAGTGTGCTAATTCCTTCCTTTTTTCCTGTCTAGAGAGAGATGTTGAGTTGAAGGCAATTACCCAACGTTTTTGACTGTTATTTTTAGCCTGGTTTCCTAAGGAAGCGAATCTCATGTGAACGTGGTGTCCCTGTGTCCGCCTGCCAAGCCCTTTTCTTTCCTCTTCCCCCAGGAAGTTCTTGGCTAAATTTCAACAACATTCAAGAGAAGGATGGGGTCTGGAAAGATATGACAGCTCTTCACCATTTACGAGTAGAGGTGGTATGGGGTGCGTGTCGCATTGTTGGGCAGGGCCTGCAGTGAAGGTTAACCTGAATTTGGTATTTGGAGCTCAAGGTGAGCTCAGCCCGGGGTAGGACCCTAGGAAGTTAGCAGCCTTTGGGCTGGGCTCTCCCAAGTGCTTTTTCCCCCAGCTCCTCCTTTGAAGTGCCCTCGCCCCACGCCCGAGGAAGCTGATGTCATCAGAGGATGGGAAGCCGTGGCCGCCCTCGGCCAGTTCCCACCTTTGCAGGAAGGAAATTCCTTGGGGCAGAGCTGTTTATCTGTGGCCCCCCCAAGAGCTGAGCTGAGAAATGATGTGGCTTTCAGAGAGCTGCGGATTGTTGGTTCCCCCCTCACCTCCCTGCACTCGGGGCTGGCTGCCTGGGGACAGCCCCTTGATTGCAATGTCAGAAAGCCGAAGCCTGGCGCCTTAATTACTTTTACACCTTACTTGTGGAATTCGCTCTGCAGAAACACAAAGCCTCATGCAAGCTTGTTTCTGTGAATTGATTAAGGAAGAAAAGCCCAACAAACAACCCCCCCGGGATCGGCGAGGGCAGCGAGCCAGCACGACTCTGCAAGAAGGAAAAGGTGGGACCTGCTGCTCCAGAGGATGCAAAGGAAGGGGCCCTGGCTGCAGCCTTGGAGCCTTGTTAGACAGAGCACTGGAATCGCCCGCTGTGCTGGAGAGTAGAGCTGGAGGAGGAAGGACGGAGGGGGCCTCAGGCAGGTCTGCCTGCAGGTACAGGGCTGCAGATGGGGCTGAGTACATCCAGTGTCCTTCTGGCATCTGCAGGCCACATGGAAAACTGGAGATACCCTGTTTTGCTGCTGGGTGCATAGAAACACTTGCTGCTGCTGTAACCCCAGAGCACGGCGTGGCTATGGCCCCAGGCAACCATCTCGTGGCAGCATCAAACCCACAGGATCTGGCTCCAGGGCCTCACAAGAAGCAGAAGCTTTCCCTGGGTGTGGGCAGTGAGTCACAGCAGAAGCCCAAGGAAGACTGCATGTTATCACAGAGCAGCCTGTGGCTGTGGATCATCTCCGACAAGCATCTCACTTTGCAGCCAAGGGCACGTGTCAGGCAGGAACGTGCTGCCTGATGTTCCAGCCACAGCTTTCCCCCTCATTGCAGTGTCTCAGTGTCCTCTTAGCTATCAAACAGTCTGATCCTTTCAGCCTGATCCTCCTAGCCTTCCTCTGTCCCAGGTAAAGGCTTCACAGAACCCAGCGCTGGCTCTCTCCTCTCCAGCAGGAGGAATGTGCTGACACACAGATATCACCGGGCTGGCAGCCTATGCTGGAAACAGATATTCAAGCCAAGAGGTTTCTTTTGCTGGTGTGGTTTATCAGAGCTACCCAAACAAAATCAGCTATACTGGGAAGAAAAGAATCTCTCTCCTTTTGTAGCACCGCGTCTCTACCCCAGGGCTTTTTGTTGGCATAGCTTTGTCTCTTGTAGGGGTGATGTCTTTGTTTGTTCACACTCTTGGCTGACACAATTAGGCTTGCAAAATTTCCTAGCCCTAGCAGAAAAGGGGTCAGCTTGCTTCAGGAGCACTTCCACACATCAGTGAGAAATGCTGTCCTGAGGTAGTCCATTACTTCTATTTTCCACATGGTAGAAGAGTTCCCACCATGCAGAGAAAAAAAACAATCCTAAAACTTTGCTTTGTTCAGTCATTTTTGGGGATCTATGATACTTCTGTGTGCGTGTGTGCAGACCTTGCTTACAAATTGCCACAGGGTAGAGATACAGGGCATTGGTGAAGCAAGTACATGGAATTTATTCGTGGTTATTCAGGGAGATGAGGAAGCATGGAAAGAGAACACCACAATCCGATGACTGTGCTCTATTCAATCTGCTAATTGGATATGCCATGTAAAAATCAGGACCAGTCTGAGTGCTGGATCAGTGTGCTTAAATTACAGGCTGCTGTTCATCCTGAACAGGTTGTTCAAGGAGGGACTTCCAGTCCTTTTGCTGAAGTGCAAATACTGATGAGGAGAAGGCAGCAGTGGCTGGGAAGGACACATGGGGGTCCCATTGGCAAGGGAAGAACAGCCATGTCAGGATGGGTGTGCTTGGAAGGGGGAAAGCACACAGGGGTGGATGGCATTAGTGGTGGCAAGCAGGGGTGAAAAGCCTGTGTATGAGCCGCAGTGCTTCTGGCCTGTGGATAGAGAGAGTGTCCTTTCTGGGAAAAGTATCAAGAAGTCACTTTCCCCATAAGATCTGGAGCCCTGGCTGGGTGTCCTTTACCAGCTGCATGATTTCAGATGAGTTTGTCTGTCCAGTGACAACAGGTGGCTTAAATCAGAGCCCTCCAGCCAGCTGACAGGATGGCCCAGGCCTCAGTTCCCACCCCTTCATGCCTCCTTTCCTTCTGTGTGACCAAGCAGCCCCATGAAGGCCACCAGCAGGGGCTTGCAGGACCACCATCAGCACTTCATGGTGAGCAGGGTCAAGCCTAGAAACTTGAAGCTGAGTGGCCAGCCTTTGTGTGCTCAGCTAGAGAGATTATTTGGATAATGTGCTACTGGAAGGAAAAAGTTTGTCTCCCCCTCCACAGACGTCGTTTCAGACTAACCAAATTATGCTCAGCATGGGTATTTAGGCTCAGTTCTGCAATGTGACATTGCACCCTGAGGTATGGTGCCTCCCAGCTTGTTGTGATATTAATCTTGGAAGCAAAACAAAATCCTTTACAGAAGATCAGTTTAGTGCATCTCCTTTGTCTTGGCAGAAGACAAATTGGAGCTGCAACATCTGTTTTTCTGAAGGGATAGTACTTTTCCACTCTTGGTTTTCTCTGGCAGCTGCACACCGCCTGAAAGGCTGAGTGAAGTGCTTGTCAGGGGTACCTCCGACACTGAGCAGCAGAATGGGCCTTGGAGATGAGCTTAGTAGTTCAAAGCACCAGGCAGATTTTAATTATCTTTGCAATTATTGCCCTTAGCCCACCAAGTGGTGGGGATAAGCCATGGGGAGAAATACCGAATCATGCAGACACTTTCATTTCGGTGAAAAAAAAAAGGGTTTTTAGAAGTAGTGATTGAAAGAAGAATCCCCAAAAAATTCAAATGGGAAATGAAACTTGAATGCTTAGTAGGTTTGGGAATTAATCACAGGGGAAAAATACCAAGGGAAGTGCTGGCTTTTCTCCATCTCTTGATGTTTTCAGATGAAGATAAGTTGTTCTTCTGTAAGAGATGGAGAGATATATATTGGTCAAACATAAGCAATTGGCCTTGATTCAGGCACAACTGAGTGAAATTAAAGGTTTTTTGATATAGAGAAGCCAGACCAGACTCTTCTTTGTAGAGCTTTAAGCTCTATAAATCCGTGATGTTAACTATTTTCACTACTTTATCTAAGGAAAATCCCAAGCTGGCAGGTGATACAAGTTGCCCAAGGCCATATAAGAAATTAATGGCAGAATCAGGAATATAACTCAAGATTTCCTGGCTTTCTGTCTGGCTCTCCAGTCATGCAGCCCCGCGAGACGCTGATGCTGCAGGGCAGTGGCTGAACCACTCGCTGTCTCCTCTTCCCCGCCGCAGCTACCCCAGCTTGGGCATCCTGCACCCTGTGCTTGGTGTTGCCTCCGTGGCCTGGCACCTGAAGGCAGATTTTCCACCAGCATTTGGGCACTGGGTGTGCTTGTATGGCTGCCTGGCTCTGAAGGCTGGAGGGGGGACCTCAGCCCCATCTTTGTGCTGGTGTGCTGGGCAACATATACAGACCTTCTCCTCCCCATGGGGTGATGGCCTGATGTCCTCAGGGCACATGTAAGAGCCCTGACCCTGCATCAGAGAAAGGGTTGTGTATATCCTTAAACATGCCTCCTGCTGAATCCCAGTAAACGCTCTTCTTGCTGCACAGGGGTGAAGTGTGCAGCTGAACAAAGGCTTGCCTAAATAGAGGGCTGTGCATCATTTAAGACATTATTTTTAAAAAGTCACCTGTAATAGAGTAGATAAGATCAGCTATTCCCTCATTGTACCACGAAAATATTTTTTCCCAAGAGAAATAAAATTATAAACGTAAGAAAAAATCCACCAGGAAACAGTGTATCAGGAAATCAGACAGACAGGGTATTTTAGTGCTTGTGGGGTGGTCTGACGCACTAACAGCAATCTGCCACCCCAAACGTGTCTGGGTGCTGTCAGCCTGGCCATCTCCCTCGGCTGCTGTGCTGGTGCCTGGGCAGTGACCACTGTGTTTTAATCCTGGAGATGTTTCAGCAGTAAGTGGTGGACACATTGACTGTGGTTTTTCACCAGGAGGTCTGATACACAACTAGCTCTGTAAACATTTAGCGTGCTTGATGCTACCTGAAAGCTTATGGGCACAAGCTCGTGTTGTTTTTATGGAAGTAATTCATGTGTATGTGAAAGTCTTACCTTAAAATAGGACCTTTGGGTTTTTAGGTTGAAAGCAATGTTAGGTGTTATCAGGTGGATCTCGTCTCCTGTGTTGTGCTGGGACTGCGTTCATACAAAGAAGGCAGCTATTTTGTCCTGCTGGGGTGAGAGCCAACCCCAAATCCAAACAGGAATTTATATCTGTTTAAAATGGTTGTATCAAGTCATGAACCTTTGAATAGGGTTCTTCAAAGGTTTCTTTCAAGCATTTACTTTGAAATGCAATTCTCCCCTTGCTTTTTCCTTGAAGTTTCAGTTCCGAGGTACCTCTAATCTCCTGCAGCTGATAAGAGAAGTGCAGGGGAATTGCTGGAGGGGATCTCCCAGCACACAGGCACCTGTGAGAGCAGCAGGTGTGACAGCCCCTCTCGGGGCTGGAAAGTACCCCTTACACAAAGGGGAAAAAGAAGCTTACGGCCCTTAGCGGGATAATGCAGGTTCCTGGTGCTGTTTGTCCTGCTCACTCATCTCTGTTGTCCACCCCAGTTCCCATCAGAGGCTCCCAGATTGCACCGTGTTAGCAAAAGGCATTGGAGGATTTATTTATTCTTTACAGGATTCTTAGAGAGTGGAAGGAAAACACCACCGGGTACTTGGCTGAAGGGTGGGGAAGGTGAGGGGATGTTGGGAATTGTGTGAGGGGACGGCGGGGCTCAGCATCGCACACTGGGCAGGAGGGAGGGCAGGTGGGGGACGTGCTGTCAGGCAGAGCTCCTTGAACTCAGTCCTAGTCCCCTACAGATTTTATTGAATTCTGCCTAACCCACCAGCCGGCTGCTGCGAAAAACTAGACCTGTGGAAGTGGAGGATAACTGCTCTTTTAGGTTAATCCTGCAGATCCGTGGAAGTGCGTCTCCATGGCACTGCTGAGCCACAGTGTCCCAGGCTGGAAGAGGGCAGCATATCCTCACGGGTCAGGAAACGCTGTCTTGAGCTGGAAGCTGCCAAATAAGACTGCACAAAGAAGCTATTCAAGGCCCCTGTTTCCCAATCCTCCTGGAGAAAAAGCGACAGCTTTCTGTAAGCCAGTTATTCAGAAAGAGGGTGGTCAGGCTTTTTTTTTTTTTTAATTTAAAAATCAGACAGAAGAAGCCAATGAGATACTGCCTGGAACTGCTGCATGAAAACGGACAGCTGGCTGCTTCTGGTGTGCTGTGTTCACTCAGCAGCCTTTGCCAAGCCATTTTTCTTCTCCCTGCTGTCCCTACAAGTAGTAAGAAACCCAGCTTGAAGGGGAAGACATAAGGCCCAGTTCCTCAGTCTGGAAAATCTGTTGTTTCCACTTAATTACCTTATCAGTGGACACAGACTGTGACAAGGGTATGGTTTAATTCCAGCAGACTTGGAGTGAGGAGGGCTATGTGGCTGTGAGTGTAGCCAGCCATGTGGTGGGTACCCTGGAAATCCAGGATCACCCAGGGACCACGGCACAGAGATCCAAAAGCTGGAGCCAAAACCTGGAGCAGGGCTTTCTGGGAGCCTCCTGCAGCTGTAGCCCATGAGTGGGGGCTGTGGGGGTTGTCCCTGCTGCAGGATGGTGCCATGCTATGATGTCTGCATCCCCAGTCCAGCCCAGCACATTACTGGGAGACGGCACTGTTTACGAGAGCACTGCTATCTCCCGAGTTAAAATCTTTCCATTGTGCTGGTGGAAGGTCCTTGGTATGAATCCCCCATCTTTTCACCGATGTGAGGTGAGGCTTCCAAGAAGAGTCCAAAGAGGTACAGCAGAAACTCACAGAGCAGGGCCAGCAGGGGCACAAGAGGTCGGGTAGCTCTGACAGGGGCTCTGCTGCCAGAGAGCAGTCTGGAGCTGTTGTGGAAGGGGAAGACCATTCATTCAAAAAATAAATTAGTGGACCTCATAGATGAGATTGTCTGTCAGTGCTGGCAAAGAAATGCAGGTGGAAATATAAGGGGCATCAGCAGGGCAAGGGCAGGTAGCCCTACAGTGTCCTCCAAAGAGACCCATCTTGTTTTAGGGAGCTGGCATTACACCGATGGCTTCAGCAGTGAAACGTAAAGGAAAAGTGGCAGGGAGGTCGAGTGTCATTTTTGCATTGACACAGTCACTGTAAGTTGGATCTCCATTTGTTGATAGTTTAGAAATGAAAGTAGTGTTTTTCTAATTGTTTTCAACCCAAGATTTGCCAAACTGCTTGAAAAATGGCATGGCCTTGTCCGATCTTGGTTGTTTTTCTGTATGAATCCATTAGAGTTCTGTTTGCTTGCTGGCTATCTGGAGACAAAAGAAAAGGGGTGCCTTGGAGTGTGGGGAAGTCACGTTACTCATTTTTGGGTGCCACTGAGGCTTGAAATGAATTGTATTTTTTTATGACCAAACAGCTTATTATCCTTTACCCAACCCAAGCCACACCGCCCCAGTTCTTGGCGGCATAACCAGACGTGTCACGGGCCAAATCAGGGTCAAAGCATTACCTTTTCTTTCAAACAACATTGCCTCGACCCTGTTGTGTTCAGTGTTTTCATTTATTGCTCTTGAAGCTGAAACACATTCCAGATGTGATTTGCAAGGGCTCCCGCAAAGTCACAGCCAAGTCGAGGTGCTCTGGCTGGCCTGCAGTGACCCCAAGGTGTCCTAGGGTGGGGGGCCCCACTCCCTGCTGCCCGCCGGGGCCTGTCGTGGCAGATAAATCCTGACTTCTCCTTCTGCTGAGAGGAGCTTCTCCATCCTTCCGCGAGAGTGAGGAATGTGGGGGCTTGCAGGCACCTCCGCCAACACCTGGTTTGTTTCTCAGTGAATGTGCCGAAGGCAGGGGGTGGACAAAAGGTGCCTGGCCCCGGGACAACAGGAGGAGGAAAAAGGTTGTGCCTTGAACGGGAGAGCAGACAAGATAAATGATCTTTGTAATCTTGATGGGAGGCATTTAGAAATCTTAGCAAGGCTCTTGTATTATATTTCTGCATGGGCTTTTTTTTTCTCAGATGAATGAAAAAAAAGTAAAGACAGAAATGACTTCCTTGATGATATCATTCCCCTCTCAATCCTTTAAGCTCACCAGACCTAAGTAACAACACTGGTGTCTATTAAAAATAAATGGCTGTTTTTTCTGCTACTGTTCCCTCAGGACAAATTCAGGCTGGAAGCATGAAGACAACATAAATTCCCTTCTTCAATGTGAGCACACTAATAGCCTGATTTTCAAAAGTCCAAGTGCAAACAGGAGCGGGTACCACGGCAAACCCAGCTGCAAGTCTCCACTCCTAGAAACACTTCTGCAAATGTTGTTTCAGCCAGGCTGCTTGTGTGTGCAGAGCTGTCACATCCCCGGCTTTGTGGGGCTGAGGTTTGAGCCCTGAACACCAGCTTTAAGGGCAGCGTGTGTTTTGGTTGTGTTCAGCTCCTTGAGCAGGGGGTGAGCGGAGTCCTGTGCTGCAGGTTGGAGTTTCTGAGCCCATCTTATTGCATGTTGTGGCAAGGAGTCCCCATATGTTGTGTGCCGAGCTGGCTCCTTTTGTCAGATCTGAATTTACTACATGCAGGTCTCCTCTGATTAAATGGCCATAAGTTTCCAAGTTCTGGGCTAGATCACAAAATCCGGGGTAAATTCTGCACACTGAAGTCAGAGCAGGAGATTCTTTCTCATCACCATGAGGAGGTCCCTCAGAAGATTTCTCCCCTAGGTTAGCAAGGGTCAGTGATATGTCCACCAGCCACGCCCAGCAGCGAGGACCGTGAGCTTCTCCTTGGGGTCTTAACCTCGCAGGTCCTTTCCATCTCGGTCTCAACCCCAGCGCCTCAGGATGGCTCCCAGCGGCACATTTGCGAGCTTGCTGCACAGTTAAGGGCTGAAATGACCCAGCTGATTGGGAGCGGGGAACTGCTGTGGCCTCTCAGGAGTGAAATATGGCTTTGTGTCTGCAAAGAGGTTAAAGCTGCTCCCCAGCAAGAGCAACGGAAGGAAATGCCCTGTAGCTAAATTTCATTTTGGTGTACAGTATGTGAACATGTGCAACCCATTACAATAAAGCTCTTGCTGGAAAATGCCTAACCTATGCACTGTAAAACCTAATTAAGGGATTCCTTAAAAAACAAAGTTACCAAGCAGTATCAAGGAGTGGATAATGAGAGGCTGCTTTGTGTAATCCAACCCTTTATCTTTAGGCCTTCGGGGTGTCCCTGGCCAGGGTCTGTCCCCTTGTAGTTGCTGAGGCCTCTATTGTAATCACAGGCCCTGCTGCTGTAGGAGCAACTCAGCCATTGCTTGTAAAGCTGACCGGCTCCACTTCGGTCTGCTAACGGGTACAGCTGCCTCAGACGGATCAGCTCCCGGTGACCTTGGGGATGGTGTTTCTGCAGGCACTGGGTGGACAACACGCAGGGGTCAGCACGGCCAGGCGCTGCAGGCAGTGTGCAGCCCGCAGGCCCGAGGGCCTTCCAGCAGGGCCTTTCTCCACCAGAGGGGAGGAGGACAGGGAGAAATGAGGAAAACGGAGGAGGTCTTCCTCTGAGAACCGCCCCAGACCCTGCTGGCTGCCGCTTTGCTAGCCAAAATTAGGCTCTCCGGTGTGGGTGGAAAGGATGTGAGGCCTTTCCTCAGCACCCGCTGGGGAGCAGCTCCCCGGGGATGCTGGCCATACAGAAATGGCAGAGAATGCATAAGCCATTGCTTAGAATTATAGAATGGCTTGGGCTGGAAGGGATCTTGAAGATCATCTAGTTCTACCCCCTTGCTTACATGTATTTTTGGTCTTTTTCCAGTGGGGCCAGCCCCAGTGCAACAACCGTGTAATTCCTGTGTGTGGTGTTGGTGTGGACAGGCTCCATCCGGCAGCACCCAGCTCCTCACGTCCTCCTTCTGTGCTGCTGAGGGCTCCCTGCCTCCTTCACAGCCCAGACAAAGCCCCTTGGAGGAGCCTGGGATTTTGGTATAAGGCCAAACACATCCTCCTGCCCCATCTGAAGAAGGGAGAGTGAGGTCAGCCCTGAGGTCCATGGAACCAGCAGAGCTGGAACTTGCTTGGGACCTCATGGATGGACACATGCCAGAGGCTTGTTGCAGGCGGTGAACAAGGGCAGATTTATTTGCAGGCCAGGTAGCATGCAAGCACTCTTCTTGCCCTCAGGCTCACAGCATTATAAAGTGTTTCCTGTTGTGGTCATTGGCTGTTAATGAAGGCTCAAAACTAAAAGCTCCCAATCTGTACATAGGCAAAGTCAACAGGAGCAGAGGGTGAGCCCCTGTTATCACTGTCTGCATCTCCCCCTTTCCAGCCCAGCAGCTGGGCCTGAGAGCTAAGCTGCGTTTTACAATATCTGTAATTAGTCATTTTTATGGTGTGCTCATTTGCAATATTCTAGGTAAGGAGCTGTCAGTGTTTCCATTATATACCCTTCTGTTTGCAGTGGTTTATAACCGGGCTATAAAAACACACGCTGGGGCAAAGTTTGCCACATAAATTCTCAGCAGAGAACCTATTTTTGTTTTGGTTTTGTTTTGTTTTGCTCTGTCACTTATAAATAAGACTTTTAAATGTGTAGTAAATACAGAAAAATTCAGGTGGCTTCTTCCAGTGTGTGTTTAACCAGGTTTCAGTTTAGCAGAGGCATAGTGCTAAGGGGATTAATTTCTGTGGCTTTTGGGTAGCCTAAATTTACTATAATTGAACTGAAAGACTATCTGTAAACTAGCATCTGGATTTAGAGCTCTATTTACCACAGAAACCGTGCTGAAATCGCTGGCTCGTTATAGCTGCTAGAGGGCAGCTACATCGCTCTGCAGTCAGCCCTGACGGTGCACATACAGGCTTGCAGTTCCAAGGACTGTAACCTGCGCTCAGTTTTTAACCTTTCACATTCAAAGAAGGGATAAATTGCAAATGAAATTAGGATACAAATAGAAGTCTTGGTAGGTAAAGAGAAGAATGGATTTCAGTGGGGATTTTAGGCAGGTGAGGGTTTGACCATGTCAAAGTGTCTACAGGGATAACGATCTTCATTCATTTCTAGTGTGGTTGGAAGCATAAATTCAGGTCAATGTTTAAGATTTCCTGTGAAAATCAGGATATGGCACACTGCTGTTACTCCGTAAGAAATTTGGTGCAAGGCATCTTATGACAAAAGCATTACATTTCGTCTGTTTCATAGAAGGTTCTCTCCATTCGCAGCAGTTTGAGGTGGATGAGCTGCAGCATCCAGCTCCTGGTCACGGTGGTTTGCCAAAAGCTGCTCTGCCACCTCCAGCCAGGTGACAGGAGAGAAACCTCTGCTGGGCGCAGGTTTTCTGCGAAGAGCGGCTCCTTGTAGGGGAAATACTGAAGGACTCCTTGGCTTCAAGGGCACAACATCAGTTAAGAACATTTTTGTGTAACAAGGGCCAAGTTCTGCGAGTCTTTTCCTGCATAAAATATAAAGAACTGATTTATCTCCCTCAAGAGCAAGGGCTACAAAATCTGCTCCTCATCTTCTTTTGATGATTTTGCGGTATGTTCCTCTGATCCTGTCTGATCCTTTTAATTTCAAAAGCTTTAATCAAAACCTCTTAACAATACATTTGCTTACTGTTTTTGCGGTTTACATTTAATTCTGATTGATTTTTTAAAAGGATGATTGCATTAAGATGCTATGGCTGCTGTTTGAGTGATTCATTAATACATGCCTGGGATGGCACAACCCCACTCAGAGTGAAGCTTTGTGTTGACAGACCACTAAAATAATACCCCGTGTGTGACTTCCCAGAGAGCAAATAAAGAGAGCTTTTACCAGTGAGGCCTCAAACCCTTACCCTATCATGCAAGAGTGCCCAGTTAAGACCCCAGACCCACAGGTACAACACAGAGCCGTGTGCCAAGTGGGGCTGGGCACCACTCGCCCCATGCACTTCTGCTGAGGGCTTCGAGGTGGGGTTTGGGTTCCCCCGGGCTGAAGCAGCATATCACTTTGTACGGGCGTGCAATTAAACTGGGGTGAGCTACTGCCAATGAGTTGAAATAATAGGATCTGGTTTTCGGGTTTAATGATGGGATTAGTGAGCGAGGAACGATTTTGCAGGAATGCTGCCTTGTCAGGCGGAGGAGGGCAGCTGCACGTGATTGCTTTTAACTGGGCTTTACTAGAGGCAGTTGGCTGGTGTCTGAGAGCTGCTCTGCTTGCTGCCCTGAATATGTAAAAAAAAGTTGAGTAACTGCTGTATCTTTATGAACTGAAATACAGATCTGATTGCAAAAGTCCAAGCAATGCAGAATATCAACAGTTTAAGCAGCTTTAAAGCACAGCTTCTTCCTTTCATCAGGGCTGTACAGTCCCAGCATCTCTACAAACAGATGAAGCAGTTGAAGTTGTATTATCTTTTCCAAATTGACTTTTGGCGCTTGTTTCTTTAGAATCCAAAATATCACTCATTTCCTCCAAGCTCCTCTTTTAAGCATCTTTGCCAAGAATCATGGCTAGCATGGGGAAGAAAGTAGATTTACTGAGGATAAAAGTCAGTGACCTGGTCTTTGTCTTGGTTGGCCTAAGTGCAACAAGTTGATGCTAAAGGAGGGGTTAGAAGGGAAGTGCCTGAGACCAAATCAGTGCCACATTTTAATGTGGAAATGAAACAGGTGGCCACCAGTTTTTATACAGGATAATAAAAATGGTTATGAGAGTTTATTCTTCTCCATCCTCATGCTCAATCATCCTCCATCCTCAACCCCCAGGGGGCTGCCGGGGCAATGAGGGGGTGGAAGCAGTGAAGCCATGGAGGGCTACATCTGCACACCTGCCATGTGAACCAGCACAGGGCTGTATTTCACTCTGTGATTCTACCAGAGTCTGGTGATAGCAGGGAGAAGCTGGATGCTCAGAGCTAAGGTGTACGTGCCTGTCATTGTGCTCCGTGTCCTACAACGGGAGCCCTGCGTGCTGTGGGTGCAGGGCCGGAGCCATGATGGGGTGCACAGAGACATCTTTTCTTCCCTTTGCAGAAGAACTTTGCAGTGCTGTGTCGAATATCACAAAGTATTCGTCACTCGTGGTGCAACTGTTGTCTTTACAGAAACACTCAGCTTCGGCCTTTTGTCTCAGTGGATGGCTCTGGGGCCCTGTACAGCTCCCTTGCAAAGCAGAGTGCTATTTAAATCTGTCTCTGGGATAATGATGGAGGAGGAGGAGGAGTTCTTACTGAAGGTTTTCTAGTCGTTCTGGGAGAGAAGCCCCTGAGTTGCTCTGGAAAGTTCCATTCTGCGTTTTCTTTTAGCCTCTTGATCCAGGTGCTCAAAGGTCTCTCAGCACCTTCACACCTGAGTGCCCTGGCATCGCTGCAGTGGGGCTGCCTGGGCAAGGGGACGTTGCACAAGAGGGCTGTGTGGTATGTGCAGGTCATTAAAAAAACATAGTGCTCATGAGAAGCAGCGTGTGTTTCTGCCGAAGATGAGTTCTTTCAGAACAAATGTTCTTTAAAAAATTCTTTTGCTTTAAAGACAGACCTGAACATTTTTGTCAAATGGGTGAGAATCTTGAGGCGAGGAGACATTCCCTTGCAGCTCTAGCTGAAGGACAAACTATTCATTTAACTATTTCTGGATAGATGTTGTTCTTTTCCCATACATTCTACTGTAAGCTCACATGAGAAAGGAGCTGGCTGGTTTGGAGTGGGGCAGGTTTGGGTACTGTCTGCTCCAGGTGACTAGTTGAATTTAGCCCACGATGGTGGACATTAAAACCTCTTAAAAGTCCTGCGACGTGGGTCAATCTCAGGCCCAGAATTACTTTGTCTGCACCAGAAGAAAGTGATCAAAATCAGTGCTCTTGCTGGGTGTCCCTAAAGAAAAGTCCTGGACTCAATGAGCCATGAAAACAGACCTCTTTCACCGTGCTTCATGCAGCCAAGCGTTGCACCTATTTTTTAGCAAAGCTCAGGGAAAGTTTGTTCTGGGTATATACTTATACTTCTGGGTATATACATATATATGCTTACATCTTCATAACTGTCCAGCAAACCCCTTTAAGGGGGCCTAAACTCTCTATATGCAAGAAAATAATTCCCTCCTGTACTATATCTAATGCCACTGACCTGAAAGATGGAGGGAGCATTGCACACTGGAAGAAAATAAAGGGATGAAAAAGCAGTGAAAAGCTGTTTGTGCAGAGTATTCTCTGATATTTCTGTCTTCATCCCCTACCTTTGTGATGTGTCAGTGCAAAATTATTCATCACGGCCCCGCTAAAATCCTGCTCTGCTTCAGATTCCCTTGTCCCTCAAAGGGTTTTCATCTCTTTTCAGCTCGATAGCTTGAATTAATACTCAGGTATTCTTGGTAATATCTGTTTATTTGGAACGAGCTTTCTTCTTCTCCACCACTGTTGAGGAAGTTCGGAAGTTCACTCCTGGTCCTCTGATACACCAGCTTGCTGTGCTAGTGAAGCTGAAGGAAGCCTGAACTTCCTCCTTCAGCTCAGAGAGGGGAACACAGGTTCAGAGCAGTCAGCATTTTGGATGCTCTTCCTTCCTAAAACACAAAGCGCCTTTCAGCAGGGCTGCCATGCTGCACCAGCTGGAGCCACTCTAGAAACACCAGGGGCACGCAGCTGCACCCTCCGGCACCAGATTCCCTCTGCTTGGGTACAGCGTGGCTGTCAGGTGGCGGATGGGACAGCTGCAGGTGTAATAAAGAAGTAGCCTGGGAAAACATCATGCCAGAGCCGTTTTCAGTGAAAAGATGAGAACTGGTGTCCAGCTACTCGGTGAAGCTGGAGAAATGCCAGGTAGCACCATGCAGCTGGAGCTGCAGTCCTGATTCCTGGTAGGAGCGGGACAATAAAACTTCCTCGCCTCTCCCAGGCTCTGCAGCTTTCTGGTGTCAACAACAGCAGCAGGAGGCTTCAGGCACGTTCCCAGCAGCTGATCATATTTATCAAGTTCATGTTCTCCATTTTTTTTTCCTTAAATACCAAGGTCCGGGAGCCACAAGATGGCCACGTTCCAACTCCGGCCCCTTTGAGCACAGAGCAATGTGTGCTGGGGGCTGGAGCAGGGACATGCTTTCTCCATGTGAGCCAAAGAACAAACAGCAGAGCCCTCCACAGGGACCGATTGTTGACATGTTTATGATGATGAAGTGGGGTAGAGCTCTCAAAGGGGGATGCTAGAAATGAAGAAGTAAAGTGTGGCACTGCTGAGGGCCCATATAATGCTAAATATCGTAGGAAACTGCCGTTTCTTCCTATTTGTGACCGCTTCGCTGAGCAGTTGGAAAAGTCCCTTCCCAGCTGTACATCACACGTTCCCCATTCGGAGCTGTAGCTGTAACAACAACAACAACCCAGCAGGCGCCAGGAGTGCAGAGCGATCGGGCTGAAGTTCCAGGGACACTCGCCGTAATTTATAGCCCTGCTCAAGAAGTGTAAAAGCTGTGATGCCGTGTGCCTGGAAATCCCACCCAGAGGACAGCTCACCAAGTGGGTATGGGATACCCTGGCCCACTGGGGCTTGCCATTACGCCTGGGGTCACGGGCAAAAGCACTTCATCTTCCTCTGTGTGTGCATGTGTGTGTCCACGCTGTGGGATGGTCCCTGGATCTGCTGCCCCAGGTCAAACCTCCCACCTGGCAATGGAAGGGGGGAAAATGCTGAGGGAGCTGGGCTGAGTTCACCCTCGTGGCGATGCACGTCCCTCTGTCTCCAGCAGCCCTAATGGGCCACTCTTTATGGCCGTGCTTCCCCTTGGAGCAGGCGAATGCTGCACTCAGGAGCACCTATCTGTGCATATCACACTGCCTGTGTGGGGTCCTTGGTGCTGGCTCACTGCGGAGCTGACTGGGACAAATTCATCGCTCGAATCAGTCTCCGCTGGTCTCCGCCTTGCACCATGCAGGGTCTCCAGCTGAAATGGCTGCAGGGGAGCAGCAGCTCTCCCTGGCTTCCAGTTTTGCACCCTTGGGGACTCTGACCTGGATCTATTTGCTCTTGCCTGTATAGACATGAGTTTAGAAAAACTCCAGTTGCCAGAAGTTCCCAGAAATCCCAGAAACTCCAATTCTATCTGTTGGGTTACCCTCAAGCTGAGCAGATCTGACCTCTCAGCCTGCTCAGCACTGCAGTTGCTGCTTAAGAGCAAACCAGAAATGCATGTTCACAGGCCATGTTTTATAGGATCACTGTTATCTTTTGTGACTCCCTGCTGGCTGAGCCTGAGCACACCTTGTCTGGGGGCAGAACAGCTTTCACCCTAAGGGAAAAAAAGAAAGCATTTTTCTCAGACAATATTTCAATGTCTTAACCTGCTGCAGGCTTCCCTCTGGGCCTCTTGGATGTATGAGGTGGGAGCTGATGGCTTTGCCTGGTCTGAATGCTGCTGCTACTGTGCTGGGGGCTGTGTCCCCCATGCTGGGTGATGGGCTTGGGGCTGATGCTTTTGTTCCAAAAGATAGAGGTGTTTTTTGTTTTTTTTTTTTTCCCCCCAGAAAACAGATTTCTGGGCTTTTTGTCCCTAGGAGAAAATTTAACTTCTCAACAATGAGATGGAATTGGCAACCCTGTCCATGGCAGGAGGGTTGGAACTAGATAGTCTTTGAGGTCCCTTCCAATCCAAGCCATTCTATGATTCTATGATTGTCTGTAGGAAAGGAATTGTTAGAGGGGGGAACTCTTAGAAGGAGAGATGTCCCTACTTGATAATCTTTGGTTCTGGAAATATTTTCTGACAGACATTTTCGTCTGGATTAGCACAGCTTCCTCATTACTTATGGATTGGAGCTGGGTTTTGATGAAACCTTATTAGAAAACAGCAATAAGAAAGTTCACGTGTGCAGTATGGCAGGACCCTGGTCCTCCTGCCAGAGCACGTATAGGCTCATGGCATCAGCCTTGTCCCTGTCTCCTTCTCTCATGAGCACAGAAGTGCCAGCCCTCCTTAGATGTGACGTCACTGGTGACAAGGCAGTTGTACCCCAAGGCTGTCATGTTCCTGCGCTGTCACTTGGCTGCAGTGTTGCCTGCGGGCACCAACAGCTTCCACCTGCAGTGGCTGCATGGTGCTGTGACGTTTGTGCCTGTTCTGCAGACATACCTGGATGTCTATTTTACTTATGTACACCTGAAATGTCTATTTTATGTGTGGGTGAGTATACCCATAGCAGTTTGTAGTTCCTTTGTGAACACATACTGGTATCAAGACCAGACTTCAAGAGCCCTGTTAAAAAAGCCAAGAGGTCCAACTTGTAATCTCTATTTGGTCTCTATTTCTACTGCTTCTCTCTTGAATTTTACTCAGTGCAATTCATAAGGATTTACAAAATCATTCTAGATGTTTAACAGATGGAAGATTCACTTGATTTATGCATGTTATCTTCATCTCCATTTTAAGGAGCTATATCCATTTCCCACAGCCCTTTAACAGGCGTGTTCTCACTGAGGATGATATCCTCCTTCCTGTGCAGTAATATTTTCCCAATACTTAAATATTCAATGTGTCCCAAAGGTATCAGACTCATCTTTCAGACTTCAGCACAAGTGCATTTGTTCCAGCTTAAAACTTCAGGACTGATCCTTGGTGTAAGAGCATGTGACAATTTCCTCCCCTCTCTGGGCAGAAGTCAGACATTCTTACTGTGTTGAACAACAACAGATAATTCCATATAGGAACATTTGCCCTGGTTATTAAATGCTGTGGATAACTGAATTGTGAGACTCACTGCCATGGGGACTTGTTGTGGAGACCAGCAGTTCAGATGTGTCCAGAGGGATTACACAAATTCTTGGAGGACAGTGGCTGGAAGGTGGGAGAGGAGTATCAGGACCACGACCATGCTGTTGGCGTTTGCTGCTGTTGACTGCCTGAGCTGTATCTGAAGGGGCAGAGCAGCTCGTGTGCTCTTAGGATATCATGAAGTGATGCATTTTCCCCAGCGAGCAGAATAAGCGAAGGCATTTTATTCTAAACGCAGTGATAGCACCTGTATTTCCGTATCTGTTTTGGTCCACAGATGTGTTACTCTTTGCTGGTCAGCACGTCTGCCTCACTGCAGGCCCGTGTTTGCATTGCCACTGCCCGGCTGCCAGCCTCTTTCATCCCTTGAATATTCCTGAGCTATTTGGACTCAGGATTCAACCTCGCATTCCCAAATCCTATCTGGTATCAGCAACCACCAAATCATTTCATTTCAGTCCAGCCATCTTTCCAGGACAGTGCATGGGAAGCAGCACACGAAAAGCCATAATAAGCTCACGGTTTCCTTTCCCTCCTTCCGCATGCTTTTTGTGGCATCTCCTGTTTTATGGTCCTCTATGAACTGTAGTGTTTCTCCGAGATCTTTTATGTAGATATTAGGGGATTTAGACTTAGATTATTTTGGTAATTCCTCCACCTTTTAAGAAACATGACTGCTGAGAACTCTGCACCCTCTGTTTATAGTCCTGTCAGGCTGAAATCATCCCACACCTGCCTGTAGGAATGAATTCTCCAGCTGTATTTCTATGCCATTGAAAGCCCTCGATGAGCCCCAGAGGCACACGGATGTCATTAACCTACATCTTGCAGGAGTGTGATGCAAGGGGAACGCAGACTTCCCATGGGGCAGGAAAGGATGTAGTAACATATCCCTGCACCAGGCCAGGAGCCTGCAAACCCCACAGAAGTGATGCTCCAGGGTGCCTGGCTGGCTTTGTTCTCTCTGAACCCGCTGGTGCTGGTGGCTGCACGCTACTCGCTGCATGTTTTACATTTCAGACCTGATTTGCTAAAAGAAAGTCGCCAAACAGAAAATCCGACAAGCAAACCACAGAGAACATCTGATCTGATCAGAAAATAAGTGAGCCTGTTAGCGAGTGTAGGCACGGCAAGGGCTAGCATTAATGGAGAACATATTTGTTATTAAATCCCATCCACACAAAACAATCTGAAACAGATGTGGATGTTAGTGGTATTAATAAGTGGGCAAACTCCAGGGATCCTGAAGGTACTGCTGCATGGGGGGAGAGGGGGCAAAGACACATCTTTCCTATCACATGGATTTTATAAGGAAGGGCTGTAGTTTTGCACTATGCCTTGCGTTGCATTCCTTGTTGGGACTGAAAAATGCAGTGTGCAGATACAGAGAGAGGGGTGCTGGGTCAGAGCGGGGGCAGCTGCTTTGGGGANGAAGGGAAGGGAAGGGAAGGACGAAGACTGGTAGCAGAGCTGAGGTGGAAGAGAACCCAGTTCTCTGCCCTACATCTGGGAGCAGCTAGGCTCTGATGGAGCGGTCCCAAACAGTCCTGCCATGGCAGTGGTGAAAGGCTGAAGTGTGCATGGGGTGGCAAAGATGTAAGAGGAACTGCTTGGGTCTGCAAAGGTCTTTCAGAGCAATTTTGCTTTGGCAAATTTGACATGATCACTACATGTGGTTTTCCCGTCTTTTCTCTAAAGCAGGAGGGCTCTAGACTTTTCCAAGACAAGGCTACAAGGGTTTTCATTATTGCAACCCTTTCCCCAACCATCTTCTCTGAAACACACGACCTTTTTTTTTTTTTTTTTTTTTTTTTT
>VXAV01001299.1:21486-54423 GCA_013399715.1 Alectura lathami
GGAAGCCGCATGGATGGGCAGGAGGAACCTCTTCCTTCGGGCCTCGAGCTGAGCTGGGGGGCTTTCGCTTTGCTGAGCCCGAGAGGATGCACGCGTGCTGTGCACGGCTCCGCTCTGCTCTCCTAGGTGCCACTGCAGCGCTGTGCCTCCAGCACCCCTTCCCTAAGCCCTCCGAAGTTTCCAAATGCTCAGCTCCTTTCTCAAGTGCGTACCTAAGTGGCCAGGAGCTATCCCAGTGAGAGCTGGGACACCGCAGTGCTGGGGACAGAGCTGCTGTGCACATGTGGGACATCTCCTATCCAAACAGGAATCAAGAACGAGGTGGATTTATCTGCCATTTGCTCTCCATCCCCAGAGCCTGCCAGCCCCTCAGCACACGTCCCCCTAGCCCTGCGACACGCCGGATCAACGCTGTGACTGCAGCTTGCACCAGCTGGCCTCCTCGCCCCTCCTCTTCTTCACACAATGAGAGAGGTTTCCTGTGTGCAGGAATCCAGGAAGTCTCCTGCAGGGAGCACGGCAAGGCTCTGTGATTTACAGCGTGATGCCCTGAGCGGGGCATTAGTTATTGGCCATATTTTCTACCGCTGAGAACAAGCAAGTGCAGCTGCTGCTCAGCAGCTCTTAGGTATGAGACTGATCCTCACCCCTTCACCCACGCGGCAATGTCTTCCTGGCCACGAACTGTAACTGGTCCCCCCTTCTGGGGAGAAGCCACCACCTTCTGCAGGTGGCCAGCAGTTCCCAGCCAGCAGCACGTGGAGACAAGGCCAACAAGTCTGGATTTCAGGGATGCCACGAGGCATGAAGCCTTCCTAATTTCTCCATCGATGAACAGCTACCAGAAGGCTGGGAACAGTCCCACTACAGCAGGGTATCTCAGTATCACTTTCACCCAAGGACCAGCTAAACCCCTTGGAAAATATCCACAGCCCACTGCATGCAGCTTTACCACAAGAGTTTTAGCTTGCAACCAAATAAGCATTCAGCTGAGCTTTGACTGTCTGCCTGTTACCGGCTTGCTGTTTCGCAGACCAGGGAGGCACTGTGCATACGCATGATTCTGAAATAGTACTGGGCTCCATACTCAGCTGTCTCCTGGCCAACACCACCCTGTTGGCTGGAGGACTGGGAGATGGCTGAGTTATCAAAGACAGCCCTCTGCAGGGCAACAAGTATGGAAAAGAGGCTTGAAGACAACTACAGAAGATAAATGCATTTGGCCTGTCATCGTAAGGAGGCAGCATCCAGGACAAGCCGTGGGAGGATGAACTAGACAGTAGCTAAGGGAGTGGGAAGACAAGGATCAGGCTTTTTGCCCTGCCAAAGGCACTCTGGTATCAACCTGCATCAGTGATAGCAGTTTTTCAGTTCCTCCATCTGTAAGACAGGTTAACACCATTCCCCTACACCACATTAAAACTAAAGAGCTCAAATATTACTGCAATGAAAGCTATGTCTGCAGGGGATTTGTCTACACAGATCCTCTCAGGAAAGGTAATCTGTACTAAAGACAAGGCAGGAATACTTAAAACTTCACAACCACCTTGTTAACGGCTTGGGATTAAAGCAGTAGTCACACTTTTCAGTGAAAATGCACATAGGAGGTTTAAGGCATGTTAATTAATCCCCCTGGAAAAAAAAAATAAGGAATTTGGCTTAACACCCTCTGGGTCACTAGCTCTAGCAAGGAGACGGCGATGGAGAAACCCTAAAAGGCGATAAACAACAAGAACTATTCTGAAGGCTGCCAGGAACTGGAAGAAACACGTCCTGAAACTTTTAAGATCCCAGCAGAACAAAAAGAGCAATCTTGGAAATGGAAACTAAGCATGGAGCTTTTCTGAGCACTTTGGATGATGGGTTCTGCCGGCGTGATTCATTCATTATTAGCCGCAGGGCTGGAACAAAACGCAGACCGCTGAGCCTCTGCATTGTGCCTGAACCACAAGGCTATTCCTGAACGTTGACTGGCTTCCTTCTCCTGTCAGCACCTTGCCAAAATAACAAGGGGGAGGTGGCAGTGGGTCATCTCTCTTGTCGATTGCCGCAAGGGAAGAATAACTCCCGGAATCACCGCGCTCTCTCCTTCATCCCAGGTGACCGAACCTCTCCTGGCTCGCGGCTCCCATGCAGCGCCCTTGCTCCCGCTGCTGCCAGCTGTGCAGTTGCCTTCCCATTGCACTCAAGCAGATGCAAGCTGCCAGCGGGGGCATGCAGACAGATTGCTGCCAGCGACACACGGAGGGACGGACAGGCAACTTCTGTGGGCTTGCAAAGGTCCAAGTGAGCACACATGCTCGTTCATGCTTTACATGCAGGCATGCACGCTGGTTAAGGCAAATCAGGGCACACTGGTGTCAGGTTAACCAGAGAACTCAGGGCTACCTCTAACGAGGGCTGTGCCTTTCAGAGCCCTTGTCGCCCGGTGGGGCACCAGGCAGAGTTTTACCTCCCAGAGCTCAGCATCCAGCACGCTGAGCTGCCAGCACTTCTGGGCTAGGGCAGCACGAGACAGTCGCACCACTAACTGCAACATCTGGAAATCAGGGGGGTGCTTTTGTTTAACTACTGGTGCAAACCAAAAATCAGGCTGATTCTGCTTGGAAAAAATAATAAAAAAAAAGAAGTCTTATGATGCTTCAAGTTTCCTGCTTATTGACCAGGCAACTTTCCAAGAAAAATGAATTTGCCTTGGTGGGAAAAAATGAGCAGTTGTAAGCAATTCAGAGTTGGCACGTTCGTGTTTGGATGTTGAGAACAGCAGATTTTGCTGCATTTCATGAGAAAGCCAAAAGGGAAGAGCAGAAAGTAACTCAAAACAGCAGTGGAAGATGAAAATTAAGAGTGCAAGACATCTCTCATTAAACAACAACAAAAAGACCCCTTAGCTTATTTTGAGCAAGCAAAAGCTCTCAATAGTTCTCACTAGGTTTGCAAAACTTCACTAGGCAAAAAGACAAGAAATCCTTGGGAAGGGGAAATCTTTGGGAAGTGGAAGTAGGGAAAGATTTCCATTCTTGCACGTCCTTAGCCCGTGTCCAGGGACACACACTACATGTTGGACACACCAGCAGATGTGCTTTACAGGACTGAGGGCCAACACTTCACGAAGGGAAACGCAAGCACCCCCTGCCCGGGGGAAAAAGCCACTGTCCCTCTCTCCTAGCCCCTGGCTGTCACACGCATGGGATGGGAGCAAGCAGGGAGGGCAGCTGGAGAACTATGAATGCAGTTGTCTTGACTCTTCCAGGGAGACCCCTCTGGAGGTCCCAACTCACATACCTTCTGATTCACGTACCTGCCCGGCTGCTCTCCGACTGATTTAAGAGCGGGTTGATTGACAGCCCAGATGTGAGGGGGCTTCCAAAAATATGTGAGGAGGGGAGGCTAAATGTTGAACCTGCCAGTGAGAACACCTGCATGGCAAAATAAGAAGGAAAGAGGGAGAGGGAGAGAGACAGAAAAGAAGGGAGGGAAGGAGGGAGGGCAAAGGAGAGATTACTTCTCAACAACGCAAGAGAAAAATGACTTCTCATTATTCCTTCTCTTCCTGACTCATGAACACAGCTTGGTCATGAGAGAGAGTGTAAAAATATCTCCCTGGAAGTCTCACTAGACAGCTGAAAATCTTCCCAGCCCCATCTCAGAGCCAAGAGGTCTGAACGAGCTGCCTCACACTGTGGCTGTAAAACTCACTCTCTCCTCCCTGTAAAACACCTCTCGCTGCGAGCTCCCGACAAAGGACGAGGCTCTGTCTCCCGGCCCACCCAGTGGGGACGTGCGAGCCCTCCCACCGGTCACCTGTGCTGCAGAACAAAGATAGGGCTGGCACCGGTGGCAGCATCCAGCCAAGCAGCCGGGGACACAGCACACCCAGCGACAACCAGGCCTCTGCCACCTGAGCTGCGCTCCTTCTACAGTCAGTGGAGAGTAACGTGCCCTCAGGCTGCAATTCCTCGCACCCCAAGACAGGCTGCATGGCCTGTGATGCCAAATCGCCTGCATCCTTCTAGTGACTCTAAGGGAATCTGCAGCTGGCAGCTCCTGTCCAAACCAAAGGAAGAATAACGCTGTTCCCAAAAGGAAAAAGCAGCTCCTCTGTGCCCACAAACTAATCCTGCTCTGTCCAATGCTCTCCTCAACAACAGCCCCTCTCCCACCCTGGTCCCGATGTTCTTACCTGCGTGGTGGAGACCGAGGAGGAGGAGGAGGCTGGGATGGTGCTAGCAAAGGGAGACCGGCTGAGCTGCGGCAGAGACGACGTACCCTGGTGTGCCAGCAGGCTGGAAGAGAGGGGTGTGCTGCACACAGCTCGGAGCACTCCGCCCCCGTGGGAAATAGGGTCCTTGTTACTGGTGTAGATCCCTGCAAGGGGAGGAGACGTGTTAGAGAGCCACGTTCCTCTCCAGCAGCCTCCCAGGGCCAGCAGCGATGGCCTGGAGGCAGCTGGCATTCTGCAGGGCCTGGTCTCAGGGAGGGAGGCTGGCACCAACGCGCAGCACCACGTGTAACGTGCACGTCAGCATCGCATGGCCCAGCACACAGCAAGGTGACAGCCCGCAATCCTTCTGGCAAAAGGTGTCACAAAGGCTTCCAGCCCTCCTCCGCTCGTTTGCTTGCCACACCCCGATACAATCGGGACAGAGAAAGCACAGCACCAAGCGACTCGCCGAAGCCACGCGTCAGTGGCAGAAGGGGAGTCCCCCACGCTAGCCAAAAGACTGCACTTGCTGAGCTAACCCATCCCCTTCCACAATGCCCAGGGACCGAGGAGGGACATGGCCAGATGAATGAGTTAGGAAGGATGAGCTGCTGCAGAGGAGGCAGATCCATCTGACTTCTGTCTGCTCAGGCACACGGCAGAGCCCAAAGCTGGCTCTGCCAACATCTCTCTGCAGAAGAGTGGGAGAATGAGCAGGGAGAGAGCAGGGCCTGGCAGCCTCCTCCCCTTTGAAACATCCCCCTGTTGTTCCAAGAGGGAGGGGGAAAAAAAAAAATCGGCCTCAAGTTATGACTATGGAGGTTGCAACAATTCTTGCAGCTCCTCTCTGCTCGCAGGCAGTGCAGACAAATGGGCCACAGCTCCCAGGCGCACACACAGAATTATCCCCCCCCTCCTTGCAATCTGACCTAAATCGGAGCATCTGCAAACAACCCACAATAGACCGATGACAAGTTCTGCTGCCAGAACAGTGTCAAACCTCAGCCTCCAGCTGCAGGCCCCTCCTCTGCCTGCTGCCTTAACCCCTTCCTGCCGCACGTCCTGCTGCCCTCATCCCAGCCAGGCCGGGCCAGGGGATTCAGGCTGGGAAAAGCTGACAGCCTCTCAGCAGTGTTAACGGTGTGCCTGTCCTCCAGCCCTGCGTGGATGTGGTCAGACCAGGATGAAAGGTTTTGCTTTTAAAAGAGAGGTTAAACTTGAACCGCTCGTGAAAGTCCCTCATTTGGGGTCAGGCTGCGGTTGTTCTGGCTTGGCCTGTGAATATCCCTGTCTGTGCCTCTTCAGAAATCAAGCTTTGGCTTGCTGAGGTTTTCCAGCACTTGAGCAAGAGGGGCTTGAAATGCACCCCAGCTCCAGCAAGAGAGAAGCTGACCCAGAGGAGATTCTAGGATGAAGACCATGATGGAAACGGGATACCAGACCTGGATGTTTACAGCTCCTGGGAGTGAAAGAACGGGACTGGACACTGTGCAGACGCAGGTTCAGACACGAGCCAACCATGATGCTGAAGAGAGCAGGGCTGGGAGGAACCACACACACCTGGAGCCCTGAGGGGAAGCATACCTGAACTCAGCAGTGGGGACTCCATGCTCAGGCTGGGCAGATTCCCCGTGTGGCTGAAGGGCCGCGAAGAGTTGCTGATGCTGGAGCTAACGAGAGAGCCCCCGGAGAAGGGCGACGAGGACGTGGACGTGGACCCAGCCAGCTGGGCACCCAAAATCTCTTTGCTTTTGCCCCCTTTTGGCCTGCCAGGCCCGTGCTTGTTTTTCTTGCTACCCTTGTGCTTCTTTTCCTTCAGCACCTCTCCCTCTTCCACGCTGAGGGACGGCATGCGCTTGTGGCTGCTGCTGCTCCCCGGGACCCCGCCGCTCCCCGCTGACGGGCCGCTGGTGGGGTTCGAGGCCTTGTAGTCCACAGGGGAGGCATCACGGCCTCTCTGCTGGCTCACTGCAGAGGTGGAAAAGCGCATGATGGACCCAAAGCCTGAGAAGATCACCTTCTGCTCAAAGATGTCCCCCTTTTGGCCTTCATAAAGAGGGGAGCAGTGTGAGGAAGACGAGGAAGAGACAGGCTTTCGGTACTTCTCGTCGTCCTGCTCTAGCTTGGGGAATGTCACGAAATCCTGGGAGCACTGCAAGGAGCTGCAGGAAGTGCCTGGGGGAAGCAGATGTGGTCAGGGTCAGAGTGGCAATAACTCAGCCCACGAAGCACCAGCAGCACGGTCACAATGCAGGTCCTCTGGTCCAGGCTTGTGACTGAGCTGAAGGACGTCTCTGCCACCCTCCAGCCCTGCCCAGCTGCTCTGATGCTCTCTGGCAAGAGGCACACAGCAGCAGCTTCATCCCACCCAAACATGCATGTGTCTGCTCCCCAAGGCCCTGCATCACCACCCTCCCTCCAGCCCTGACTAGGGTCCCAGGAGATGAAACAGGAGCTCGAAAAAGATCTGAGCAAGGTCAGAGCAGATGGCAGCCTGGTAGCCCTGTTAGGTTTCGACTCAGAATTCGGGGGAGCCTGGGTATCGGGTTTGGCTCAGGTCTCTCCCCCAGCACTCCTGAAAGCACTGCTGCAGACAGTACCACCCCTGGGGGCAAGGGCAGGTGCTGCCCATATTGCCTGCGCACCGCATCCCTTTCCTCCGCCCTCCACTCAGACATCTGGATCTGTTTCCCTTGCAGTGCAGAAGGCCTGCACAGGAGGGGAGCTGTAACACTCATCTGACCCAGTTATTCCCCATGTGCACGGAGCAAGTGGCAATGAGACTTCTCCCTTTCTCCTCAAGGGGTTAAACAGCGGCCGGCGAAGTTTCAAAGCACTTGCTGGTGAGTTGGCATCTTTATAGGTACAGAGACACCAAAGAGGACCCAAGCAAAACATCACCCCCACTCTCCCCCTCCTCTCTTGCTTCTCCTTTGCCCCTTACCTGCGGGCTGGAAGGTCCCGCTGGAGGACGCTGAGCTGAAGCCAGCCGAGCTCTTCCCACTTCCCGTCTTTTTCCCCTTGTGGCTGCTGCCATGGCTTGAGGACTTCTTGCCTTTCACCTCCGATCTCCCGACCTCTGAGGTCTCTTTGCTCCCCTCATGGTGGCTGGCGGAGCCCTGGCAAGCAGCAAACACGGAGGTGACTCACTTGAACCAGATGTGACCACAGCAGGGGCTCTTTTTACCAATTTCCCCTTCAGAGAAGTAATTGCTCTCTCTGCCCGCAGAGTGATGGCCAGCTCACATTACTCCCAGGAGAAAAGCAGCATCCCCCCTCTGCTGCTCCTTGGTGGCACCAGTGTTTATACTCCTACGGATTACACTCATCCCGTCTAACTGCAGGAAATGAAACAGGGCACTGGCAGTCAGAGCACAGACACCAGAGATTCCCCGCGTCACAGCCTCAGAGGGCAGTTCAGCCCAAGTAAAATCTGCAAGTGGCTGCAATCCAAATATTTCTGCTGCATCCCTCAGGTGTGCAAGGTCATTCCACCTGGAAAAACCTGCCTGTCCTTTTGCTGTGATGGGAGTCTCCCTGGGTGAAACACTTCCACTGCCAGCAAGTGACATTGTCAGAGCAGCATCTGACCATACAGCAACAGATGCTATCCAAACCCCATGTAAGCCTGCAGGAGACAGGGAAGAAAGGGGATGAAGAGGCTGGGCAGATGCTAGGAAATCCAGGAGCTTGGGATGAGAGAGAGAAGTGTGGGAGTTTAGCAGGGGGAGAGTGGAATGAACTGAAAACCAGATCCCACAGAGCACCCACGCTAGGATGTGAAACCTTCCCCTCCAAGTCACTTCAAAGCCGACCTGGCAGCGGCGTTCGAAGGTCGCTTCTTGCACGGCGTTACTGCAACCAAGTCGATGCTACAGACACTGCTCCAACGTGATGGCCACAGCCCCAAACACCACACCTGCACGTCAGTGCACGCACCTTTCATTTCTCACTGAGAGCAGACAGAAGGAAGGCACAGAGAAGCACAATACCTTTCTAACATTCCGCTACCCCTGACTCCAGATGACCTCTTCTTAGGGAGAGCTAAAGGAAAAAGGGCTTGTAATGCAGACTCATGAATGCCCAGATAAAAATCTTTCCCCATTCCTCCCACATGGTTTAATCACTCTGCACAATGCAACAGCTGGCAGCCTAACACACACCAGATGTGCCGGGAATATGAAAGACAGGAGGAAGGGAGTGGTGGAAATTAGGGGGGGAGAAGGGGGAATCTGTATTTTCTCATCACAGACTCCTGGATGTAGGAGATTAAGCATTCTTGATTTACGATCTCAGAGGGAGCATGAAAATCTCTCTGACTTTCCACATCTGCCTTGGGTGGGGGAAAGGAGAGCAGCGTCTGGGGGCCATGGGAAGTCCTGAGACTGCTCACAAAGTCACAGGAATGAAACAGCTCCTGCCTGAGCAGAAATGCAAAGCCCCAAACTTTCCCCCCATAAATTCACCTCTTTGGAGCCCCGCACAAGGTGCACAAGGCCACAGAAGGGCAGAGGGAAACCACATGAGAAGACAAGTTCTAAATCTGGAGTGTCGGGAAGGGAGTGCAGGGCAAGTAATGAATTAGTGCAGGGTGGAAGGGGGAAATCTGAGCTGGGGAATAAATCTTAATTGCAAAATTAAAGGCAAAAGAAAAAAAAAGAGGGGGAGAGAGGCTGAGCTGGCTCTGCTGAAGGTGGTGGAAGGACAGAGACCCACCTGCAGGGCTGATTTGACCTCACACACCTCCCTGACAAACCCCCAGAGATTTGGGGGCAGGATTGCCAAGCAGGCCACGGCAGACGGATCTGTGTGGTACCACCACGGAACGGGCCCTTCTCCAGCAGCTGTTCCGGAGCACCTGCACGTGGGGCAGGGGCTCAAGCACTGCAGCTTGGAGCAAAGAGGGAAACTGAAACTGCCCCAAACTGCTTCCCCTCTCTGTGCCTCTATTTCTTCCCCACTTTGCTCCACGGAGCCTGCAAGCTCTGTGTGGCAGCGCAGCCTTCCAGGAGACACTGCCAAGCACAATACGGCCGTGATCTGAAGGGGAGCGGTCTGCTACCTTACTGCCAATATTAATAACAGTAACGAGGGCTGCAATCCCACCTCCTCCCTAATGAAGGAGATTCTCCAGCTCAGGGCTGCTGCTGCTGGAGGAAGCAGGACTGGAGAAACCTGCATGCTGGCTGCGTGCATTGTACATAAACAGAGGTCTCGGTCTCTGGACCACGGCCTTTCCTCCAGCACGGAACACTGTATGTGTGTGTGCCCTAATGCTCTGTGCGTTTTGCAAACAGGTGTGCATGGGGCAGTGCATGCTGCAGAGTGACAAAAAACAGAGTAGCACTGAGGAAGTGAGAGCACTCTTTCAAAATGCGGCAGCGGCTACATTTTGAAGATCTGTTTCAAACAACCAAGAGAAAAACGTCACCAGAATAAACCTGCTGCCCCAGACGGAGGTGACAGCCTGGCGGGGACACTGCTGCCTTCAGCCCTGAGCCAGCAGAAGTGAGCCAAAGTCGCGCGGGCACCCAAGCGCAGGCATGCACGCACCGCCTCCCCCCGGCGCTCGCTGTCCCCGGAGGGGCTGTACCTGTTTCCTGGCCTCTCTGTGACACTGTGCAGCACCCAAGCTCTTCATTCATTAATTTATTTATGGGAAATCAGAAGAGCATCTCTTCGCCTCCTGATTGGCGGGGCGAGCTCCTAGAGGGAACCACTGACGAAACGCAGAAGGGGTGGGGGAAGGCTGGCGCAGCGTCGAAAACACAGAGCTGCTTTGCCCTGGATTAAACTACTGGCGAGGGGAAGCAGGGAGGACGCGAACAAGGAACAATGCGACGAGAGCAGGGGCTGCTCCAGCCCACAGCGACAGGCTGGAGCAGCCACCTGGGCGGGCTGCAGGCAACAGCTGCCCTTCTGAGCCCGATCGCTCGGCAGAGGTCAAACGAGTCCCCGCCAGGAGCTTTGGGCCGAGGCGCTTGCAGGAGCTGCAGCGCCTGCACCCGAGCCCCTCGCAGCCTTCATCGCCTGCCAGCCCTCAGCCTTGGGATCAGGCAGCGTCGTGCTGCTGTTCTTCGTAGGTAGTGACAGGAGAGGCCGATGGGCTGACGACCGTATTTCTAGCTCCCTGATGTCACCGGTAAATTCGCACTCGTGTCAGGACAAGGCATGCTGAAAGGCTTGGGGGTTCTCACTGCAAACCCCCATGCTGAGACACGCTTTGATGAGCAGGGGGAGCCAGCCACCTTCAACCCCCTGCCCCGTCCCAGCTACTGAATTTGCCTGAGCAAGGCACGGTGCAGAGGTTCCCGGGATCTGTCAGCTCCAGGCCTGCTGGTAGACGCCGAGAGCTCAAATAACAGTGGGAAACCTGGGAAACCTGGGAAACCTGGGAAGCCTCCCCGCCTCCTGCTCCAGCACCTGACGGCTGGGTGGGTGCGGGGAGGCCCCGGCATCCGCGGCTTCAATTACAAAACCCAGAGCGAGCCAGATGTTGCAGCCCAAACCACGCAGCATGTGCGAGTGCGTGTCAACAAGTGATCGTGATGTCTGCAGCTGGCAGCAGAAGGCAGCTGGGGTGGCTTGCAAGCCTGCAGATTTACTGCAAGTGCAACAGAGAGCGGCAGGACGGCTCCCCAGGGGCGTCTGCAGGGGGAGGTGAGCGGCTCGGTGCGCGCTGCTCGGCGTGCTCGCTAACCCAGGTAGCCAGCACCAAGCCCCAGCTACGTGGATGGATCCTGAGCGCAGAAGCCGAATGCGTCTGGCAGCGTGTGAGGGCAGAGCGTGAGCGGCCCCGGCTGCCAAGCCTCGCTGGTGAGCCTCACCGCTCCTCCGCTGGCAAGAAACCGTCCTCTGCCCCAGGCTCACTCCACGAATGCCATCTTTCCAAGAGCCTTTTCAAAAGCATTACAAGTTGGCTGCGTTTTGGAGGTTTTGGATGGACCACGTGAAATAGCTAGAAACTATCAGAGCCGGAAACTATTACACGGAGGGGATGTTTTCCGCCTCTTTCCCATTCCCCCAAAAGTCTGCAGGAGCTGCAAATAGCCAGCTTGACCACGAATGAGAGCCTACATCCAGCACAAATCCATCCTCTGCCCCCCCAGATATATCCAAAAGCCCTAGCCCAGGAGCACCTCTGGGGGATTTTAATGCCGTCTGCTCTCGTGGGGATGCTCCTATGCCCCGTGAGCAGTATCTCCTGCCCCTCTCTGAGAGCAACGACAATCACGTTGCCCAAGGACGCTTTTCAGAGGCAGGAGGAGAGCTCAGAAGAGTTGCTATGAGGCGTCATTTCCACGCTGTGAATTCACACCCCAGTTTCACTTTCTGGTGGAGATGAAAGCTGAGGCCAGCACTGTGTTTCAGTCTGTTCATCCCCAAAACCAGAGCGAGGCAGTGACACCCCGTCACTGCACAGAAGCCTGGTGGAGCCCAAGTGTCAAATATTAATGGTATTTAGATTCCTAGAAGACGCAGGGAAGCACTTCAGCGAGCTGTTCAGAACTCTGGCAGAAGTCAGAGGTCTAGCACAATTGATTTCAAGAGGAAGACTGAAACCACATCAAAGGATCTTCACAGCTAAGAGGTTCAGGAGGGGGGCAGCAGGGTGGACAACATAGCAGGAGAAAATCAGAACTGAGAAGTAATTCTGGATTGCAAAATGAGAACCCAGAAGCCAGGCTGCCTGAGGCAACACAGAAGTGGGAGCCACCACTGTGCTCTTCTGCGCAGACACGGCAGCAGTGGCAGCTCTTGGTTTGCTGCTCGTACCCTACCCACCCCCAGTCCACTCTGTTGGGACGAGCAGGACTCAACCACGACCCAGAAAGGACAAAGGCTTGGGCTTGAAAGAGGAAACCTGTCAGGACATCCTGTATGAACGTGTCTCGAGGTTTTACAGCAGTCCAACCACTGCAGTGCCGCACTGGTGCAACTGTCCAGAAAGCCTCACAACCACCCCGAGGGGTCTGCAGCAGGCTGCTGAGCAGCTCTTAGGGTTGACACAGAGTGGGTACTTTGGTGAGAGAGGGTTTGAACAATGCTTTGGGAAACTAGACACAGAAAAGCAGGGGAAATGCACTCTGTTATGAGGATTCAAAACAACTCCCTAGGGAAACACTAAAACCCTGCCACTCAAGCACAGCTACAGTAATTAGGATCTCCTGAATTTTAGCTTACAAAGAGTTGAAAGCTGCCTGTAAAACTGAATTGCACCCTTCCCTCCTTACTTATAAGGAGGCAGGGCTTTGGAGGAGACAGTGGGTAATTGTCTACAACCGCTCTAGCTGGCTGAGAGTCAGGTTTTGGATTTCAGTTTAGCTTGAAAATAATCTTCTTAGGCATCAGCTCCTGACAGCTCTGTTAACCGGGTGAATCTGCTGCTCCCAAAAGCCAGGGCTGAGTTGCCTTCACACAAGCACAGGTAGATTAAGGGAGTCTGCAGCTCAGAAGCTATTCCTCCACTCTGTCCTGCTGCAGCTTTCTGCTTCTCCTTCTCCCAGCCTGGGACCCTTGAGACAGGCTCTGCCATTTCAGCTCCAACCTGCAGCTCCTCCCTGCTTCCAGGCTTGGCCCACACAGAAGACAGAAAATCCTCTTCAATCCTAACCCAGAACAACCCTGTCTAATAAAGGATAACACCTCCTCCCACAAGCCTTGCCTCGCTTATCTACCTGCCTGAGCTGTTTACAGTGTGGCAGCAGAAAAGGCCAAATCATGGATATTTATCTGTTCTGCGAGAGCTTTAAATCTGAACATCTGCTGCAGAACAGGCTGGCACTTACAGCTCAATCACTCGGGAGTTTAGCTCCATGATTGTGTCGTCAGTGCTGACAGAAACCAAGACAGCTGCCGCGCTAAATTCCCAAGGTGGGCGTCGAGGTGGGGAGTCAGGCAGAGAGAGTGAGAATGTGACAAATCAGGAATCACAAGACATGGACAAAAGCGCTTTCTCTGCTCTTCTGCATCGTCCTTCCTGCTCCCAAAGAGAGCCAGTGCTGACGGCTGCCCCCCCCCCCCCCCCCCCCNCACCCCTGCGGGTTTGGTACCTTTTCTGCAGCGACGGGCACCGAGGATGGTGTAAGGCTGGAGGGAGACTCTGGACGTTTTTTGTGCTTCTGTTTAGGTCTTTCCTTGTCCTTACGACTCTGCAAAATAAATCAGAGAATACTGGAAAGCTAACTTTTCCTCTGCTGAGAATAGCAGTTGTAAGGGAAAAGAAAGGAGGGTGTGTAGGGTGGATTTACAACCATACATTCATATTCCTCTTTCCTTCCCCACCCATCCACAAGAGCCCAGCATCCCTTCCCCCACACCCCAGCTTCTGGCTGGGAGCGGCCCACTATCTCTGCCCCAGCTGCAGCCAACATCTGGAGCGCAGGATATCAACAGAAGCCCCCGAATCAGTTTATGGTAAGATGATAGGGAAGGATTTAACGAGCTCTGGCTGATTTCAAGAAACCTGAGCTTTCCTCTTGCTATTTCCCCAGAGGGGCTCCGTGCCCCTTACCCTCCCTCTCTACCTTCTTCAAAGGTTTCTCAGATCCACCCTTCACAGGCACTGGAAGGATCTTGACTTCAGCACATGGTGCACACGCACAGGTAGAGCTCAGTCAGTGGAGATCTCAGGAGCTGTGCCTGAACCTAACCCAGCGATCCTCCCCATCTCCCCTCCCAACAGAGAGCAGCTGGTCTGGGTCCATCTCTGCTAACTGCAGCCAGACCATTGAGATTGATTTCTTCATCCTGTTTTTCTGTCACTAAGACCCCAGAAAGATGGAATTCTTCAAATTGCAAACCAAGGAAAAATCATGGCCTGAGAAATACTGAGCCCTGCCCACCCTGCTTTTATTATCTCCTGGGGAACAGCCTGTAACCAAGGTGGCTGTTCTCGTGGACTGCTATTTGAATGTTTATGTTAAAACTGTATTCAGGGAAAGGACTGAAAACGTAGGCCTGTGAGACAGGCCACGGCGCCCACTGAAGCCTGTGGGTGCCAAGGCGAGCTGGCAAATGGGAGGGATGCACAGGAGGGCACGCTCCACCATGCACTCACGATTCCTCCCTGTGGCCCTCTGCTGCGTGCTCCTGTCACCTAAGGACATGGCCTTCTTGGCTGAAGCTGCAGAAACTTTTGTGCTCGACTCCAGTTTTGCCAGTGTGGCCACTGGTGTGTGGACCAAGAGAGCTGCTGCCAGTAAACAGACGCACAAGATGCAGGGCTTAGGAAAATCCATCCTTTTTAGTAATTAGATCATGAGACAATAAGCTAAAAAGCAATAAATAAATAAATAAATAAAGAGAAGGAGGAGGGTCAGGAAGTAAAGACTACAGCAGACAGACATAAAGTCATGCAGAGGTGAAGCAGAAGTGCTCCAGAAATCAGCTCCTTCCCGCGTGGGTTGGGCTGAATTCTCAGTGCACTGGAAAAGGCGGCACACGCTGCAGCCACCCATGGCCCTGCCAGTGTAAATCTGCCCTGATGCCACAGAAGCTTCCTCTGGGATGAGCTGGTGCAAAAGGGAGGCAAATCCAGCCTAGGGCTGCTTCGCCCAGCCAGGCGCTAGCAACACGACCAATGTCCATCATTTTATCACGAGACTCCTGGTGCTTGCCCTGCCTGTTAAAGCTCTGTTCCTGGAGCTACAATATTCTAAAAGGATCTGTTTTCCTTTTTTCCCTTTTCCCTTTCTTCAGTGCACATTTCCAGCTTTGGCAGTGAATAAGGAAAGCTTGAGAGACTACAGACTAAGTGCCAAAACACAAATCAAAACGAAATCTTCACTACATTGCATCATATTTCAGGTACCTGGGGGCTTCTCGTGCGGTACATACTCAGTCTCACGGGCCACCTCGGACAGGAAGATGGGGAAACCGGTGCCCAGAGAGTTCAGCACCTTGTCACAGACCCTGTGCCTGCGAGTGGGACTGGCAGTTCATCACTCCAGCAGCAGTAACAATCTGTGCTCACTTGGTAGCACACGGCAGACACCTCCAGCGGGCTCAGGAGAGCTTTTTAATACCTGCGTCTCCTTTTACAAACTGGGAAACCAGGGCACATGGGATGAGAGAACTTGCAAAGATTTCACAGAAAGACATCACAAATTTCAGGAAGAAAAGCTAGGGACCCCAGCCCCATCTGGACACATGCTCTGCTGCTGGCACATGCCACCAGAGCCGCTCACGGGAGACAGAAATAGAAACAGGAGCCAGACACCTCATTACAAAACGTTGTGCCAACTAACTGCACAAACCTTGGTTCTTAAACCTCCTGAACAGCACAAAGCTTATTCAGACCCCCAAACGCATTCCAGCCATGAAGGTGCAACAGGAGGGAAGAAGACACGATGCTGTACGTGCAGCAGTGGAACCCTTTAATTCCACACACCACAGTCGAGATGAGGCAGAGAGCCAAGCCCCTCCGCCTAACGACAATGACCCTACACACACGCACATGTGTGGGGAAAGGCATGTCCTGACTGTCACCACAGCGGACCATAAAACCTCCCACAATTTCATTGTGACGGCAATGAGCAAACTCACATCCTCCACCTTCAAAACCCTGGCTGTCAGCTGTCTGAACAACCTCCCCGCACCGCCAGCAGCGCAGAGCCTACACCAGCTAACTGAGCAGCCCTCTGGTTCCATGTAGGAGTGCGTACATATGCACATATTCAGCAAGAACCCAGCCTGCACAATAGGGACCAGATTTCTGGAACGCCTCAGCTCCCATTCAGATGCTCAAATGAATGATCAGGTTTTCCAGAAAGCTAAACGCTGGGCGTTGGGCTCTTTTGAAGATCTGGCCCTGGCTACATGTGCTGAGCAACTGCACTGGAACTATTTAGAAAATCTGTCCCACAGAGACCAGCCTTCGTGCTCAGCTCAATGGGCTGGGCTGAAAGCAGAAGCACCACAGCCTGACGAGGAGCTGAACCACGCTTCTGCTGGAGGAACGCGGTGCCCTGCGTTAACGGGGCACAGTAATTAGCACCGTCACCCACCGGAGGGCCGGGCTGCCCCAGAGCGGGGTGCTGGTGGGGCAGTGACACCCACAGAGAGCGTGGCACCAGGATGGTCACGGGCTCGGTCCCTCCTGCCTGTGTTGATGTACTCTAAGGCAACCTGGGGCGCTCCCCAGCTTGCACCAGCGGCTTCGAAACGTGTGGGTTCCCTCCAGGAACCAGAAGGCTCCAAGTACTTCCTGCAAGAGCCGCAGGGTGCACAGGAGAAGGGAGGGCAGGAGGAGCGGAGAGAAGTGGCACCGTCCCCTGCCTCTCAAGTGCCCTCTCCCCACTCGGCTCTTCTGTGCCCAGCACCTCGTCTTCCCGGCACACAGGCGCTCTCCTCTGCAAACCTTCCAGGAAACTTTACAAGCAGTACAGCCACTGCCAACAGCCCTCACAGACCTGCCTGGCTGTGCCATGAAGCGGGACTCAGGGAGGAGGAGGAGGAAAGGATGATGCACTGTGCACAGGAAGCCTTTCACCACCCCCACCCCACCTTTGCAAGCGGAACCGAGCCCTACCTTGCAGCCGCGGGGTGCTCCCTGCAGCAGGCGGGCAGGCTGGGCGAGCTGCGGTCTGCAGGGAGCATGAACCTGCCCCCAGCAACAAACTTCATGGAAAACAAACTCTCCCCGTGCAGGGCTGAGCAGCTGGGGCTTGGCATGTGGGCACGGAGCAGGCCAGGCCTGCGGCGGGGGGAGCGCGGCCGCATCAGGGGCGTGCCAGCGACACAATCTCCCTTCGAGCTCAACCAGCGCAGAAGGAATGAAACAGGATCTCTCGCTGCCAAAAAGGGTTGTGCACAGTTCCTCTTGCTCCCCCCACTGCTGGCTCCCCCTTCCTGAGCCCCTTCTAACCTGCTAGACACCAGCAATTGGATCATTAAAAGTAGACTGGGCAGGGGAAGGAGGGAGGGCAGAGCCAGGAGCTGGGGAGAGCCAAGCGGGCTCTGCAGCTCCCTCCCTCTTTCCCAGGCTCTCTGAACTCCCTGCCCAAAGGAGGAGGAGGAGGAGACCCGGCTCTGGGCTGCAGCCATGGCAGCCGCAGCGAGGAGGAAGGCACCGGGCAGAGGGGGACCAAACCCCCTCCTGCAGCCTCGCTTGCAGCAGGGCTGCTCTGGGGATTGGGAGGGTCTGCCTGGAGACAGGCTTGGAGTGCGTGAAGCTTTACACAAGGACGTGCAGCCAGCCCTCGCTGGGCTTTGCGCTGTGATCTCAAATTATTGCTGCTAACTGAAGCACCTGCGTAACAAGAGGCCCCAGAAGAGCCAGCCAAGGATGCTATAAAACAAGGCTACTCTGGCTAGATTGGAGCAGACTCAGGTTCAGTACTCCTTCCCCAAAAAACTGTCAGTCTTGCAAGCAGTCATCTGCATTCCAATTGGAAAAAATGTCCAGTTTGGGCTTCAGTGCCTGCATGGGAACAAAGCTCCAAGAGCTTTTGATTGACCTCCATCACCGACCCCAAGGCGAACACTAAGCCCCTCAGAGAGCCCAACGGGACTGAGGGCTACAGGGAGAAGCGGGCAGGACTGCCACAGTGCTGCTGACCCAATAAAGTCCCCCCTGCAGCCAGGGAAGCAGTTCAGGAGCTGAAGGTGTGTTAGGACTGTGTGGAACTGGCTCCACACCCAGCCCTGAGGCAGAGCTGCAGGTGGGTTTATTTGCTTCAAGTCTCTGCCTCTCTTCCTGCGTCACTGGAAGTTTCCTGGACATGGACTGTTCCTCTTGTAAGGATGTCCCATACTCAAAGTCCCCTAATTTTGCTCATGGGTTCCAGGTGTTCACAAAGAATAGGACTGGATGGGTCCCTCTTCTCATGGGGTTTATGCCTTAAAATCTTGTTGCGTCTCAGAGAGGTCTGTGCTGCCATCCGCTCCTGGTGTGACCAATTACATTCCATGGAGCATGGTAATTTTTTTCTGTGCATTTCCAGCAGACAATATAGGTGACAGAACATCTGTACTTCATTCAACCCCTATGTGTCATCCAGCATTTTCTTGGTATTTAGCTATTGTTTTCTTTCTTTCTTTCTTCTTTGTTTTTTGAAACAAATTCTGTACTGGCTCCCACAGGGTAGAGCACACACATGGCAATACCAACCCCAAATAAATATATGGGGCTGTTTTTCCCTAATGCCTGGTATGTTCTGAGGAAAACCCAAAGCCTGGAGCTCTGCCATTTCCAGGGCAGCACAAAAGGAAGTGCTTGGGCTAGTATCATTTGTGCCTGCAAGGGGCGGGGGATCCTGACGCTGGCTTCCAGTCTCACATCACAATCGTCCCTTGTCCTGCAGAGAACAAGATTCTTCACAAATGCCAAGCCGCTTTACAGCAGGGCTTAGAAGTCCAAATCCTGAGCCTTCGCTGTCTCAACTGCTCCCACTGAAGCCACTGGGTTCAATCAGTGCCCCCCTCTTACCCAGTTTTCCTCTGCAAAGCCCCCATAAGCAGCCCATGCCCTGTGTTGAGAGGGAGCTGCCAGGCACCGAGCTCCTTGCAGAGCAGAGAGCCACGAGCACCTGCAGCCCAGGGGCTCGCACACTTTGCTCTGTCGGTGAGCGTTCACCTCCCTGCACCACCTCCAGCTCTGCAGGATGGGACCAGCGCAGCTGGACAGGCTCACGAAGCAGCTGTTCCACTTCAGGTCAGCACCACAGCACGCCCAGCTCCCCTGAAACACGTGTGATCAGATCACGCACCGCTAGTCATGTACTCCGAAACCATGTGGGAAGCAATGGCTCAACCCCCTCTTTGGGTACCGTATGCTCACACTGCCTCCCGCCCATCCTTCCTCCCTGCACCCCACAACCACCCCCAGACCCGTGATCCACCCAGCACCACGGGCAGCCCAGTGCCCTCCTCACCCTGCCCACCCCAGCTGCTCCGCACCTCGTACCCCACTCTGTGCTTCCTCCCCTCCCTAAGGGGAAGGAGAAGATTTTGCACTTCCACTGCAGCCATGCCAAGTAATCCCAGCCCCGACGGGGCCTCCGCTGGGCCCACTGCTCACACGAGCTGTGGGGAGGGGTGGGCAGCGAGGCAGCAGCAAGACAGAATCTCTGCACGTTTGCGAGGAGCCCAGAGGCTAACAATAGTGGCAAGCACCACTGGGAAGCCTATAAATAAACCCTCCTGCTTTCGCTCTCCCCCTGGTGCTGACCTGCTTTCCAGGCAGAGCTGGGAAGCAGCGCTCCCTGCCCTACCTGCCAGCCCCAGGACGACGCTCCCACCCCACCACCAGAGGCAGTGCAAATACAGAAATGCCAGCCTTGGGCTGGCACCGCCTGTCAGCTATAATTACAGCTGAGCTCTCCCCAGCTGCCATCAATCACCCCGACCCTGCCCTCTCGCCACTCCTCCGCCTGCTTGCTGGCTAAAAATAGCACGTTCCAGGCTTCACCTTGTGCCAAGTGCTTGCCCTGGACCATGCACAGATGCTCTTTCTCTCTCCTTGCAGCAGCTGAGCACACAAGAGGAGTAAACACTCCCAAATGTACTTCAGCCTTGTTGGAAATTTACAGCGTTGGTGTCAGCAGCGGGGTAAGCACCGCTTTCTACGTGCGGGCTTGGGAAGCGAGGGTTGCCCGCGCCTCAGGTAGGTTTGGGCACGCTTCCCAAGCACCTAGTGGGCAGCGTTCCAACCTGGATACTGAGGGATAACCTCTGTACATAAAGAGGGAGATAGCTTTCCTGCCCACATAGCTTATGGACTTTCTGCTGGGCCTGCCAGGAGGGTGCCAGCAGGTATTAGCTGATGGCCACGTGGCTTTTGAAAGCCTGGATGCCCTTGTCCCCTGGAAACTGGGCTGAGATCCATCAGGCTTTGGCTGCATAACCCACCAACATGTCACTGGGCTGCTTTGGGATGTGGGTCACTATTATTACCACTCCTAATAATTTATTCATTTTGAGGATGCCCACTGCAACAAGACAAAAACAAGCAAACAATAATAAAATAATTGCAAAAGAAGTATCCATCAAAGGATGGGGAAGATTTCTCAGTCTGCTGCCACTTGTAGCAGAACATAAATCCTCTGAAAAGCATGTGTCCTGCCTGTCAGGCTATTTACTGTTATAAACAATAAACAGCTCATGAGCCTCCACCCTCATTTCTTTCACTACAGGTCCTTCTACAGTGGAACCTGCACCCCTGTCAGAACCAAGGAGTCTGCAGAGGTCCTGCCTTACACACTCACTGCTGTTTTTCCTTGAAGCACAAGCCTCCATCACGTGAATCAGCTGGTTAATTATGAACCTTGGTGCGTGTTAACATGTCCTGTAACATAGCAGCAATTTTGATTAATATACCTTAACCAGCACAGCTAAACAAAGAATTTTCATACCAGTCATGTGATGCTTGTTTAGCAAATACCTGTTTAGCAAATATAAATTATTTTCACAAGTGGACTTGAAGCAGGTGGCTAATCTGACTAACAAAGTACTGCCTTGGTTATATTAACCATTGTTATTGCCTACAATTAACCTGCTGGCCACAATGCAGATTACCAATCAGTCCTCTAAATCTTGGAATCTGGGATCTGAGGGCGATGACCTCCAGTTTATGTTCCTGAGCTGCTGCAATTAAAATCATAGCCCAAAGTACTTCCAGACAGATCAGCTCTGTGGCTGCAAACCATAGTACAATGTCAGCCCCAGCGCGGACCTGCCACAAGACAGAAATGGGGAAGCTGCACATTTCATGGGTGTGATCTGGCAGGACACCTCGGGTGTAATCTGAACATGCAAACCTGGCTTCGCGTTCCCCAGGGCCGTGCAGCTCTGCTTGCACGCACATTTCTAGGTTCACATTTAAAAAGACAGACACTATTCAGATCCCTGACTGTGAAACTTCGGGGAGTCAGGGCTCACCTGAGGAGCCACCGGCGCTCTCTGCTCTCTCTTCCCCTCCTCACCTCTATCCCCTGTGACTGCCTCTGCATTCACAACTCTGCACAGATCTTACCTTCTTTGGCCTTTCGTGGTGGGATACGTGCTTTTCTTGAGCAGGGGACGTAGACCGACTCCGTCTTCCAGCTATGAAGGAGCTACCTCCAGAGTGACGTGAGGTCTTCTGAGGTAAGTGGGGAAGGGGAGAGATGGGGAGCAGGGTTTGGGGCAAGAAGAGAGAGAGGAAACAGTTTTACAGAGGCCAGCTTTCGCTACTATGGTGAGCAATGTTATGGTAAATGGGTTGTCCATAACATGCAGGATCAAATTCTATTTGTACCAGACATCTGTCCGTGTTCCCAACACAGGGAGCACCATTCTGCAAACAGGATAAATGGCAGCAGCAACGTTGCTTAGACGAGTCAATCCTCCTGAGCAACAGCGTCCAGCTTTTGGTCTTGCATGGAGTGTGGGTGTGTGGGTGGAAGGATGCCCTGTTCTCAGACTCCATGCACTAGCAGAAATCCTGCTATCTACCTCAGCATCAGGAAATTTGATACTGAGGTACACTTCTGTCAGATACTGAGGGTACCTGAAGGGCAGGGAAGCTGTCCTCCAGTTTGACTTTGAGGGGAAGCTCAAGACATCCGTCACTGTATGTGATGGCACTGATAAGCAGGGAGGAAAGTGGGAAAAGCCAGCAACAAAGGAGCCACTGAGACATAAAGCTGTCCTCAGAGGATCAAGTTTCCTTTTTTGCTAGAGGGGGGAGAGCAGGTGTCTACTAATTATGCAGAACAGGAAAAGGGCTCCTCTCTTTCTTCTCAGCCCTGTAATTGATAGGGGGAAATCCTCTGCCGCAAATACCCCTCTAAGTGGCCATGAATGACTCCATGTCTCTTTCGGACTGTCCCTGTCCTCAGGCAGAAGTTCAGGCTGTTCTGTGTTAACACCCTCCTGTCCTGGGTGTTTATCTACACCCGAACACCCTAGCTGCTCTCTTTTCCTGTCTCATGCTGTCCCTTGCACCAGGGACAGTGCTTTAGCATCTTTCTTCAAAGAGAAAACATCCCTTCGACTTCTTGGAACTGCTTTTTCAGCCATACAGACTGGGTTTCAGAAGCCAAAGCAGATGGAATAATCTGCAACCTAGGATGAAGATGATGCCTTACATGTGACATAAAATCTCCACTGCAGGGATGCGGAAACTCACCATTTTATTGAAGTGGTACTTGCAGTAGCCACAATATTTGACATTGTCAACTTCTAGGACTTCTTCTTCACAGAGGAGGCCAGCCATCTGGGCACTGAAATACATGCAATCAGGAGGAGGATAGCACAAACCATACAGCCAGACAACATATCCCATCAGCAGGCAAACAAGAGTTCTAGATACCCAGGCAAGGTCTTGAAGTCTCCTGTCCTGTCTGGCAAAGAGTTTTCAGGGAAATAGACAGAGAAAAGAGTTCGGACTATTTCTAATTCATATTAAGATCCTTAAAATTGTCAGTAATTTTCGACCAAATTGTTTTGTAATTTTTGTTTTTTAAGGAAGGTCTGGGTGACCAGTAACAATTCCAACAAAAGACATATCATGAGCAAAGAATCCACGTAAAGCTGGGAATCCCTGTGTTGTGCTGACAGGCAGTGCTGTTTTCAGGCTGTGTGGGTACATGAGGATATCAGCCATTAAAATCACATCATCTAGATGATACTCTTCTGTGTGCTGTGCTGGAAAAGGAACATTCCTGGGTTATGACTCATCTCTTCTCTTCTTGGATTCTGCACAGTCCTAGGGAAATCCCCAGCCTTTATTCTCCCCAGGGAAGGTTCGTTGCCGAAACCTCAGCCTTCCTGGGGAAGTTCCCCTCACAAACTGAGCAAGGATGAGATACCCCTTGCATAAAATAAAACCAGGGTGATTTGCCCAAACCCCGCGACACCTGTTTGGTGCGGCCTCAAAGCCACAGCAGCAGAAGCAATAGCTGGAGCTGTTCCTGGAGCGATACTGTGGGGAACTCACCAGGTGACATGGAAAGCTTGCCGGCAGCCATGTCGGTTACAGGCCATGCACGCTCCAGATGCTGCTTTACTCTCCCTGCCCTGCTCTTCACAGATGTAGCAGGTCTGCAAAAAAGGAAAAATGGTCACTCAGAGAGGCAGACTGCTTCGCTCTCACCGCTCTCCAGGAGGCAAAGCTTTCAAGAGCTCGTAACCTTGTGTCCAGCCATCTCCCTCCTTTGACAGCTGTTCTGGGTTATTGCTCAGCAGCATGCACACAACTCATGCATCTTCTTTTTCACCCCAAATAACAACTGGATCTGATCAAACTATGGAGTAATAAACATGCAGCTTGAAGGAGCTGGGGAATTGTTCAGGTTGCTGAGTTGGGGGAGAGGAAAATGGAGGATCAAAAGTTATTTGCAAGATTTACTTTGTTCGTTATTTTTCAAGTGATCTAAGTACCTGGAAATTAAATTGGACAGGAGACATGGAGGACTAAGAAAACCCCAGAAAAGCAAGGGAGGGTAAGTATGCCTGGGGCAGCAAGAGAATGAGGCGGCCTTACCTTGTTGAAGCGGTCATGGGGTACGTATTGCAGGACAATCGGCTCCATGGTGAGCACATTGGCAAACTGCACCTCTGGGATGTACAGAGCACAGACAACATGAGCCCACCCTGGGGAAGCAAACAAGACAGAGAGGGATGAGGCATGTGAGGCAACCCAAAACAGTCTTGTACTCAGACAGGGCTGCAGACAAGCACAGGAGGGAAAGAAGGAAGAGAATATAGGAAGGAAGCCAACTGAAGTTAGATGTTAGATTTGAAATACTGCTTGTTGTAACTTGGTTAGGAATTAAATCCTTCGTGGGAGAAAGACAGACAGATACCACCTCCAGATTAAATGAGAAAGTAGAGATTTATTTGGGAAAAAGCAATGTACAACACTCACTGCCCTTAAAAGCACCCCCTCAGGACTTAAGATCCAGAGCTGAAGACCTGACCAAACCCAGGAAAAGCATCCAAACAGGAAACTATGCTGATGGGACAAGTTTGATGTGTGGTCCCATGCCAGTGGAAACAAAGTTCCCTTTATGGGCTGTTATCAATGACTGAAGAAGGCTCTTTTTCACCAAGCCAAGTTAGATTAAAATCCAAAGCCACCAAGACAGCTCCCAAACCAGATGTGTAAGCTGAAATTCCATATGATCACCACAGAACTGAGGAAGCTTCAAGGTCAGGAGCCTTTGGGGGCTGACCCCTACTGGTATGCATACTGCACTGAAAAGGCTTTGCTGAAATTAAGTGGGATCTGCTTGGGCAGGCAGAACCAGGCTCCACGTTACAGAACCTTACGGCACTGTAAGTGCTGTGGCTATATAATGCTGTACAGTGACATGGTTGTGACACTTCTTGTGCCTGTTTACACAGACCTGACCAAACCACGTAATAACATGTCTGGAAGAAGATGCTATGTTATTATAAAGCAATCCCCCAACATGGTACTTCTGCTATTGCACTAAAGTTCTCAGCATTTATGACCAGGTCTGATGGCTACTTTTGCAAAAATATCCTGGACTTAGGGCTTCCTCCTCGCCTAATTTAACTCTTTGTGCATGAAGGTAAGTGGCAGGTAGATACAGAAGCCTTTCTGAAACACAAGAAGATTCTATGAAAAATTAAGTTTGATCCACGCAGCCAGAAGCATCAACAGCTGCAGGCTATGACAACTGAAATCAGACTCTGCAGTACCAGAGGCTGACAAGCATCAATGATACGCAAATAAGTCCTGCAGAGAGAAACATCTTTACTGCATCCTGATTCCCTGCTCTTGGACAGGGACTCAAGGCTGAAGTTCCATTACTTTGAGGATCGTGTACTGATTCCTGCAGAGTTAACCCCAAAACCCAACACATTTCAGCAACTGTGCTTCAAAACCAGACAGAGATCAGGCAGACTTTCCCTTGGGGAAAGGTCTTCTTGCCATGGCAGCTTCAGGAGGTGAAGTTTTGTGAGAAATGGCAGAGTGTTTCCATTCCTCTGGAGCCTCCAGCCTTCCCCTTCTGGTGACACAGGCTCAGGAAAATTGTTTTGCAGTCAGGACCCAAGGCAGTGCAACACGTACTCACCTCCGTTGTCGGTCCGTTTCAGGGCTCCATCTTTGTGGGGACACAGTTCACATCTCTTGAAATTAAGCAGAAACAACAAGTTTAATCTAACTCCAGGGGCACGAGGCCAGAAAAGAGATGATTCATTTAAAACACGCTTATAAAAGATGGGGCTGCTTTCAAAGAGAGGAAGTGGAAGAAGAGCTGAGAGTGGTTTTGGTACAGAAAGATACTCTGACACAGCTCAGTGTCGTCCTGTGTGACAGGGACGCATTTAAAGCCTCAGCCCGAGAGCCGCAGGGCTGCAGGCAAACCTCGACTTTCATGGGGCTTTTTAAAAAGAAGTTTTAGTCCTTGCGGTCGTGAAGTAAAACTGAAAACCATGACTCAGAGAGCAAAACGCAAATAAAAATAAGCCATTATCTGTCTTTGCCTCTTTCCTTCCTTCTTTCTCTCTTTCTCTCGTGATATTTTTTCCAGCCAGTCCCATGAGGCTGTTGTGACGTTTTTGACGCTGTGGCACGAGGGGCCGTGGCGAACCCAGTCCCCTTCTCCACTCCTGGTCGCTAATGGCTGCTTCTGGGGGTGGCCGTGAGGGGGAATCACTGGCTCCTCCACCCAGGGCCAGCAGATGAAGGGAGACACCCCCTCACACCAGGCTGCCGGGGCAGCAAGGCTTCCAAGGCCCCAGACCCACTGAAAAGTCCCCCTCAGAGCTATGGCAGGAAGGGCATGAGGTGAGGGGACAGCGAGAGCGAGGTAGGCCCAGAGCCACAGCGCCCGGTGCCTCCCCTACCGCTCAGCAGGCAGCGAGGCCTGCGCTCCGTTTCCCCCTCCCTAACCGCGGCCCTGCCCACCCGTCGGCGGCCTCCATGTCGGGCTCTTGCCACGTGCGTGCCCTCCCCAGGCCGTAACGCCGTTCTGAAGCATCGCTGGGGGCCAGGGTGGTTTCGGGGTGCGTTGCCACACGTGGGAGACCTCTCCGAGCCCCAGGGGCTCCTCCCAGCCAGAGCCACCTTCAGGTGGTTGTCGTTTGCTTGTGAAATCTTTCAGGGGAAATCTCCGTGTGTTTACTGTTCTGTTTGACTTTTCTGCACCAGCTCAAAAAGCCTGAAAACCTGTGACGCGCAACCCTTTTCCTTCCCTAGCGGAAATGTCTGATTTGTCAAAAAAAAAAAAAAAAAAAAAATTGCTGTTTTTCTGTGAAAAATGTGCTTCATCAGAAAGTTCTGAAATGAGCTGAAGCGAGACGGCAGCTGCACCATGATGAGTGTGCAGGCCCTGTGTGCGACAGGGACGGTGCCACGAGAAGCTCCCGTGCTCTGAGCAGTAACTGGCCTCCAGAAAAAGCTTCTGCTGCTGAGACACCTCCGAGGGCCTTCCACAGACGTGGTTGTCCTCACAGAGCTCAGCGTTGCCTCTGCTGGTATTTCACCCCTTGGTCAGATGGGCACAATAAATACAATTGCGATGCTGCGGCTAGCAGGGATGCCCATCCCAGCTCTCAGACAATTCTGTGGAGCCCAGTGTGCAGAGCTGTCAAATAGGCACCTCTGTTGAGCACGAAATCCCTGTGATAATGTATAAATCAGAGATGAGGGGACACATCAGCAGCCCATCTCACTTTCCCTGCAACTTTGCTTGAAATACAGCTGGCTACAGGAGGCGATTCACACTGCTGCTGCTTGGGTCCAGGCTGGCAGAGCGGCTCTCACAATTACCATGGAAAGCCCGGCAGAGCCAAGACAGAAAAAGAACTGGGTGAACTGAGACAGTGCAATAAGAAATTTGCACTTGAAAAGGGTCCTCCCTCTCCCCTCCACCCCTCAGATCAAAGCGGCTCTCCCACCACGCGATTAGCAAAGCTCTGATTGTAACAAGAGGGGTTAACAGCTCCATCGGCCCCACAGAAGACTTCTAATAGCCCTGCCTCTAAATGACAGCTAAAGCCTTCACATGATCCCTCACATGAGTGCCCTCTGGCCATTGCAGCTCACCGGGCTTCCCAGACAATTTGATTACAAAGTGGATGGGCTTTCAGTTGCTTACAGGAAGCACAATAGCGTCCACAGCGTCCTTTAGGGAGCTGCACATCTGAGGAGGGGTTATGAGCAGGGATTAGCGGTACCTCTTCCTTTCACTCAACCTGCAGAGGCCGAGGCAGTCGCCTGGGATTTTACTTCAACTCTGGGAAAAGAGCAGAGCTGGCTGATTAAAACCAGGTTGTGATGGCGAAGGTTAGAGCTTCTGACCCCCTAGGGCTCCTAACTTAGGGACACAGCACCGAGCCATTAGACCCGCCAACAAAAGTCAGCTCTTTCCAAAGCTGAAGTCTCTCTAAAGGAGAGACACAGAAAGTGGGATGTTTTAAAAGTGCTCAGTAAGGAGAGCATCATCCTTTGTACCTTTGTACCTCGTTTTCAAAGCAAAAGTATCAATATTTACCCAATAAATATGCTTGTTATGGACAAAGTTTGTAAACTGCTTTAAGATTCACCTCCCAAGGCAGACTGAGAAGAAAAACACTCTTGTTTTTTAAAGGAGTTTGCCACAGTCATTACGAAAGAAATATGACTATCAATTCCTCCTGCTGCTGACAGTGTATTTTGAGCTCAAACAGCAGCATCACTCCTTCAAGACTCTCAGGGCAGCATCTGCAGGCTGGTAACCCTGCTTTTCCAGCTGGAGAAAGCCAGGCAGAGAGGTGCCGTGGAAGGGCTGCACCCTCCGGCCTCGCTGGACCACAGAGCACAGACTCAAACAGCATTGTACCAGCAGGGCTGTGCACAGATCTCGTAAGACCTGACTCATTTCCCTTACTCTGATCACGCTGTTCCCTACATCAAAGAAGTAGATTCTTTTTATGTATGTACCCATCTGCGTGTCTGTTGCTATGACTGCTGGTGTTTAACTGAAAAGGTGAAGGATTTAGCTAGGAAACCATCCCCAGCTCTGCTCAGGAAGGAAGATTATCACTGTTCAGTTATCATAGTAGCAGGGCTGAATGCCACAAGACTGAATGGCATGACTGAAGCCCACCACACACTGTCTAACAGATTTCACTGACGGCAAGTTAAATAAGGAGCCACCCACAGGGGTATTGTTTTCTTGATACCTTGGAAGCAGTCTGTAGCGTCTGAAGTGCAAGAGAAGAGTTAGAATCCTTGTGATGAGCACAGGTGAGGAGGACTTGTGTGTGCAGGCATTACTACGGCTTACACCGAGTTGCTGCTAACCCTGAGGAGCTTCTCTTCGCCTACACGGCTGGGAGAGCGGGAGGAAGCAGGCCCATGAAATCCAAATTCCTTTCTTTGCTATGAAACTATCTGCAGGATGTAAAACCACTCAGAGACACATTTGATCTTCGTTACTGCACTGTGCATAAAAGCAGCATCTCACAAAGGCAAAAGAACTCAGGTCTCAAAGTCTGGTCTTGCTTACGCTCCCGCTTCCAATGAGGAACGAGTTAATGCAATGTAGAAAGCATGGTACAGATACCTAATTCCCCCAGCCACTCATCTTTGCCAAGTTCTTTGCCCATCTGTGAAACAGATTAAACTCCTATGCTGCAGCAAGCAGAGAGCCCAGCTGGGATGGAGCACGCTATCTGCTCTGCACGGAGCCGCGCATTGTGAGGGCACCTACACCAGCTTCACTAGGTGTGTACTTCACCAGAACTTTAGCTAAACCAGTTCAGAAGGCAGCGCAGGCATTAAGTCAGTGTTATTTGTGCCGACTGGGGTCTCCTGTATTTGAGAAAATCCAAAGCTTAATTTAAACCCAGTTTTAAGGAAGTAAAGCAGAAAAGTTATCTTAGCTTTGCTGCATGGCAGCAGCAGTGTCTCTGGCACAACTAACGTGTTGAAGACCTACACCCCGGCCCCTCAGCAGCTGGCTGGGGTAGCCCTGCCTGATAAGGGTTCGCATGGGAAGTTTCTGCAGAGGAGCTGCTGTGCTATAAACCTACGGTCCAGCTTACTGCGCAAATAACCTCGCCACACGGACGGACCCAAGAGGCAGCCCTGGCCTGGTTGTTTCCAGTTTTCTGCCTCACCGGGAAATGCCAGAATTAATTAAGAACATTTGCAAAGTGTTCCGTACTGCAAAACTGCTGCTTAGACAGAAACTAAGCCCTGATCCAGCTTCCTGTCATTTTCTCTGCTCTGTAACAAACTCAGAAGACTTCATGCAGGAGGCAGTTGTGGCAAGTGAGACATGAATGCCAACCCATCCCGTCTGCCAGCACGACAACATGCGCAGTGCTGCAGCACCTCAGGTGATGACAACTTTCCTCCACTCCAAAACTTTCTGAGGAGTTGTATAGAAAAAGCTGCAGGGAAGCCACTTGTCAGAGGAATGTCATTATCTTTTAGAAGACTGGGGTCTCCAGATTCAAAAATTTCCACCACCGATAACTTGTTTTTAACTACCTTTGGTTTCCATCAGAGTGGTTAAGACCAGTTCATAAAACCGCTTGACGTAATTCTCCCTATCGTACAAACAAGAAGCGAAGGGAAAGCTTTTGAAGGAGAATTAGCCTCTCAGACAGGTGAGGGGTGAACTCCTTGCCCAAGGTTACATCGCAGGTTACAGGCGGCGCTGGGATCACAGCCACAGCGCTGCCGAATGCCAGGCTCTGTCGCTTTTGCCAGGGGACCACGCTGCTTCCAGCAGAGGTGTGAAGGGCATCGATCCAAGCCGCGCCGTGTAGGTACAAGCGCACTCCATACTCACCACCCTGGCGGCTCTCTCTTGAGATTCACATTTCCGACAGAACCAGGGTCCGGTAGGAACTTGGACAATTCCATAGCAAGCTGGAAGGAAAGCAGAGACAGTTCATTCGACCATCTTTAAACGGAGTGATTAATTTCTCAGCTGCATATAGAAGTTTGCCAGAGCTTATTAGTCAGAGACGGGTAACAAAACCAAAAATTGCATCTAAGCAGTATTTGATTCCCCTTTCTAGTTTCCACACCCTGCAGCAGCAGACAGCTCTTAGCAAGAGGTCCAGCATGACACATGCATGCAAGCTTACAAATAAGCTCACACCCAGCCCAAAAAATTCCTGTGAAAATCTGTCCTAATGGGAATGCAGCACTTCAGGAACCGGGTCCAGCTCTGGCCTAGTGAATACAAACGGGCCAAATTCTTACCCCTTAACTCCCCAAGTGTCACCAGTGATCTAAACATGAGATTATCACATAGGTGGCTGTTAAGTACCTTAGCCATACTTAACAGAAAGATAAAATCTCAGCATCACGAAGGAAATAATCTCAGTGCAAATTCAGACAGACGTCAAGGAAATAAACAACACATTTACCCTGCACACTTGCAAGCCTGTAAGTCACACCCAGCTCCAGTGTTTCGCTTCCAGCATCACTGAATTCAGGTTTTTTAGGACTACCCCTGCAACAGGCTCTGTGCTAATACAAGCCTCCAGCTGATAACCCGACACAACTGTTGTTCTTAGTCAGGACACCAGGCATCCCTCTTCCTTTCTACATCCCTACTGATTGTCTCAGGGCCTCCCTCTGCAAGCTGCAGCTCCCATGCCTTTAACGTTTGCTTCCTTCTCTGGCAGGGCAATGTTTCTTGAAGACCATGCACCTTCTTTGGCGACATTCTCCTCTAACTGTCCAGGGATGGTCTTTGTTGAGTCCTTGAGGAAGCTCTTCTGGCCCTGAAAGGGCTCTTGGCCACCACGCAGGTGGGTTTAAAGCAATAGAAGCTGGTAAAGATAAGGGTAAGAAATAAGGCTATGCGTGTCTGGGTGAGGGTTTAGGATTCTCCTAGGAAAGAATAAATTCTGTCTTCCTTATTCCACCTTCAAAGGCGAGCTGGCAGTTGGAATGGAATCCCAGTCACTCGAGACATTCGAAACTAGGTTGGACAAAGCATCTGAAAATATCCTGCTGGAAGCAATCCTGCGATGTTCCCCGGGGAAAGGACCAGGCACGACCCGCAGTAGGTTTTCTCCATCTTTCTAATGTCTTTTATTCTACTTCAGCCAGGAAAACGAACGCAATTGTGGAGTTAAACTGAAAGAGCTGACTGCAAGATGAGCCAAGGCATATACACAAGAAAATAGAAACTACATGAAAGCAATGACAGAGGAGCCTGCCTCGGGTCCATCTTTAGCAATGGGCTTAGGGCCAAAAGCAAGCACTCAGCTGGAGCCAGTGCAAGCGTCTGTGCCCACTGCTTCAAAAAGAAAAACAAGGACGGAAATGAGGAAAAACGCAGAACATAAATAAGGCAGAGTTGAAAATATTATCTGTAAATGTTCTTAACTATCTTACTAAAGTCTTCCTTTCCAAATTTTGTTAACATTTTGAACTGTTCACTGGAAAGACTTCTAACCATTGTCACAGAAATGGCACTGATTTTTCTATCAAGTCAGCCCTAATGTGTAGCTGTAACATAAGGCTGAAAAACAGAGGGCTCCTTACCGAACTGTACAATCATTTCAAAAGCCAGCTTTGGCTTTGCAGATACTCCAGCAGTACAAAGAGACACCAAACGCAGTGTGTGACTGTAGGGAACGAGACTGGATGACCCAGATGAACCTCCACAGTGGTTTGCTTCTATTTAGTGACTAAAAGCTCACCAAAACACCACTGCTAGGTTTGGGAGCAGGCTTTATGAAGAGAGCTGAAGGCTTTCTGAACATCCACTACGCACTGCTGTTCTCTTTGTGAATCACAATATCCTGAAGGACTCTTACAAGTCCCAAAAATACAGTCCAAACACGCAGTGGTGCCCTCTCAGAGACTCTTCCAACACGCCCCAACTCTACCAGAGCCATGCAGCAAGCAGCCACGCGTCCATCTCCACAACCATGGGAGCCCAGAAGCAGGCACCCTAAGGAGCAATTGCAACAACATTTGAAACTGTTCTTAGCAAACCGAAGTGTTGATATTCATCCTGGGAGGGAGCACAAGGATGCCAGTGTCCTTTATCTCCCTCCAAAAACAGAGTGATGAAGAAACCCATTCTCTAAAATGCAGTTTCATAAGTAATGGGAAGAATGGAAGAGCTACACCACCAAAATTAACACAAGCAAATGTCCTTCCAGAGAAACAAACCCTGCATGCTGCTGGACCGCTCAGAGGGGCTGTGCTGTGACAGGAGACACCCGAACACCGCCTGTGAATGGAGAGAATTCCCCGCGAGCTTCGCTTCCTCTTTTCACCTCCCCTTCAGTCACCTGGCTGTAAGCTCGTGGCAAAGACGCACCCGGCACACGAAAAGCAGAAGAAAGCTCACCCTACAGCCCAGGGACCAGCGCCTGGCAGCGGAGAGGCAGCGCAGGACCCGCTCCCAGCTGGAGCCAGGCGTGCACCGAGACACCGAGGGAGAGCCTACAGGAAGGGGCCGAGATATGCCGGGAGATGGATGGGATAATAATAGATGGGAACACAGACATGCCAGATGAGACCAGAAACCTTCGTGCTATTCAAAACAAACCAACCAGGCTCATCACCGCTCCTTTCTGCTGGATTGAAACGAAGGCAAATACACACACGTCCCTGTTTCTCGGGAGATGTGCGGAGGACAAACTTTCCGGTCCCATAGCGTGTGCTAGGGGCGTGCTCCGAGTCATTTAAAATGCAAATCGCGCTTATCTCTGGGAGGAGAAGGGCCGGCTTCCTCCCTGCCCTCGGAGGCGGCGGCTGCCGGGCCCGCGGCCGCCCCCGCAGGGTTACCCGGGGCCATGCGCGGCCG
>VXAV01001299.1:57282-70324 GCA_013399715.1 Alectura lathami
TTTTTTTTTTTCTTTTTCTTCTTTTATCTATTGTGTTATGGACTTGTTTGAAAGAAAGGGGGGAAAGTCTGGCTGGTTGCCTTTGTAACCTGGAGGAGATCCTTGTGGTTTAAGGTTGTCTCAGGCTTCAGGACAAAACGCTGAACATCCGCCAGCCCCTGAAGCCCGAGGTTCCAGTTGGCCATGCTCGCAGACACTTGGACTTGAACCGCAAATTTGCCTTTAGGGGATTAAGTTCCAATTTACATAACTAATTCCTGTGGTGAGGAAAGGCGAGGGCAGAGAGGAAAGGGCACGACATTTCTTGAGAAAAATTTGGGGGAAAGTTACAGCTGCGAAAGCTGAGCCACGGAGACGTGGAGGTTACATTGCTCAGCTGTTATTTTATCAGTCCGTGTTTTTAAAGCGCGGTCACATGTATGGAGCAGGCAGAATTAAAGTGACATGTATTGACTCATGGGAACCGCCACCCCCGTGTGTCTCAGCCATAACTGCAGGCCTCAGTTACAGAAGTTATTACTGAACTCAGTTTATTGCTATACAAGAAATTTTTTGGTAAGGGAGCTGGCTTCTCCGCTGGCTCATACGTCATGGCCAGAGCTGTGGCTTTATTTCTGCCTGCAGAGTCTTTGTTACAGATGGTCTTTCCTTTTGGGAGGGGATGGGTCCTTAGCATTTTCTGGAGTAGTATTTAAAAATACCATGAACGTTGTTACCATCTCAGTGGCTGGCCTGGAAGTCCTTGAGATACAATGAATAAAATACACTGGCTGGGGAGTGAGGCCTTACTGTTGCATTTCTCAGATCATTCACACAAGATATATAAGATACATAAATCTTATGTTAAAGAAAAGATCCACAAAATAAAAGTGAGAAAATTCATCTTCCACACGCGCTGAGGAAACGCAGAGACTGATCTGTGCCAGAGAAGCGCTTACGGCTGAGCCTGCACGAAGCATCGAAGCGGGGAAGCACGGGGCTGCACCCACGCGGCGGCTGGCGGTGACAGAGTGCCTCTCCACGCAGGATCCTGGCTTTCCCAGCAGCTTCTCCTGGGAGTAAAGACTCTTCAGAGGCTATCAGAGCGAGCATGGTAATTTGTCTGGTTCCATGCAGGGCTAAAACTACCCCGTCTGTGGGCAGGCAAATCCGTGCCCCGTGTAGCGAACCTGTTTGTTCCGTCAGGTTTTACCTTATTCCTTTGGGCAGGCTGAAGGAATTGTGCGGGTGAGCACAGCAGTCCTGGCCGGGCAGTGGAATTCCCTGCGTCACCAGCAAGACCTGCTGCTTTACAGCGCAGATCTCTCCGTTTGGGCTGAGGGGTCAGCTCACGGGCAGCAGCAGCAAGCTCTGACCCTCTGCTGGCAGCAGCCACCAGGGAGAACAGGACAGCTAGAACTCTGCGAACCACAACTCCCTAAAATACTTGCTTTCTCATTTTAGTCCAAACTTTTCATCCTTCTCACAAGGATGTGTGTACATTTAGCTCCTTCATCTGCCTACAAACACCTACTGGCACAGAAAGAAGACTTTATTTATTTATTTATTTATTATTTATACACATGATTTCAATCAAATCATTTAGTTCAGCTTCCTCTACAGCTTTGCCTCTGCTGTTTGCCTTTGTGCCCTCTGGTTTGGATTCCAAAGTGTCTTAAGTCACTGGGGAACACTGTATTAGCTGCCAGATCCCAAAGCCATCGAGCATCCCTCGTCTGACTTTTACTGAACAAGCTCCTGGGAGAGAACAAACCGCTGTGGAGAATTCCTGTGGAAAGACGGGCTCCAGCTCTGCAATCAGCCTGCGTGTGACATTGTCGGAGCTAACAGCGGCTGTGCTAGGAACAAAAATGAGAATGATGGGAACGATGGCGCTGGGAAGTCGTCAGGTGTGACTCTGGGAAACGCACAAAACCACCCAACTTTGCTTTTTACGTCTCCTCATACAGTGCTGCCAACCAGATAGCTCTGGGCTTTTGTTTCCTTATAAAGCCCATAACCCTTTCCCCGTTCCCTCCTCCGAGAGCTGATGGCATTACCTAGCAACAAATGCTCCACGTCCAAAGGCCAGCATGGGCAAGGTGTCAAAATCCCGATATTTCTCTGCACACAGCGACTGCTGACTCCGAACGCAGCGAAGCCTCGTCGCACCAGCGCTGGGGTGCACGTTTTCCCACAGCCCCTCAGCTCTCCTCTCCCGTTGCGGAAGAGAATTTCTGCAAAGGCTCCTCGTGCCCTGCAGCGCAGCAGGCTGCAGGTCTGGACCGCAACCTGCAAAGGCAAAGTCTGTGTTTAACCGGGAGCTCCAGCTGCAGCGCGCTGTCTGGAGGGAGGGAGAGGGAGACCTTTGCCCCTGCTGCTCATTAACCACACAAAAACCCCACTTTGGGTCTATCTCCTGCCCTGCTCATACCCTAAAAAAAAAAAAAAAAAAAAAAAAAAAAAGGAAANCCACCTTGCCAGGTATCTCTCCTCTAGAAACAACTCAGTTTAGTGAGGGTGTTTGGGAAAGAAAAAGGAACAATCAGCTTCCAGAAGGGATGTTGAGTCAGCGCTTGCATTTTATCCGAGGGGCTCCTTTGTGCTTGCTCTGCCATGGGCCAGGTGCTGCATTTCTGGTGTACGAGCGCGCACAGAAAGGTTCAGAGAGCACAGAAAGCCCAGGGCCAGCCAGACGCACGCGGGGCCCTGCTCTGTCAGTGACCTCCTGGCCTTGGCCAAGTCACTTCCTCCCTTTGTGCCTCGTTTTCCCTCTTGGTCCCACCAGTTCCCTGCTGCAGAGCCTTTCGGAGTTGTTTGTCCAAAAAGCACTACATAAGTGCAAGTTATTATTCATTAAACAATGTCATTAAGTACTTTGGAAGGAAACAATGATGTCATTAACGACTTGGGGAGGAAACAGTGCCATTAATTACTTGTAAAGGAAAAAAGTAGCAATCAAATTTTTTTTTTTCCTCTGGCAGCTTATATCAAATGAGATGATACGTCAGCTTCGTCTTCACAGTTTTGATGCAATTAAAACAGTAAAATGGATTAATATAGTAGGTCATTGGACAGGAAGACAATGAATTTGCTTTTGGTATTACATTATTCTTTTACAAGTGGAAATATTTTGAAGAAATTTTTGGAATCCCTCTGTCCTAAAAGCCAAAACTCCCCATTTTTGTGCCATGCACATGGTTCTGGGCGTGCTCCAGCCCCCTTACCTTACCTGCCTGTCCTCTCCCACCAGGGAAGTAGTTGTTCACTTCTTCCTGCAAAAGAGAGATTGTGCTGCAGACCACGTAGGTGAGGAACATCTCGAACCAGTCTGGTTTAACACACCTCGTGGGAGTCTTATAATCACAAAACCGCTGCTTTGGAAGGATCTTCTAGAGACCAGTTAGTCTGATTCCCTACAGTGGGGCAGAACCAAGGACTTATTCTTTATTATTATTATTTACATTAGGCAGTGAAAGTACACAACAATCAAGAGAGGAAGAAGTGATGTGGTCAGAGTCCAGAAACCAAGACTCTTTTTTAGGAGCCCGTAGTTTGGCTTTTAAATTAATTCCTAGGAACCTAAATAGACGCCTGCTTCTAAACCCAGAACTTCCTTCATAAAATCTTGCACAAGCTTTGGAGCTGCTCCCCATTCTGGACGCCCAAATCTTTGCTGCCGCAGAGCAGGACCAAGGCTTCTGAGAGCACTGACAGTGTCACAGAGCACAGCGCTTCCCAGGTGCAGGTCATGGGTCTTCAGCTTCGTCCTGATGTGAAAGGGAGGATTTACAGCCACAAAAATAGTTTTTTAATGGGAGTTAGGCACCTGTTTACCTTTGTGCCTTGGGACTTTTTCTTCACATTTCAATGTTTTTAGCACCCTTAAAAAATAGTTGGCAGTAATTGAGGCTTTGCCTATACCCACCAGTCGCACTCCTTTAATTGGTTTACAAACCAGTTTAATTAAATGCTCTCTTGTGATGTCCTTGCATTGCTTCAGAGCACTGCACCAGCTTGGCTTACGATTTCATGTTCAGCTCTTGGCTGCGCCGTTGGAAACTGCCTTTAGGACAGGAAGCCCGAGGTGAAAGCCTGGAGGTGACGACGGCTGCACGCAGCCAGGCAGCTGCTCCGGGCCAGAGCTGCCTTCCCAGGGCTGGGAGCACCCCGTGCAGGCAGGCCCTGTGGCACGGCATGGGGCAGGACGGGGCAGCCGGGGGGCACAGGGCGTCCTTTCCCCCTGCAGCCAGGCCGGCAGTGTTGATGGGTGCTCACCCTGCACAGGGTCACTCTTTCTCCTCCCTTCTTCCCAGCTTGCCTCTCTCTATATTTACATCTATGTGTGTCTATAATGACTTCTCAAGCTGTTTTCCAGCGTGCAGAAGAACCCGTTACAGAGCTCTGCAGAGAAAGTCACGTGCGGAGCTGCACAAAGCCCTGCATGCTCTGTACGCTGGGGAGGGGGCTGAGCTGTGCCCCAAATCCCTCCTGCTCCCTGGGAGTTCTGCAAGAAAATCTCTGCCAGCAGCCCAGAGTGTGGTGGGGGTGTGCTGGGAGCTGCATGCCCCCCCCCAGTACAGGTGCTGGGCCGCAGAGCTGCCTGGTGCCTGGAGCTGGCCTGGGCTGCGCTCAGAGCTGCAGGGCTGGAAAATGCCGGGGCTGAGAAAGCCCCGTGAATATTGACAGGAAATGATCGGTGGCTTTTCTGGTTGTGAGCTGCAGCGCTGAGGTTCAGGCAACAACATCCTGTCCCCGTGCAGTGCTGGGGCCTGCAGGCTGCGGGGGCCGGGCAGGAAGTGGGGGCGTGGGGCAAGGGGAGCAGCTTAGGGACCGGGACCCATGTCCCTGGGCATGGATGTCCCTCCATCTGTCCCCATCCCTCCATCCCCCATCATTCATCCTTCATCCTTCCATCCCTCCGTCCTCCATCATCTGTCCCCATCCGTCCATCCTGCACCATCCATCCCCCACCCTTCCACCCCTCCATCCCTCTCTCCACATCTACCCATCATCTCTCTGCTCAGAACTAGACATGCTACAAGCGGGCCCTTTGGGCCCCCCCCAAAGCACAGTGGGACCACTGAGGATGAAGACAGTTGGTACCTGATGTGGGGCAGGGCGGCTTCACGCCATGGGGCTGGGACAGCTGCAGGCAGCACTTCACACATTTGTGAAACGGTGAGTAGCTCTGGTTTTTACTGAAAGCTGCAAGAATGGAAAAGAAAACATAACTCAAGATTTAGACCTTCGTCACCAGTCTTGAGAGATTTGCATGGACTGTTCTGAGATGCCTGTTTACTATAAATGTCCTAAGTACTTGTCAGAGGAAGAAACTGTTTCCTTTACTGACAATTTTGGTGATTTATCATGGACGCTGCGGATCTGTGCTGCTGTCAGTATCATCCTTCTAGTCCTGTGTCTGTTTAGTAACTGTTACAGAGTGGGTCAGATCTTACACACCCTATTACTCATCAGAAATTTTGAGGCTGTAACTTGTTACTTAGTCACTGGTGAGTCATAACTTGCTCCCTGGAAAATAAAGGATTGCCAAATTCTGACACCTGACATCTGAGACTCTACCAAAATAGCGAGCAGAGTCACCAGCCCTGCTGCTGTGATGCTTCCCTTGAGAACTAGGGGATCAAAATTAGGCTGGTGTTTCATGAGTAATCAGCCTAATTCGTGGGTAATATTTGGAATAAATCTGTTCGTCCCCGATCGAGATCTGTCAGCCTATCTTGATCAAATACTCGTTCACTCTCCTTGAGAGCTCAGCTCTGGAGCCCGTGCAGAAACCCTCGGGCACTGCACCGGGTCCGTGCCGGTGGGAAGGCAGCCGGGGACCTCTGCTGGGCGAGCCTAAAACTTCCCTTTTTCCCCCCAAACGCGTGCCCAGCTCGCGGCGGGAGGCCTCCGGGGGGCGCCAGCAGCTCGCGTTTCCCCACCGCACCGGGACCCCAGCCCTGCTCCTGGGGGGTGGCGGTGGGGGCTGAACCCCCGGCAGCGGGCAGGGCCGGGGGCTCTAAGCGTGGGGGCGAGGAGGTGGGGGCTTAGCGGTCCTGGGTCCGCTGTGGGGCAGGTGTCGGCTTTTCCGGGGACGTGAAGCTTTTCAGAGGTGGGAATGAGCGCGACAGACTGAACTGAGAGACTAAAGTACGACAGTTTCTTCAACCCACCCAGCCACCCACCCATCCACCCACCCATCCATCCATCCTTCTATCCATCCTTCCACCCTTCCACCCACCCACCCATCCTATCTCTGGTCCCCTGTCTGTCCGACCCCTCCTCTAACTCTGACTTTCCCCTCTCAGCTGTTCTGCCTCCCCCCTTGGGTTTAGCAGAGAAAAACCTCGCTGGGAACTCGCTCTTCCTCAGGAAGCAGCTTGGGGCTGAGGGTGCGTGGGGTGCGCGGTTCGGTACGACCCCTTCCAGCCCCCTCCTCCGATTTTCTTTTTTTTGTTTTGTTTTCCGGATCAGTCAAAGTTCATCGCCGGAGGCAAAGGCGAGAGCTGCCGGCGCAGCTGAGCTCCGGAGCCGGTACCGAGAGATGCGGGCTGGAGAAGGGGGGTGCCAGCGGCTCTGCGGCTCCCCTGCCTCCTTCTGCCTTCGCCGCCCCCTGCGCAGTGACCCCGAGTCAGGGACCGTGATTTTTCAGGGGTCGTCTGGTGGTGGCCCCTGAAGCCGCTCCCCGAGGCCACCTCGTTCCTTCCATCTCTGTTTGGGGCAGAAGGAATGCGGGCAGAGCCCCGCAGCCCCCGGAGAGGAGGGCTGGGGGCTGCCGGCGGCAGCGGAGCCGCTCTGCCGGGCGGTGCCTGGAGCGGAGCTCAAGCCCTAGTGCCATTTCGGAGTGAACCGCGAATGTTTTCTGGTTTGTTGTTTTCAGGCTCGGTGCCTTCCTCTGCGTCTGAACGTCCCTGCAACCAGGAGCCATTTGGCAGCTGGGAGATCGCAGAGTGTTAAAAAAATAATATTAAAATCAAATAAAGACAAACAGATGCAACTACGTCCCCTACACACAAAGCACATGAGAAACTCGTGGAAAGGGCTTAAGGACAACTCTCAGCCTTTCAGTAACTCTTTTTTTTTTTTTTTTTTTTAAATCACAAGTTCCAGTGTTTAACCCAGCTCAGCAGCAGGTACAGCAGCTCCTGGTTGTGCCGGGCATGGACGAGCCTGAGGGGGGCTGGGGGCACCAGGGCAGGTTTAACCCCCAGCTCTGTGCATGTCCGTGTGTGCGCAGAGCCGTGCAGCCAGGACGCGAAAGGACGCATGGACAGTTTGCTCCGCGGCTCCGTGAGGTTTTGGCTGTGGCTCTGTGCTCCTGTATCGCAGGTTTGTGCTCCTGCATCACAGGTTTATGCACCATAACCCAAGATCCACACATACACTAGGATATTTAAGCACGCAGAAGGTGTCTCTCCCCCTCATCTGCTCCCACTTGTGTTTACGTGCATGGGCACTGCAATCAGGAACTGCTGGAGCTTTAATCTTCGGACACGCAGAGCTCTGGTGCGCTCTCCCCTGCACCCATCCATAGGTGCTGGGGATGTGCACACACACACATAATTTCCGTCGTACAGCAGAACAAAAATCTCGGCCAGGTTGAACCAAAACCCTGGCAAAACCCCGGGGATCTGCCCATACGGCGAGAGATTTTATTATTTTTGTTGCTGTTGCCAGAAACCAGCAAACTTTACAATCCAGATGTTTTGAGAGTGTCAGAACAACTTGCTTCTGTTGCTGTTGTTTTTATGGTGAAACCAAAAGCAATCGCAGTGGTTTATAATCTGAGAGCATCCAGCCTTGCAAAGAATGCAGGTTGCTCCTTGCTTTATACCTATCTAACCCAGATGCTCGGGGTATCTCCCACTGTTGACAGCCGCTTTCTTCAAAGGCTTGTCTTCAGCGATCCATCAGTTAGGATAAAAAATGAGCTCTCATTCTCCTGCATTTGTTTTGGGAAGGGGGAAATTATTTAAACAACTGTATCTCCATTAAATGAAGGAGTGAGTGTGGAGAGCAGACCCTCTTGCTTTCTGAAATGGAGAGGAGTGCTGCTTCACAAAACATATGCTCCCCGGGCTAGTATCTCCTCTCAGGAATAATTATCAGCTGGAGAAGCTGCATTTCAGGGGCAGGAGGAGATGCCTTTCCCCTTCATTTCCTCACTTAGGAAGACAAAGAGCGAATATCAGCGCTGATGTCCACTCCAAACTTTTTTATTTCCTTCATCCCTGCGACTGTGCTTCCAAAGGCCTTGCTTCCTCTCGTTGTACCGTGACCAGACCTCGGCTCACGGCGCGGGTACGCCTCCCACGCCGGCAGCACACAGACCCCCGCACACGGCTGCGTGCAGGGGAAATAACTGAGGTGCGTGAGGACATTTTCGCTGCTTTTCTCAGCTTTCCTCCTTCAAAGAGGCTGCCACTTCAAACCTGAGCAGGCTCGGGAGCTCGCTGAAATCCAGCAGTGCTCGCCGAGTATCACCGGGGGAGCGTAGCAGGGCGAGTGTCAGCCTTCCTCTTTTATTGTCACCAATTAGGCACATGTTGGTATAAAGAGGGCTCCAGCACTTCCAGCACTTCCCATGCAGAAGATAGCTGCGATCCTTTAGGACATGTTCCTTTAAACAGCCCCTTTGCCTTTTTATTTACAATAAACACATTTTTGTTAATGAAACCCTCGCCCACTTGCAATCTCCCCCTCCCCTCCCCAAACCCCATAAAGCTCCAACTTTGCATATCTGAGCCCTGTTCTGTTGGGCTGGGTCCTTCGGGGGTCCAAGGGTCACGCTGGGGGCAGCAGGGTCATTGTATAGCCATCATGGGTCAATAAGCAACTGGTCAGGCTCTCAATCCACATCAGGCCTTGAAGAGGACTGGGAAATGGGAGAATCCATTCATAATAATAATAAACTTGTCAATCAATAACAGGCAGGAGAAATACTTTGTAAAAGGTAAAAAAAAAAAAAAATAGAAAAAAAAAGTTTTTCCTTTTAAAGTTTGACAACATGAAACTTTAGACAGTTTAAAAATGCTCCAGGACGATTTGTCTTTCATGGAGGAATTTAAATCGTGTTCGCTTTCATATATAACGTTTAAAGGGTGAGGAGGAAGTGCTGTAGGTAGGAGTTTGCTGTGCAATTTAAATACGGATTGAGAAATATTTTTTCAAAGAATATATATGAAATGCTCTTTGAGAGAAAAGGCAATAGCTAAGGTCATTGTCTCATAATGAACTGAGGGACTGTGGCTCTCTTGCCTTGCTTTGCCTCCAATTTTTACTGATACCAGCGCTTACGGAACGGTGAGGGATCGTTTTGGTTTAAGTTTATCTTAGTAACAAAAACATTTTCCAGCGTTCTTTTAAAAGCTTTTAAAACAAAACCGTGAGTTCATAGTAAATCAGTGGGCTAGACATAATAAGAGACTTTTCCTAGTTTATCCAGGCTGGAATTTAAGGAAAAACCAAACAAACAAGCAAACAAAGTATTCAGATTTCTTCAACTGAAAATTGTCAAAGAAAAAAAAATTCTGGGCTCATCATTTGACAATTTGCATTTTATTTGTTTATTTTTTTAATTAGTAGCTGTTCCTGTGTAAAACGAGTAACAGCTTGGATTAAACCAGGAGAGAAGTAACTAAATTGCGACGTAACATGGGAAACACCAAACGGCGACGGAGGAATAATGCACATTCTCCACTGGCTTTAAGACTGAGGCACAAAATCTTCAGCCTACAAACTCACTCTTCCTCTTTCCTTGCTTGTTTTGGGGGTTTGGTTGGTGCTGTTTTGTTTTGTCTTTGCAAGACGCACACTGAACTGTCACAAAAATAATCTGGGAAATCTTTGGGGAAAAGCCAGGCTTGGTGAAGGCGGCAGGAAAAAGGAGGTTGTCCCCTCCAGCTCCCAGCCCGAGCCTCTCCGGGGGATTTCTCCAGGAGGAGAAACCCCCTTGGAACCGCTCCGTTGTATTTGCTTAGGAAAACAAACAAACATTTTTTTTTTCAAGGCGGCAGTGTTTATTACTGTATAATTCCCTTCAGCTGCTCTCTAGAAAATGTGGTTTCTTTGTCAGAGGATGCTGAAGAACAGTTCATTAAGGCAGAAGTAAAGCAGAAAGCACGAAGGAGAGACCTTGGGGTGGCGAAGAGCAGCGGAGGGATGGGTGCGTCTGTCACTCCCTGCGTGGGGACCCTCCTGCCACGCCACTAAAACGCTGCAAAAAGGGGGAACACGCCGCCGCAGTGCCCAAAGCCACCCTCCGCCCCGCAGCCCCCGGCCCCGGCGGCCCCGGCCCTGCGCCTCGCGGCCCCGGCAGGGCTCTCGGCGTTTTGAACGCCCTCGGAGTGCCACCATTTGGTCTGATGCAATTTCTCTCCCTAGGCCCCTCCGGTGGTTGAAGCCCCGCAGTTTCCATCAGTTTGCACTTTTACAATTTTTTCTCTTTTTCTTTTTCTTTTTCTTTTTCTTTTTCTTTTTCTTTTTCTTTTTCTTTTCCTTTTTCTCTTTTTCTTTTTCTTTTTCTTTTTCTTTTTCTTTTTTTTTTTTTTTTCTTTTTCCCTAAAAATATGCTGCTGAAAGGGAAAGGGAACAACAGCAGCACACAGCTCTAGCCTGCAACCAGGCCAGCCGAGCCTACTTTCAACATAAGCACACTTTTCTGGCTTTGTACATTGAAACAAAAGAGAGTGGAGCCGGATTTACATCTTTATAAATTGTCACTAAATACTGCTTTTGTTTGCAGTGGGGTTGTACCTAAAGGAAAAATCCGAAGAGAACCAAGCATCTAATATTGCCCCGTCCATCTTAGCACAAATTCACCGCAAATTACACGAACCCACTGCACACACATGCACAGCACTGCAAAGCTTTTTGCTCTGCTGTTCACTCCACTCACTGGTTTACCTGAAGCCTATAATAAATGCAAAAATAAATAAACAGTTAAATTCATGTATAGATTTATGAATAGTAGGGTTTATTAAAATATTTCTAAGCAGTGGAGCAACGAGCTTGAAGTTAAGATTGAGAACTGAGAAATATTTTTTGGTAGTTGCATTCAATATGAATCACAAGCTAAGTATGGGGAGGAAACTTTCTAGGAGAGAAATGAAAAATAACTTTATATCGAGGGAATGAAGGGGAACATCTCTGCCCTCGAGTGTATCTGAGAGCATTTTAGCAGTCCCCGACCACTGGCAGCACGAAGGTCGGTTCTGAGGGGGAGAGCACTCACAAAGCCACCCGCCACCTCCGGGGAAGGAGGCATTTCCACCCAGCCTGTCCGTCCGTCTGTCCTGCGGGCTGGGCCAGGCTGGTGGCATTTGGATCCGCTCCTCCAGCTCCCTCCTGCAGCCTGTAAAATGTAACAGAGACATTTAAAAAACCAGTGCAGCAAGTGATTTGTAGAAATATTTTCATCCCGGACAGTTTAAGTGCCTGTCAGGAGTAACTGCCTCTGATCAAAATATTGCAGGTCTTAACCAGTGCCTGGTGCTGAGGCTGCTTTCAGCTCCTGCAGACCTGGTGGGCTGCCTGCAGGTCTTCTGAAAAACATTTGAATTCTTATTTATTTATTTATTTATTAAAAAAAAAAAAGAATTTCAATATTTTCATTTGTACCTGAGCCGGAGAACTTCTCCTTTCCCCCAGAGGCCCCGAGTCCCCCATTGGGAGCACAGTCCTGCCCCAGAGAGCACCCAGCAGGCAGGAAAATGCAGCCCCCAGGAGGGTTTCTGGGTGGGAACAGGCCTCTGAGTGTTTTTGGAGGGGTTCCTGCTCTGTGCAGGGGCACGGGCAGGTTCCTTGCTGCAGGGATCCCATGAAGACATCTTGGCATCATTTTTGCCACCTCTTGGTATCATTTTTGCCACCTGGCTTTCTGGGATTTGTTTCCCACCAGAAAAAGAAAGGTAATAAAATGATTCTGTCCAACTGACATGATTCAATGGGAACAATGTTAGTTTCTAATTATGATTTTTGCGCTAAATCAGAGGTCTCTCCTCACCAAGTGCCATCCATGAAGCTCCCCATGCTTACCCTGCCCTTGCCCCAGCTCCCCCCAGCACAGCCCTTCTGCCCTCCCATGTGCACCTGCTTTTTCACACACATCTTCCCACTTTTCTTCTCGATCTGGCTCTCTGTGGAGGATGGCAAAGATGGGAGACCCCCAAGTGAGACTTGTGCAGCCTCAAACAGGCCACTCTCCCCTACGGCCTCAGTCGGGCTGCAGAACCTCATGCAGAGCTCCTTCCAGAATGCTTCTTCCTAAGAGGGTCAACACAAACCCATCTGCAATTTTCTGCACTTTTTTTCTTTTTCTTTGCCTCCCCCAGCTTTTGATCCCCCCCAGATCCAATGGCAAAGACTGGGAGATGTGGGGGGGGTCTTGCTGGGTCCCCTGCACCTCCAGGATCCCCAGGAAACAGGGGATCCCCAAACCCGGTAGCTTTTAGTGCCTCCTGTGGAAACTGCCAGCCCTGACAGGTAGAAGGGAGAAATCTGCCAGAGCTGCCTCACGGGTGGAGTCACAGGGGGGACCCTGGGTTCTTGTCCCCTGCCCCTGGGAGCAGGAACTGGGCTGCGATGCTGACATGAGCCCGCATCCTGGGGCTTGGTGCAGCTCGGTGCAGCCCGGTGCAGCTCGGTGCAGCCCTGTGCAGCCCAGTGCACCCATGGCAGGAGCAGTGCGGAGCAGGTACGGTGCTGGTAAAATGTTTGCTCGGGAGCCACCCAGCACACCACTACCTACGTGCATGGGTTTGCAAAGCGTCTGTGTGTCCCACGCCGAGCTGTGCCTGCATAGAGATGTCAAAGCACGCGCACACAAACATAGTCTGTATTGAACTTTATTCATAGTCAAAATGCTGTCTGTTCGGGTTCCTACTGACAGAGATTTACTGGGAAATGACGTAGCCATACATTTGCCTGTGCGCGGCTTCTGAGCCCGGTTTCCTCCTGGCTTGTGCTCAGGGGTCTCTGTGTCCTCCCCAAAGGCCTTCGAGCGACCAGAGGCCGTTTATCACGCTGCCCCAACTTTTTTTTTTTTTTTTTTTAAAAA
>VXAV01001299.1:82562-101488 GCA_013399715.1 Alectura lathami
ATTTATAACATCCCAAGGGTGCAGCGCTGTCTCTCTTGGTTTAAAACAAAACCAGACTGAGTCTTGAGGGTCAAAAGGGAGGTGGGGGAGGGCTTCTCCCTACCTACCCCCAGACAAAGATCCCTTTGAATCTAATCAAGCAGAAAAGAAACCCCTTTCCTGTGTGTTTTTGTACGAGGGGAGAGGGGTTAGGGCTGCCCTGGAAGGTAAAAGGAAAGGAGATCCCATTTTGCCTTTCAACAATGAGATCTTTATAAATGTTCTCACAAACCCCGGCCGCGGAAGGGGAAGGACGCGGCGGCGTTTTCCCAGTGGGAGAGGGGAAGGCGGGGGCCGGAGCTGCGTCAGGGGGTGGGAATAGAGGGGCTGGGTGGTGGCGGTGCAGGGGGGTCCTTCCCATGCTGTGCTTGCCAGGGGAAGGGGACCCTCACCCATCCCCATCCTGCTCCCGTGCCCTGGCTGAGCCCTGGTGCAGGTCCTGGTTTGCAGCTCGGGGAGCTCGGCCCTGCGAGGCGCTGACCCTGGCTCCATCCGGAGCGGCTGGGAGGCTTGGCTGTGTGCAGGGATGTATCCCCTACACCACAGCCTGGGGTGTAGGGACAGCCACCAGCCCCAGGGTGACTGTGGCCGCACAGTGCCAAATTTGCACCTCTGCTCCCTCGCCCAGCTCCGCTCTGCAGCGCAGACACGGCCTCGGACGTGGCTCTTTACGTCCTTTTAACGAACGCCACATGACAGTGATTTAAGCTAATCAGCACACCCTCCCGTGTCAATGCAGGAATACTCATCACCCCCTTGTTTACATTACGTACAGCAATGTTTCAGCTATAAAAGCACTTTCAAACTGACATTAACTGCGGTGTAACGATGTTAGATTGACTGGAGTTGGGTCAGATGCCTGCCAAAAGGCTGCTAGGAAGGAGCTGCTGTCGCATTTACCGCGGAAGCATTAGCGGGGAGTTGTCCTCGCGAGGCTGCAGCTCTCCGGGGCCCGTGTACGCTGTTTGCCTTTATGTGCCAACGCTTTGCATCATGCTCCCTCGCTGATTCGCACAGCATCTTGCTGGGTGCCCTGGGTGGGGGGGCACAGCGAGCTCTGCCTCGTGGCACCCTTTGGTTTGGGTGGCAAACCCGGCACCCATGCAGCCGTAGTGGTGGTGGCAGGATTGCTCCCTGCTTGCCCACGCCAACCCACGCCATGGCAGGGGGGCTAGTGGGGGCACAAGGACCCCAGGTAGCCAAGCACGGCCTGAACCAAGCACCCTGGGGTACCCCTGGTGTCACCCTTGTCCTCTCCTAACTGCTGCTCTGAACCCCAGGTGCTGTTGGGTGGCCTGGGGCACGGGGAGGCTTTCTCTGGTTACTCCCAGATGTTGCTGGGATGCAGGTGGTGTCAGGGTGTATCCCACTCCCCTTTCACAAGGCCCGAACAGCTGAAATTGTGAAGCAGGACCTTCGTGACCATCACCCTGCACCCATCCTCGCTGCAGAAATCCCACCCGGGCGGCCTGTGGAACCAGCAGCTCTGCCTCTGCCCTGCGCGGGGTGTTTGGGGCTGGGAGGTGATTTCTGGGGGTGTTTCTGGAGCACCCTCTTGGTGGCTCGGGGACACTTCCCATTCCCCAGACCCCTGGCAGGGACAGGTTCCCTCAGGACCTGTCAGGACGCTGCCCTGCACCCCCGGCTCCCCCTTCCTGCCCCACCTTGCTCCAGCACTTTTCCCCCTCTGCATTTGTTCCTTCTCATGGGACAGCCGTTGCCCTGCTCCCTTCGCAGCCACACATCAGCACCGTGTTTAAAAATAAAACATGTTTTTAAACAAACAATGAAACCTGTTTTTTAAAAAAAACAATAAAACCTTTTGAGTGGAAAAGCTACACAAACAAGTAAATAAGCTGTTATGAGCATGTCCCTACTCCCAAATCTCCTGTCCTGCATCACACCCCTCAAGTGTTTCATGGCAACAGCGTGGGCAGAGGGACAAAGCCAGAGCACGAGGTCCCCTCCCAGCCCCCAGGGTGAGCCCGTGGCACCTGGGGGCTTTACAGGGCAGCACACCTGCGCACAGACCGCACACACAGCTCTGCAGCCCCCCGACCCACGCTGCCCCTGCAGCAGGGGCTTTTCCTCTGATGCTGTTTGCACTTCCCCACAGCCTTCAGGAGCGGTGGTGGCTGTCGTTTCCAGTGCAGACCCTCCCTGTGACACCCGCCCTCCTCGTGACTTCCCCAGGGGTGACGCTGGTGCTGCCCGCGATGCCCCCCCCCCCTGCTCCAGCCCCGCAGCAGCAGCGCTGGTGCCAGCGGGACCCGGGGGCTCAGCCCCGGGGGCTTTTTTCTGGCGCAGGAGGAACCCGAGGGAGGGGTTGGGGATTTTCGGAGTGGGCGCAGCTGGTGCTTGCGAGCCCTGCCCACACGGTGGCAACATCAGCCCGGCAAGCGAGGGCTGGGCTTCGCTGCTAGGCGTCCACTCGCTGAGCTGCGTGTTTTGCTGCTAGAATTGCATGTTTTAAAAAAGTAGGTATTTTTTTGTTATTATTTTTCCTGCCCTGTGGCAGTGCTGCAGGGGATGGATGAGACGAGGGGGAGCTGGGAGCCACAGGGGCTGGGGGCAGCTTATCTGCTGTGAGATTGGAGGTTTTGAAGTGTTTTCCTGTTCTTGGCCCAGGTAAAAATTCAGCTGTCTTCTTCAAAGCCAGAGGGAAGTCTACAGAGCTGTCTGGTTAGTGAAGCATGTTTGGTTCTAGCTTTCAACTGTTGCCTTGGTCTCTCTTAACATTATTTCCCCATAACTGAAATGGTGAAATAAGATGTATTGTAGTCTGAAGGAAGTCAAACTCCTATGTGTTTCTCTTCAATCCTTTTCCTGTAACTGGGAAACTTATCCAGACCAATTATTTCATGCAAATGAATTCAATCTCAACAAGTCGGAATTTTCTGTGAAAAATGTTTAATCAAAACATTCCCAAACAGCCCAACTGTTAGCAACCAACAGATGTGTTCGTTCGTTAGCCCAAATGCTCACAACGAGCTGAGCAGAAGCCTCGAGCTGAGCGCGCATCCCTGCTCCTGCGGGAGGTGCTGGGGAGGGGCAGCTGCAGTGCTGCTGGTGGTGCAGGAGGTGTGCTGTGAGGGCGAGGGGATGCTCTGGGCCTTTATCACCTGGCTGCATTCAGGGCTTGGCTCTGGGCTGGCTCTGTGTCTCCCAGCCCCTTCCCTGCATGGGTTCTGGCTCTGTGCTGGGGGAGGGAGGAGCGTGGTGCGGGCTCAGGGCTGCACCCCTCCCCGTGTTCCTTCCTTGCGTGCAGTGCTGGGCCCGGCGTGTTGTGTTCTCTCTTGATGGGTGGGAGCTGGGTCCTGGGGGCTGGTTGCTGGTGTTTGTGCGTTCCGGGTGCTGGGGTGAGTGCTACATTTGCACAGGCAGAGCTGGGTCTGTGGGCGGGGTGGGTGCCGGCAGGGTGGTGGTACTCAGCTGATTGTGGGGATCTGAGGTGGGTCCTGGGGTGCTCCCAAGGCTACAGAGTGCAGGGTTGGGACCCGCCTCCAGCCCGTCACCTGCAGGGGGTGAGCCCACCCTGTGGTCACTGGCTCAGCCCAGGAGCCCCCAATGTGCTCAGCAAGGCTGCGCCCCCAGGGCTCAGATCTGAGGGGTGAGGGGGTCCCTTCCCCTCTGCAGCCCCTCCAGATGGGCTGATACCCTCCCTTCTCCCCCCATGAGGCTCCTGAGACAAAAGCCATATCAACCACTTTTATTTCAAAACACGAAATAAAATTAACTGGGGGGGATGAAGGGGGAGCGTGCTCTTCTAAAGAGCACCAAATTGTGTTGCCATGGAAACGGGAGGAGAAGCCCAGTAGCTGATGCTCTCCTGGGGCTTGGGGGCCGGCTGCACCAGCCAAGATGTTTTCTCATCTATCAGTCTTCCCTTTTTTCTTTTTTTTTTTTTTAAATTTCATTTTATTTTTAAATTTTTTTCACCCTCTTTTTCACCGTTTTGATATTTTCTCAGTGACTTTGCACCAGCCTGCAGCCCCGGCTGCTAGCTCGGGGACTGTGCCCTGTGCTCGCCTGCACCCACTGCCCTCCGCCAGCGGGGGTTGCTTGGTCCCCAGAGGTGAATTTGGGGAATGCAGGAGCTTGGGGAAGCAGCCAACTGCCTCGCTTCTCCTGGTCCTGTCTCCTTGCAGTGACTCCACTGTCTAGCCCTGTAGTAGCTTTTGGAATCAATTTTTTGTTGTTGTTGTTGAAGGAAATAAATCCCAAGCCTCTCTCTACGTGGAGCTGTGGTTTCAGGCTTTCTGACCCAGTGCTGAGTGTGTTTAGCTGCTCCACTGGAGCCCCGATGTGCTCTGGCCAGGCTGGGTGTAACTGCAGGACCATGATGGCACATCACAGCATGCGCAAGTCAATACCTTTGGCAAACCCTGCTGCAGCAGTTTTTACGTAGCTCAGAATGCTCAGATGCAGCCTTTCCTCCCCTGGCTTCCATTTTCTTACGTACAAAATAAGAGGTTTTGGGGTGCTGCTGGCTCTCCCCATGTGCTGGGACCCCTGCTTTTTGTAGGCTTTAGCATTTTGCTGTGTGTGGGGAGGAAGGCTGCTCAGGCAGCGGTGCTCTCACCCAGCTTTGTGCTTGTCTCTGACTTCCCAAGTCTCATCTGGAGGCTGGTGGGAAGGGGAATTGCTGAGGCTGTCATGGGGTGAGTCCCTCGAGGTGTCCTTGTGTTGCTACCTGGTGTGTGCTTGGCCTTCCAGAGACCCCAGAACTGGGTCAGAAAGGCTCTGGGGAGAGCACGAAGCCACTGCTGGACGTGTAGCTCGTGGCAGGGTTAAAGGTGCAGGTGCTGCTGCCTTGCTACAGCAGCCTGTAGCACAGGGACCTGCATTGCCACCTGCTGATGGGGACAGGTGAGAATCCACCACACGGTGCTCCCCTACCATTTCTGGCCTTGAATAATTCATGCCCTTAAAGGCACCTGGGTAAGAGCAGAAGGAATTGCAAGCCCTTGCCTTCAGGGAATCACTGGTTGAAATCCCTGCAAGGCCAATTCCCCTGCTGATCACCCCGAAATCAAATTGGTTCAGCCTGTGTTGAAACATGAAAAGGTGCAGGGGGGCCAGCACCTGGGGTGGGGGGGCCCCATGCACCCCCAGTGCTGTGGCTGCTGCCACCTGCCCCAGGCAGCTGCATTGCATTGGGTCTGGGAGTAGCTGGCAAAGTATTTAGAGGAGGGGAGAACTGCTATAGAAAGTAATGTTTAATTAGCCCCAAGAGAACCATTAATTGGCAGCCTTAATTTGAAGTCTTGCCAGGGTCTGTTGTATTCCTACACCATTCAGCATAAAATGGGTCTAGAAGCTAATTTGTAGGTCACGCTGACTGGATTACTTGTGTGGGGCTGCCGAGGGGAGGGGGCTGTGGGCTGGGAGGGGGCACCATGTACCACCTGCCCCATGAGTTTCCCTTGCTCCTTTTCCCTCCCTTAAAAAGGGGACCCCGCCATCGCCCTGCTCCTGGCTTTGCTTCTGAGGGCTCGTGACGTGCGCTGAGGTCCCTGGCTCAGCCTGGGCTGTGCTCCCTGCGTTCCTTTTCTCTGGGCTTGCTGAACTGCTCTGCCCCCCAGTCTGGGCTGGGTGCCTTGTGTCTTCCCCACAGCTAATAGATGGGGAGGAAAAGGGCTGAAGACCCCCAGCGGGGAGGAGCACAGCCTGGGCCCCCATCCCCGGGTAGGGAGGGCTGGTGCTGGTGAGCCCTGAGAACCAAAACCTGGCAGGGCCCCCACCTAGAGGAGCCGTGGCAGCGGGTGGATGCACCCCATCTCCCCCCCACCATTCTCCTGCAGCCTGTTTCCATAGCGACTGGGTACCTGCCGCTCCCCAGGGCCCTGCCTGTGCCTGGTTCCCGGTCGCAGCATCACGCTCTGGAGGCAGCCCCGTACCCTGGGGCCGTGGGTGCTGCAGGGGGAGCACTTGGGAATGCTTGGGTCTGGGGTGCTCCCTGCAGCAACCCCTCTGCGTGAACTTATGCATGCCCCCAGGCCTGCGGGTTTCTGGCACAGGCAGGACCTGGGGAGGCCCGCCACGCTCCTGGGTAGGTTTGTGTTTTGCCCTGGACCTGAAATCTCACCTGATCCCGCTGCCCTCCCAGGCTCCTTGGGTGTCACATCAGGCTCCAGGCCCACCAGTGGGGCTCCCAGGGAGCTGTGCCAACCCCTCCTGTGTCTGGACCGCTGTCTGCAGAGACCGCTGCAGATTTATGGTGGGACAGCATCGGGGAGGCACGGAGGTGCCAGCACGGTCCCGCCACTGAGAGGGGCTGGCTGCAGCCCCGCTGTCTGCAGAGCAGCCTTAAACCACTCTGAAATGCTGAAACAAACGGTGAACCCGTGCCCTGCACAGAGCATTCCGTGCTGCCCTGCCCTGGCCCTGCAGGAGCCCCCGCTCCGGGCAGCTGGGAGCAGCCAGGAGGCAGCTCGGTGGGGAATGGAGGCTGCAGGAGGTGGCAGGCTCGGGTGCAGCTCACCGGTTCGGTTTATCCCAGGTGGCTGGCACGAGGGAGGCTCATGAAAGGGAAAGGAGATCCTGCCACCCTCAGCATGGTCCGAGGCTTTGAACTGCAAGTGGGTCCTGGTAGTTTCCAGGTGGCTTCTTCCCGCACCTGGGTCCCTCTCCCTGTGCAGACAGAGCTCGTCTACAGCTCTTAGATGCTGCTGGTGTGCCTTGGCAGAGCTCAAACAGCAGCACTGAAGCCAGTGAGAGCCAGATGAGCCCTGGATATGCTGAAGGGTGGTCATGTAAAAAGAAATCTTGCCTTAGTGTTTTCCCCATCCAAAATACTTTGCTAACCCAACAGGAGCGCTGCTCTGCTCCACCAGGGGCTTGCTCTCTCCTGGGTTTCTCCTTCCAGCTGCCCCTGCAGGAAGCAGGAGCCCCGGCTCTGGTCCCTTGCTGAGCCCATCAATCCCGTGCCTCTGCGCCTGGGTTCGTGGGGCTTCACCTCTGCGTGCCGCTCCCATTAGCTCCGCTAATGACAGCGGTTTTCTGGTGATAGATGTGCTTGTTTTCTGAGGGAGATGGCTCTTCCTTACGGGCATACAACCTCTGGTGACAGCCAACGTGGAACTGCAGGAAGGGAGAGCTGGGAGGGACTTTAAAAGGTAATTTAATTTATCCCTTGCCCCAAGGCAGGATCAAGTATTCCTGTGTAATTTCTGACAGATATTTGTCTGCTGTGTTCTTAAAAGCCTCCAGTGATGGAGAACCCACTGCGTCCCTGGGCTGTCTATCGCAAGGCTCTAATAGTCCTTATTATTAGAAAGTTTCTCTCACCATCCAGACAAAACCTCCCTTTGCTGCAGCCTAAGCCCATTATTTCTTGTCCTCTCCGCAGCAGACATGAAGAACAGACTATTCCTTCCCCGCTGCTGCCCTGTCTGGGTTCTCCCCTCTGGTTCAGACCCAGCTCACCCCACACCTCGGGCTGCTGCAGGATGGGGAAGCAGCGGTGCCTGTGCTGCCTGCGGGCAGAGCCGGGGCAGTTTCCTGCTGGGAGCTGTGCCGCGCTGCCGTCACCCGCGTGGGATTCCCACGGGGTCACCTGTGAGGGGCGGCGGTGACTCCCTGCCGTAGCCGTGGGGGCTGCGAAGAGCTGTGCTGTGTCCAGCTGTGGGCAGGCTGCTGATTTCTCGGGGATTTCTCCACCCCCAGCAGCTCCCCCCACCCCTCCTTGTCCATTTCCCCGTTTTGCCCATTTTCTGAGCTCCTTCCCCTGTCCCCTCTCAGCCCACCTCTTCTCCCCCTGCTCTCAGCTGCCTGCAGCTGCCTGGCTGGTGCCCGCAGTCCCAGCACCGATCCCCAGCTCTGCCCTTCGTTAGGCTGCAGCTCCCATTTGCATGTTTAATATTTAATGGCAAACCCCCCTGACAGATCTCTTCCCTCCCGTCAGCAGTCGGTGGTGTAATGATTGTTTTGTTTCTGACTGTCAGCTCTGCAGGAAGCAGTTTGCTGATAATCTGGGAGAAGGAATTCGGAGTTTTTCCGCACCCACCCCTCTATTCTTTCAGGCCTCCTAGGTGTATGTGCAAAGTGTGCATTTTTCAGCCCCAGTAATTATTGATATTTAAGGGGGCTGGCATCCCCACCCCTCCTCCCTGCATCCTTGTGGAGGTGAGCTTGGTTTACTGGGATTTGGGGTCTTTATACCCTGCATTTCAAGTGCTTCTGTCAAAGCAGGTGGAGGGATGGGAACACTTGGCTCTCTTGCAGTTTGTACCATTAGTGGGAAAAATCACTGCAAGCCCCATGCCTTAGGGTTTGCCAGCTGTCCCAGCAGCAGGGATGAGCACCAGCGCCTGCAGAGGTGATGCTGGCTCTGTGTGCAGGTGGGGAAGGTCCTGCCCTGCACCCCCCTGACCATGCCAGCAGCTCCTACCAGCTCTTCTTGGGCTTGTGTGATTCACCACGATTTTGTGGTCCAGCATTACGGTTCACCAAGGTTTTCATTAGGGAAATCAATGAGCCATATCATCCTGGTGCTGTCTTGGTCATTGGAAAAGCATAAATAACACTGAGCCCCGTTGTGTCTCCAGGGCAACAGGAGCAACCATCACACGGCTCTGGTTTCTGTGCAGAATATCCTAAATCTGCCATTCCAGCAAGCCCTGGGCTCACTGAGCACCAGCCCGCTGGCTCTGCAGCCTTGCTCGCCCCATCGCTGGCTTCCTGCAGCCCCCGAGCTCTGCGAGTGCATCTGTGCCTGCACTGGGGGAAATCCTCGGGTTTTGGCCAACTGGAGGTGTAGGGTCCCCAGGACAAATGGACCTGGGGAGGGGTGGGTTCGGGCGCTGGCAGTACCGGGATGGGCTGGCCCCAGCCCCGACCCCTCCTGCCCATGGCGCCTGGCCTTGCTTCTCCCTCCCACTGCTCTCCCTCTTCTCGGGATTCACACAAATTGTTTTTCTGTTGCAAAATTGCCAGCAATTCCACTCAGCGTGAGCCCGGCAGCGAGGCATCCTGGGATTTCTCCCACTGCCTCCTCCCTCCCCTCCTGCCGGCTCCAGCTGCCCATGCTCCCTCAGGACCTGTTTGCATCCCGCTTTCTCTCTCCTCGGCGATGTTTGCAGTGCCCCTGTCCTCCCACCCTGCCGAAATCCTGCACGTGGATGTGCCAACCTGATGGCAGAGCCGCGGGTCCCTGTGCTGCCTGCTGTGAGCCCCCCTGCTCTCCTCCCACCAGGCTCTGACTTCCTCCCCAGGAATGTGATTTATTTGCTGCATCCTTTGTGCTTGAGTGGCGCTGAGTGGGCTTAGTGGCGAGTTTCTAGACAGGTTGAATTCAGGGTGGGAATACGTAAGCGCATTTTTATGTCCTTCTTGCTGTTCCCCCACCTGACGCTGAGCTCCTTAGGGACTGCTGGCCAGGTTCTGGGGACGTTGCGTGGAGCCAGACCACACCATAGGGTGATGGGGCTATCTGATTCACCCCACAAATTGGCACCCTTCTTTCCTAAGAACGCTAAAAAAGCCCCACGAAGCACAACAGCTTGTGGTAGCCTCCCCACCGCCCACCTTCCCTCCGAGGCAGGCGAGCATGCGTTGCCCAAAAATAGAGATGAAGAGTCCCAGAGGAAGCATATGGCAGATGGGACTGGATCCTGGCTATCGGGGTTTCTGCCAGTGCTTTGTGTGTGCTCATCTCATCACCTGAGCCCTAAAGCACCAAGGGGACAGGCGCTGGCTGCTGGGCTGGTGCCCCGCAGAACTCGGCGGTGTGGAAGGTGGGTCAGGGAGCTTTCCCCAGCACCTTAAAGGCGTGATGCCTTTTGTAGTCTGCTGAAAGCAGCAGCCACATGAGGAGAGGGTGAGAACTGCAGGAGGACGCTAGGAGAGAAGCATTGTGCTGCTGCACCGGAGCCTCCCCGGTTTTTGTGCAAGGAGCAGTGCCTTGGTAAACGCCTGTCCTGGCACGGTGCTCACTGCAGCAGCCCCTGCTGCTTACGGGCCCTGAAAGTGGGGCAGGTGGGGCTGGGGGTTAGCCCTGCAGCTCGGCAGCCGCCCCCATCTCCCCTCGGCACTGCTTTCGTTTTCCTTGTCCCTCTCCTGTGGGAAGGAGGTGGGTGATGGGGTGAAAGCCGTTTCCTGGCTGCCTTCTGCAGGCCCCTGCAAGCTGGAAGTCAGAGGGAAGCTTCTCCTGCAGGTCTGTGAGCAGAGCCCAGTGTCTGCAGGACAACCAAGAGCCCTGTGCTGCAGCCAGGCTGCAATCTCTCAACACAGCTGATGCTTTTGGGTTTCCAGCCACTTCTGCAGTCCCTGTGCCGCACCGTGACAGTGACAAAACAGCCATGCAAGCTCTGGGGCTCCCCTGAGCTCTCACCACGGGACCTGGCGCCTGCTGATAGCACCAAGAACCTTGCAGCCCCCGGCTCCTGCCTGCAGCCCCTCTCCCAAGTTATCTGCCTGCTGCAGCACCGGGGTGCTCTGCCCAGGGAGGGGCTCTGATGCTGGTCCTGCACGCAGCCGTGCAGCGGTAGGAGCAGGGCGAGCTGGCTGCGGCAGATGTTCCTGCTCGATACAGGAAAGCTCAGGCTGCCTCCATCCTTGGCTCTGCTACTGCAGGAAACAAACTTTCACTTAAGCAGCCGCTGCATCCAGGATTTAATTAGCTCTGGCTGGCAAGCCCAGCCCTGATAAGATCGCACTGGAGGGAGATGTGATTGGCAGCTCTCTCCTAAACGGCATCTTCCTGGGAAGGCCTTGGTGGCTTAGATGTATGCGGGGGGGCCAGCAGGGTCAGGAGCTGTGAGTGCCCGTCCTGCAGCCCTGCTGGCATCCCTGCTCTTATTGGAGGTGTTTTTCAGTTCGGTTTTCTAGCTCAGCTCCTCAGTGCTGAGTTCAAATACCTGCAGCCAGGCAGGCTCCAGGCTCCCTGAGCCTGTTTGCCAGTTCCCTGGGACTGCAGAGCTCTTATCCCTGCCGGAGCTACGGATATGCCCTTTCCAGCTGGGGATCAGCCTGTCTCTGGTTTAAAGGTACAGCCTGCCAGCCCATTTCTCTGCCAGCACTGCTGCACTGCATGAGAACAAAGGAGGAAAAAGTGTATCGGAGCTGGTTTCCTCGGGGCCCACCAGCTCCTGGTGAATTCCTCTTGGAGAAGCGCTCATGCAGCCAGCTGGCTTTGCCTGCCTGTCCTCTTACACGCTGAAGGGAGCTTGTCTCCAGCTGAAGGAGGGAAGTGAGGGCAAGGAAGCTAGGCAGGGGGTGTTGCACCATGTAAAAGAGTTGGAGAAGGTGCCATGAGCACAGGAGAAAGCTTCCGCCCTCACCAGGAAGAGGAGCAATGCAGTCATCTAGCTTCAGCTTTTCAGGAAAAGGCTTTTTTTAATTTCTTTCTTTCTTTTTTTTTTTTTTTTTTTTTTTTTTTTCCCTGTCCTTGTACATTTTCTGACTTTTGAAAAGTTTTCCTCGTTTGTACTGGGATGAACCCAAGTTTTCTAGAAATCTTTGCCAAGAACCTTCTTTTGTATGGCAGGAGAGATGATCAACAGTGTTTGCATTGCCAGCTCCAGATCAGGGAGTCAGTGGGAAGCGAGCAGAAAGCCACACACACTGCTCCTTATCGATTGCTGCAGAGCTGCTTGTCCCCAGCTGCTGCCACCTCACCCACCTGGAGCCTGGGGACGACGGCTTCGGGGCCACCTGGTACTGCCCAGGGGGAAGGCAGAGCCCCGTGACCTCCTTCCCTCTGCTCCATGCTCCTGCTTTGCAGTCCCCGGGTGCTGCTGGAGGTGGCCCTGGGTCCTTGGCCCTGCCTGGGGCCCTGGGCTCTGCAGGGGGACAGCAGAGCCGTGGGCAGCGGGACCTCAGCCCCGCTCCTCCGTTTGGAGTAGCGCAGCGTTCTCATCCCGCGCACCGCTGACGTTTCTCCTATCCCTTCTGACCCAGATTTCTGGCTCCTTCTGCTGCAGAAATAGCCTCTAAACTCGCTCCTTTTAGACATTTCCACCCCCGAGCATCCCCACGCAGCCGCCCCACGCTGTGCGTGCTCCGCAGGCGCTCCCCACCTCCTCCCACCGAGGGTGACCCTTCCTCGCCGTGCTTTGCTCCGAGCAGAGGGAATCCTGCCTCGGGGTGTGAGGACCTGGAGGAATCCGGCTGCCCCCTGCCCCTGCTGCCGTCCTTCGCGGCGCTGGGATCAGCAGCGCGGGGCTGGGCCCTCTCTGAGTCCCAGCTAATGGCCCAGGGCTGCCTCTGCGTTGTCTCCTGGTGGCTGTCTGGCCACAAGCTCAAGCACAGCCGTACTAAATAAAATTCAATCCCTCCAAGTCCTCTACCCCACTCTGTTTCCTTTCTTCTTTTCTTGCTGCAGACAGCCCCGCTCTGCTGCTCTGAGCTGAGCTGTGGCATTTACCCGTGAGCAAGGTGTTAGCCATGACTCAGCCTGCTCCTTGCATTTTCCCATCCACAGTGTCTTAGTCTTCACAGCCTTTTTTATTTTTTATTTTCTTTTCCCCCTCACAATATGCTAAAGCTCTGCTCTTTCCTGTCCCTTTAGAGCCCATCCCTGGTATCTCTTCAACTTCTGCCTCCAACAGCACGAGGCTGTCCTTGACCTTGACATGCGTGGCTTTGCCCCAAATGTGCTGGATGCTCCTGCGGAACTGGCTCTTCTGGCCCCATGCTTTTGCTGCATTGCTCTTCCCTTTGTGCCTCTCTGCTGCCTTTCCTCCTCCCAGCACGCACACAAAAAATAGAAAATCAGCTGCTTCTCGTGGCTCTTCGTGACCTCTCCCCGCTCACCCCAGCGCATCTCCTCTTTTAACTGTCAGCTCCTGCCTCTGATCAGCCCGTGATAACTCGTCTGCATTGTCCAAAGGCTGAAATTCCTGGTGCATGCCTTGGCTTTCTGCTGAGCTGCTGGGGCTTTGGAGACCCCCAGCACAGAGCAGGGCATCCCCCACTGCTCCCAGCCCTCTCTAACACCAGTGACCAGTGAGAAACTGGGGAGCTGAAGCCTCCTCCATCGTCCATGGGAATGCGTCCTCATGCCAGGAGAGGTCAGCGGAGCCCCAGTTCCTCCTCCTCCCCCTGGATCTGTGCAGGACCTCCTGCCTGGTCAGTGGAAATCCTGGTCATCGCTGCAATCAGCAAAGCTGCTGCTTCCAACAAGAAAATCCTCTTAAAACTGCAGGAAGAAATCAAGCCATGCCAAGCACCTGGCTTCTCTCCCCGGTGCAGGATGGCTGCTGGGCTCGGTGGGAAGGGGCAGGCTCAGGTGTCTCGTGGGGATGCTGGACTGGGTGCCTCAGTCCTGGTAGTTGCACTGGAGGCTTGGGGAGGGATGGGCGCGGGAGAGACCTGGAAGGGCCACAGGGAGGAAAAGAGTTGGAACGTTCAGGAGCTGTGCCCTGCTTTGTGGAGAAGCTGGATGGGAAGGGCTGAAAGAAAGGCAAAGTCCCAGTGGTCTGTCCTTGGCCATGGGCTGCTGTGCCACAGCTGTCAAATTTTGACCTCAAAGCAGCAGCACCAATGGGGCTCTGCCCCCGTTTAATGGTCAGACCCTCGCTGTGGTCATGGAGCGGCACCGAGGAGGGCAGGGAGTTCTGTAAGGTGTTAGGGAGCAAAGGATCCATGGACTGCAGAGAAAGATGCCGACTGTGGGGTGAAGAGGAAGGAGAGCTGCCCATCTCAAACTCTTTTCTTCCCTTTTCTTTCCTCTGTTGTTCTCTCCTCTCCTGCTCAGGTGTCCATCCATTATGCATCAACAATTCTTTGCCCACACAGCACTTGTGGAGAGAAACCTGGATACCAGCTGATGGGGGACAGTGCCTGCTGCCTGACATCGCCCCGCGCAGCTGGCGGCAGCCTGCATAGAGCCGGTGTGTGCACGGTGCATGGCACAGAGGGCAACCCCATGCCAGGGCTGGGGGTGAGGAAATGGGGTCTGGACCCCACTCTCCCTTGCCCAAGTTCCCTTCTGTAAAATCTGTGCATTTCCAGGTTGCCCTCCTTGCATCACCCAGGCCGCGCAAGTGACGGCGGCGATTCTTGTCGCAGATGTTTGCAGCGTGGCCGGTACCCAGTGCCTTGCCCAGCCCCAAAATGCTCAGCCCCAAAATGAGCTCGGTGGAGCGCAATTACAAGTCACGGTCACAGCTGTCCTCAGTTGCTATGGAGACTTTTCTTCCTCCCAATGCCCAGAGGAAAGCATTACACACACAGCGATGGGGGCTGCTGGATGGGAGCTGCTGCCTGTGCATCGCCCTGCACCCGGCTCCATCCTGGCTGGACCTGGCTCTGGCCCCAGCGCTGGCTCCATGGTTTTCTGGCTGGATCAGAAGCCTTCACTTCCCTAAAAACCTGCTGCAGGTCCCGGTGCCCTGATCCAGGCGCCTCTTCTCTCTCGGGGTTTGTGCTTCTGCAGCTTCAGCCCCTTCGAGCTGGGGCGCTGGGGTGCAGGATGGGGTGGTGGTCGTCCCCTCTGTGCCCTTCGCTTCGCTGTGCCTGCAGGGCGGTGGGGTGGGGATGGCTCGGTCCTGCAGCCCGCTGAGCTCACGTCAGCTTTGCAGAGCGGTTCCCAGCAGAAATCAGGTGCAGACAGGACTGCTGGCTTCCCTGCATGCTCCAGATGGAGAGGGAGATGGAGGCAGCAAAGGGTCCCGTTCTGAGACAACAAAATCTATTTGCTGGTGGTGGCTTTGCTTATACATCTGCCAGATGCATGTATTATTTAGCAGTTATTAAGCCCTCACCCGTCACAGTGAAACTGGGCAGCCAGCTCCTCCTGTTTGCACCCTGTGTGGAGCAGGCTGGGGAGTTCCCTCAGATTCTGCAATATTTCCCCTCCTCGAGGTACTTTCTGTGGCTTGCTCCTTTCCCTCTGCTTCCAGAGGGAGATTTCTGCGGGCTGAGGCTGCTGGGGCACGGCAAGGCAAAGCCGTGCAGCTCTGCTCTCCTGGCTTTAAATTTCAGGGGAACAGCATGGACCTTACTCAGAGGCTGCAGCACACAGGTGGGGGTCTGCTGTTCTCTGTCCATAGTGAGCAAAGAGGAGGAAAGGAGCTGGGCAGTGGCAACACAAACGATGCTTGCAACAAACCCAAAGAGTTTCCTAGTATTTCAGGTGGATTTTGGAAGAAGATGGGAAGAGGAGCAAGCTCCAGAGGGGGCAATGCCAAACGCGTGTCCCCAAGCCTGTGTGTGGCAGGAGGAACGCAGGGCTGGTGTGTGGCGGGTGCCTTATAAATGGAAACATGCAGCACGGCCAGCGTGGGCAGCAGGCTGGGTGCAGGGGGGGCTGCGAGCACATGCAGCGGGGGGACAGATGTGTGTGGGATGGCTCTGCATGAAGCCACATTAAAAATATGAGCAAGGCAGACACTGGTGCTTCAGCTGCACAGACTTTGCTTCAAAATTCCGCAGCTGAGGGCACTGAGCTGGGAGGGAGCCGAAAGTGCTCCCAGTGCCCAGGTGGTGCTCATCAGTGCTGGTTGCCTCCCCTAGGGCGGAGCTGATGGGTTTTAAAGGTGGGGCACAGATACATGGGTCTTCTTTTTCTTCTTTTTCTGGGTCTGGGCTTGGTATTGCCTTCTCTGCAGGTCCCTGTTCAGTGGGGATGTGAAAAGTTACAATGGGACTGGTAAGAGGAAAGCACATTTCAATGTTCACATAGGCTGGGGGTGCTTGCTGTGACCAAGAGGAGGGCTGGTAACAACACCCTGCTAGCATCGAGGCATTAAGCTTGTGGGGAAAGGAGTTCCTGCTCCCCTAAACCTTCCTGATGTGCAGGAGGTGCATGCTGCCTTGGGCTTTGTGGGGAGGGCAAAGAGCACCCAAACCTCAGCCTGCAACCTCATTCCTGGCCCTGCAGAAGGGGCTCGAGGTCTTTTTGTAGCCCTTTCCCTGCAGGGAGGTGGTGCAGAGCAGTCCCTCCATGCCCAGCTTTGCCTTTCCAAAACCAGCAGGCACTAGTGGTTGCGTGAGGATGGGTGTGGGTTTGGGAGCATCTCTGCTTCCCTGTCCTCCTTCATCTGGGAGGAGAACGGCTGCAGTTCTCGGCGGGGTTTGGTGCTGAGGGCGCTTTGGGGTGCGCTGGGGGGGGAGAGGTGTCCCCAGCAGGGTCCTGACCCCACAGCTCTTGTGCAAGTTGTGGGTGTTGGCTTGTTGCTGTCACATCAGCTCCTGCAGCTGCCCAGTTACATGAGGTATCTGCTTTCGTCTTCAATTTAAATTCCTGTCTCTTGTTGCTGCAGGACCTTTCCTCTCCCTTCCCCCTGCAAAGCCTCAGAAAACAGAAACAAATAGACTTGTGTGCTCGCAGGCTTCCTTCCAAGAAGCCTGGGCTGCCTTCAGGACACTCCCATGGTGTCAGGGCAGCTCCTGGTGCTGTTGGTGGCCACTGGGCTGCAGCCACCATGTCCTGCTCTGCCTGGCCCCAGGGCACGTGGCTGTGGTGCCAGCCCAGCGCCTTCATGGGCTTTTGGAAAGAGATCGTCCTGTGATATCTGGTGTGCAAGGTTATTGGAAGGAGACCAGCAAAGGTCTATAACCCCTCTGCTGATGAGGATGAAGTGCTTGTTTAATACATTTTAGCTTTCAAATATTTCTCCTTAATGTGTTTTTGAGATGACTGGAGCTCTGAAGGGAATATGTAACTTGTTAGAAATAGATGTGCCTATTAGACCGCGTTTCAGCTCGTTTAGAGACGTTTCACCACCTCACTTGGATCTGCTGTGATCAAAACCCCTGCCTCCCTGCGAGCCGGGGAGCTGTCAGCGCGTGGTCCCGGGGCTGGCACTGCTCTGCGGGCACTGGGGGCTGTGTGGGACAGCTTCTGGCATTGCTGGCTCTGGGCTGGGTTGCCTTTGTTCCCAGCTGCTCGGTTTAATCTGTTCTGGATGCCCCTAAACAGCTCCTTGGTGGCTCCCACACCAGGAGGCAGCAGTTTCCACCTTGCTTCTTGAATTTCTGCCCTGGTGCTCTGTGAAAGTTACATCCCCCCTAGGTGAGCCGTCCAGCTGCAGCATGGGGTCTGCGGTGGGGAACCCTGGGGCTGCTGGGGAGAGAAGGCTCTGTCCCCTGCAGGGTGTCCCGCTCTCTTCAGTGCAGGGAAGTTTGGGCTTTCCTGCTGCCATCTCTGTGAGTAGCAGATTAGGACCAGGTATTAAATGAGATATTTTAGTGCCAGGGGAGCCTTAGCTCCTCTGGTCTGCCACTGTGGCACAGACCGGACAATTTATCTCTGTGTTACGGACACTTCGCCTCCTGTTACATCTCTGAAGCGCTCCCAGGTCTAGCAGCACTTCTGGGTCTCTTCCCATCCTGATTTCCATCCATGCTTTTTCTCCCTGCTTCCCTCCCTCTTTCCTGTTCCTGACCAGCACGCAGAACTCCTGCTTTCCCTTCTCCAACTGTGGCAGGCCACAGCTGCAGGGATGCAAAGAGGCATGGAGGCAATGGGCGTGTTGAGTCCATCTCCAAGCAGGGACAGGTCACGTTGTGGTGGGACCCGGCCCCCCTCCACCCCAGCCCGCATGTGTGGGGGCGTCCTGCTGCCAGCAGCACGTCAGCCCCATCAAGATGCACTTTGCTGGTGCTGCAAAAAGCCTTTTGCCCCACGGACGTTCTCCTAATGGAGCCGGCGCTCCTGTGCTCCCCGTGCCGCTGGGCAGCAGCTCTCCAGCTAATGCAGTGCTGCAGGGGAGGGGGCTGCTGGGGTGAGCTGGGGTCTCCTCGCCCTCCCCCTCCCCTGGCTTGGGAGGTGCTGGTTGGATCCCTCAGCCCATGGGGATGGGAACTGAGTTTATATGGGGAAGAAGTCTGCCAGATGACCTCGCTGGACCCAGGAAATTGTGCAAAACAAAGAGGCTGCTTGATATTTTTTCTTTTTCCTGCTCGTGCTCTGTGGACTTCAAGGTGGTGCCTCCTGGCGCGAGGTGCCAGTGGGTCACCTTCATGTACCCATTGCTGCGTGGGGGCTGCTTTCCCCTGGTCCATGGCACCACCAGACAGGGACTGAACCTCTGCACAGATATCCCAGCGTGATGGTGTTTTGCTCCAGGGTGTCTTTGCTGGCTGCTCGTGGGGAATTTGCAGTTGCCAAGTGATGGGCAGCTCATGCTGGATACATCAGCTGGGAGCTGCTGGTCCTGCGGGGTCAGGCACAGCCGTGGCTCTGCTGGCAGCCTTCCCACCACCTTTCTTCTTGCTTCCCCCTGACCTTCCTCCACAGCAAAATCAATGCTGCTGCCCACGCAGGGCCCCGGCAGCGAGGCAGGGCGCTGCCCACCCCGCCCCTCTCCCAAGCGATGTGCGAGCGCTGCTTCGCCGTCCCCTCCGGAGGTGCACGGTGCATCCTGCGCCCTGCCCACGGCCGCATCTCCCGTGCCCCACCACGGGTCCGGCCGCCTCCCTGGCCACCAGCGGCGGCACCTGCTCGCCACCCGGCTCTACCAGCTTGCCCCTGGCATCCGGGCTGGCCAGCTACCACCGAATACCACGCGGGGGCCTTTAAGAGGGAGCGGAGAGGGGGGAGCGTCTCCCCGCACATTAATCTATCATGAGCTAATGTGTTTTTCCCATTTGTTCCTTTGTACATCGCCGGGCTGCGCGCTCCCACGCGCACACACCCCGGCGCGCGCCCGCCCGCTCGCGCTCCTGCCTCCGTCCCCCATGCTCGGCTGGGCCTGAGCCACTCGCGGCGAGAACGGCGAGGAGAGCAAGGGAGCGGGCGAGCGAGCGGAGCAGAAATGGGGAATACACCCTCTCAAGGCATGTCACTCTCACTATGTGCATCCATTCTTAAGTAGCAGGTATTTTTTTTTTATTCGTGTGGTTTTTTTTCCTCCTCCCTCCACGCCGCCCGTGCGCCGCTGCCGATGCCCGCGGCTCGCCGCTCCCGGTGCGGGACTTTGCCGGCTGCGAACCGGGCG
>VXAV01001299.1:101722-113537 GCA_013399715.1 Alectura lathami
GGCTGCGGGCTGCTCCCCTACCTGCTCCCTCGCCTTTTTTCCTGCCGAGGCACAATGGGCAGGACGAGCCGCCGCAGGTCGCTCCTTGGAGCTATTTTCAGCATCCTTTCAGGAGGAGGAAAAAATCTGGCGCATCCCGGGCTGGGCTCGGGCGTGGGGGGGGGAGGTGGCGGGGAGGGAAACTTAAAATAACTCCAAAGGCTGCCTGCCCCCCCATCCCCTCCCCCGCCGGTCGCTCCCCCGTGTTCGAGGCTGGAGGAGCCGCGGAGGGGCAGGGCGGGGTGGGTGCTGTGCGTGGTGCCCTGCCCCGCGCTGGGGTCGCGGTGTGGGGCTGCTTTGCCGCGGGTGGGGGTCCCTTTGTCTGCCCTCGCCGTGGGCAGCGCCCAGCCTTCGCCCCGCAGCCTCTCCCCTCTTTGTTCTCTGCGTTTTCGCCCTGGCTGCGGTGAGACGGGCGGGGAGGGCGATGCTCTGCCCCCCGAGCCCGCACGGTGCCGGCACCAACTCCCGGGGAAGTTGGTTTGATTTGTGTTTGGCCCTAGGATCGTGCCTCGCACTGGGAGCGGGGCCCTGGGGGAGCAGGGGGCTGCATCCAGCCGGCTCCTTTCTGAGGCTGGGGAGGGAAGGGGGCCTTCCTCTGGGCTGGTCCCTGTGATGTCTGGATGTTCCCTCCCCCGGCACCAGGGGAATTCGGCTGGGTCACACCCAGCGACCCCGAACTTGCTCAGGGTCTCCCTGCCTTGATCCTGCTTCTCAGCCCCTCGGTGAATCTCGTGCCCTGCTGTGGGGGCTGCTGTGCAGGATCCGAGCTGCCCGAAGCCACCTGATCATTCCCACCCCAGCGGTGGCTCTTCCCTCATTTTAATGAGGAATGCATTTTCAATGTGCTAATCATTTCCCACCAGACTGCCCCTGTATCCGCCAGCATCCGCACGCCTGTGGCAATGGCTCTGTGCTCCTCCTGACGGGCACCTGGGAACAACTGGTGGGCTGCAGACCCCTCAGGGGGCTGCGGGGAGCTCCAGGCCGTGGTAGAGCTGTCTTTGTGCCGAAGAGTCTTTATTCTTTGTCAGGGGCCAGCAGGGTGGAAGTGGGATGCTCACCCCACCCATTTGGTCTTGAACACCCCGCTTGTGGCCGGGAAATGCCCATGTGCCCACAGGGGGGGCTGGGCAGCCCAGGAGACTCTGGGCGTGGGAGTGATGCTGGGAACTGGAGTGGCGGTTGCCCTGGGCTGGGTGCTGCTGGTGTTCATGGTAGAGTTGGCTCCAGGCTTGGTCCTAGCTCCTTGCATGACCTTGGGCTTCCTCAATGTTTTGTTTTTTTTTTTTTTTTCCCTTTCTGGAAATGTGAATAAAGGCTGCCTCTGCTCATACTGCTTCAGAGCTGGGGATTTGGGCTACAGCCCCCCGAATCCTCCTCCTTCCCTCTCCCTTGCAAGCATCAGCCTTGCAGCAAAGGCCCAGCTGGTAGGAAACACCCACCCGTGTCTGTCTTTGCTTTCTTTTCCCACAAGACATTCTCCATGCTGGTGCCTTGCCATGGGAGCAGGGGTGCCTTTGGGTGCTCTGTACTGCTACATGGATCCATGTGGGAGCTGTCTTGGCCCCAGCCAGGGGCAGTGCTGTGGGGCTGGAACAGCCCTCTGCCACGTCTGCCATGGGGAGCAGGGAGGGAAGATGCAGCCTAGCGGTGCAGGCTTTAATTATAGAAATTGATTCTCCTCTTTGCCACACATCGATCCCAGCTGGGGTGCACAGCATCGCCCCGTGCCCTGGGGATGCTGCCTGGCACGCACAGCTACGCGTGCATGGTGCACAGCAGGGCTGGGGCTGTGGGGAGTATCCCCATGCAGCCAGGGAGGGACTGGGGTGAGGTGGATGTGGTCCATCTTGGGACCCAGTGAGGAGGAGAGTATACAGAGGTGTCCCCAGGGTGCTGCATGCGTGGCTGAGCCCGCTGAGGCTCCTGCTGTCAGAATTTTACTTCCAGCCGCGCTGGTGAGGAAGCAGGGGGAGGCTGCAGGGTGTTTCGGAGAGTCTCAAGGGTGTGGCATGCAAATGGGGAGGAGGAAGGATGCTGCTCACCTCCTGCTCTGGAGAGGTGCCCTCACTCTGCTCTGGTGCTGGGGTTGTGTCCCAGCACTGCTCCCTGCCAAGCGCAAGCTGCTCTGGTCCCAGCCCTGCGGCTCTCGGCTTGGAGGTGCCAGACCTTCAGCACAGCTGGGGGCTGGCACCCGCTGCCCTGGGATCTGTGCAAGGGAAGAGGCAGCGTGAGCACAGGGCTGGGCAGGGAGAGCTGGTGGGGAGGTGTCAGAAGGACAGAGGCTGCCTATTGTGCCAGCTCCGTGGCTGTGAAGTTCTGGCATCCCCAGCGGTTTGCTCGGTTGGCTCGTTCCCAGCTGCTGTGGTCGGGTTCTGTGGCCGTTCTCATCGTTAAAACATGCCTGGGTGGGGGAGATGAGAGCTGCCTGGTTTGAGATCCCCAGGGAGCAGAGCAGAGGCTGCTCGGTCCAGCTTTGCAGAACGATGGGAATCAAAAGGCAGCAAGCAGTCCTGCTAGCATCATTTGGGGAGGTTCTGAGCCTCCGGTGGGCCCGTGAGAGTGGGCCTCACCCCACAGCTGCAGCATCGCTTGTGGTGTTGGGGGGGTCCTGGCTTACCACCACCAGGACCTTCAGCTCTGGAGGGGACAGCGCGTGCTGTCACCCATCAGCTGTGCTTGCTCCTATCAGAGTCCTCATTAACCCCCCTCCTTTTCTCTGGGCTGTGCCAGGCTGCAGGTGCACCGAGGCTCAAAGAGGCACTCAGCAAAGGAGCTTAAATGCTTGTTAAAAAATTACTGATTTGCTCCTCGCCGCCCAATGGGGATAATAAAACTTTGCTGTCAGCTGTTTTTATTTTTTCCCTCCCCCAGCATGGTTTCCACTTTCAGAATAAATGCAAATGAAGATTTTATTTCATTTTATTTTTTTTAAATTCGTCTCAAACAGAAGGACTGATGGAGAGGGCTGGGTGGGGGCGGGAGGAAGAGGAAGGGGGGGACAAACACTTATGGTTTGTTTGTTTTTTTTCTTTTCCCTGTGCTGAAGTGTTCTGATTGCAAAGGGAGGAGGGCAAAGGAAGATGATGCATTTGAGCTCCTAGCAGAGCTGATAGCACTAGATTGGGAAATCTAGCATCTGTTCTCCATCCCAAACACAGACCCAGTGTTACAGCCCGACGGGGGAAGGAGACTTGGAGAGAAGCTGCTTCTTCTGCCAGTCTCACCCCATAGCTCCTTGCTCCTGGTCCTATCCTGCTTCCATGCTCAGCCCTTGGGAAGCAACATCCAAAGGAGCTGGGCAAAGGCCGTGAGCAGAGCTGATGCTCCCCATCCCCGCTCCTCCTGGGCTGCAGCGGAGCCTGCGAGTGGCCGCCTTGGCTGGCAGTGTGGGCTCTCCTCCAGCTCAAGTTTATATGTTTCAATTACAGCCTGTTAAAAGCTTCCATGTTTCAGGAGCGGCCCAGATTTACAGCCGCTGTCCTGCGGCCAGCTCGGGGCTCCACAGCTGCGCCCACACAGGGGCTGTGCTCGTGGCGTTTTTCTCGAGAGCACCTTGGTGTCAGAGACAACAAAATCTTAGAGTCGGTGGCTGGCGTTAATCGGCCTCATGGCCGTGGAGGTGGGGATGGCCGAGGTGCAGAGAGGAGGCTGTAAACCCCGACCCCGCTGCCTGTCTCCTGGAGGCAGTGTTGAATAGTGGATGCGGCGTCTGCTTTAGTTGGTGTGGTCTGATCTCTAAATGGAGTGTTTGGAGCTGAGATGGGACCGAGGGCAGGATGGCAGTGGCTCAGATCCTTGACCTGTCTGAGCTCACGTGGACCCGGCAGCTTGGGGAGGGGGCAGTGGGGTGGGGTTTCAGAGTGATGCTTTCCCCGGTGCAGGATCCTCCTGGTTCGCTGCAGCCCCCTGATACAGGCAGGGGAGGAGGGGGAAGAAGGGATGAAAAGGGAGAGACAAATCCAAGGGTGTGCGGTGAGGAAAGGGCTGTGGTGGGACCTGCGCTGTGGCATAGGGCAGCAGTGTCCTGGCCTCGTCTCTTGCTCTGCACGGGTTCCCTACTGGACACCCGGCACGGCGCTGTAGGTGATGCACGTTTCTACAATGCTGGCAAGTTTCAGAGGCCGAAATCCTAAAGAATTTTTGTGTACAAAGCACACACTTCTTGCAGGCCTGCTGTCAGCCCTGTGGTGCTCCACTGCCCATCTCCTCCTCTGTCTGGAAGCTCCATGCTGCCCGGTGCTTCGGGTAACCGGAGAGCAGGCTGCATTAGAGGGGAAACTCCTGCTCCAGCTGCAAACATCTGGGCCTGGTGGCCATGACCCAGCCTCACCAAAGGGCAGGATCCATGTGGCTCTTTCCACAGCATCCCCACTCCCTGCTGTCTGTGAAGGCTCAGCCAGGGCTCGAAACCCCAGCGCCTGCCAGCGCCGAGGCGGTGAGGGTGTGAAGCAGCCACCTGTCAGCAGCTCCCTTCTGCGGCTGCCGCCGCGCTTGGCAAGGGCAGAGCTGGAGATGGATAAACTCCTCTCCTCTGCTATTTGGAGGGAGGCTGTCACGGCACTCAGGGCTTCTGTTTGGATGGGTGGTTGTATGCTAACGAACGAGCTCTCGAGCGCGCTGAAAACAGAAGGGAAAAAAGTGTCACTTTGGATTTTCATGCATGGAAAAATACAGCTCCTCCCTCCTGCGCTCAGAATCGGATCTTGGGGAAGGCACATGGAGGCAGGGAGGGCTGCAGGCATGGGCATCTGCCTTGGAGAGGCAGCAACCAGCTCCTGTCCCACTTTGTTGGTCCCTGTCCCTTTTTACCCTCTTCCAGCTTCCCCATCTCACTCCCAGCAACCTGCCGGTCCCACCCAGGGTTAACCCAGCACTCCTTGCCTGTTGCGCGCTGCATCCCAGTGCCCACAGCACGGGCTCCTGCCAGCCCTGCACAGGGCTCCATGTGGGTGTGGGGGACGCGGCTCTTAGGGTCACATCTGAGTGGCCCCGATGCCGCCAGAAAGTAGCGGAGCAGCGGCAGCGCCTGCCTGCTCGGCTGCGCAACAGGTGGCCCCGGCGCTGCCTGAGGATGCAGAATCTGTCTCATTTCAGGAGGATTAATGATTCCAGCATAATTTGAAAAACATTATATGGCTCATTAAAAACACATTGCCCAGACCAAACAGAGCGGGTGCGTGTTCCCAGGCCCGCCAGCCACCACCCTGTGCCAGCCTGTGCCATCGCCCTCTGCCCACGGGGTATGATGGTGAGGCTGCAGGCTGCGCTCAGACCATACCCAGTGGGCTCATGCGAGTCAGCCCTCACCCTTCTCCCTCCTCCAGCTGCTTCTGGGGGCAGCCAGCACGGGCTCTGCGTCCCCTTGGCGATGCCGAGGTGCAGACGCGCTTTAGGGAAAAGCTGAGGGCACGTGGCTGCTGGAGCATCCTCTGACCTCGCTCCACAGCGTGTGGAGCTGCTGAGCCCCAGCTGATGCAGGGGGGTCCTGGGGGGGGGAGTCAGAGGTCTCCTGGTCCCAGGGTGGGTCAAAGGGGAGTGACACGTCCCCTTCCCCTGGCACCTGCTCCCTTTCTCCCTCCTCCCTTTCCTCACGCCTCCTCCTTTCTCTGGCCTTTGTCTCTTCCTTTCAACTCCATCTGTGGTGGTGGGGAATCAGAGAGGACAGCAGTTTGGGATTTTCAGTTCTCCCTCATCCGCTGCGCTGCGTGAAAAGCAAAGCCTCTGAAGGACGCTCAAGGGCGCTGCCATGACGTTCCCTGATGCTCCCTGCCCTCCTCTTCCTCCTCCTCCCCCAGCCGTGCCTGGGACACGCGGTGCAAAGCAGCTCATTGTCCCTGCACCTGGTCCTTTGGGGTGGCGATCAGAGGCCTTGGATGGGTGACAGGAACCCGCGCTCCTCCCCTGGGGCTTGCATGGGGGTGCAAAGGGAGTAGGGGTGGGTCGGGGCAGAGTGGCTGTGGTCTGGTCTCCATCCCCAGGATGCGGTGCTCAATTCAGCATCTCGGCCAAAGGCCCTCCGGGGAGGTTGTGGTGCTTGGTGCTCCGCAGAGCACATTCAGCTCTTCTCTGCTGCCAGTCCTGGCTCCCCATAGAAGCAATCTGTCATCTCCCTTCTGCTCCTGGGGATGCTGAGGGGCTCAGAGAGCAAATCCTTGGCCTGAGGTTGCTTAGGGCAAAGCAGGGACCAAGACCAGGAGTGGGACCTGAAGCAGGGTCTCAGCCTGGGGGGCTCCATGGCAGGGGCAGCGCTTGTCCCTGCAAACACCCCACTTCTTTCCCTTCCCCCAGCCATAGAAATTGAGATTGGGGAGCTCAGTCTTTCTCTGTGGAAAACCTCATGTAAGAGGAGCCGCATTTGTCCCCCTCCTTTTCCCCAATTTCTAGCAGAAAAGCCATGTTTTGTCACTCAGATCTCGTTGCAGGCTGTGGGAGTGGGGCATCACCCTTGAACCCATGTGGGTGCCCTGACCGCAACACCCTGCTCTCGCTGGGGTCTGCTGGGTCCTGCAGCCACAAATTGCTCCAGAGTGTTTCCTAGCACGTTACAAAACATGCCATCAGTAGATAAACCTGAACCGCAATCATCAAAACAAATGAATGAAGCACATTTAGGAGGGATTTTCCACTTTTATTTTGTGCTTCTTGTTTCTCTCCCATTACGCCTTTAAGATTATTTACTCACTCTGTGTGTGAAATCCATCCAGGAGCCACGAGGCTTTGAATTCGCCAGCCCCAGCAGAGGGAGGGGGCCGGGCATCACAACCCTCCTCTTTGATTGAGCCCCCGCCAAAGCCTGGGTTGCTGAACCCGTCTGCAGCATCAGCTCTGCTCCCTGGGTGCAGCCATGGCGGTGGGGTTCAGCACCCCCCTCTTCCTCCTCCTCCTCCTCACTGGGCAGGGGGCACTGTGCTGCCCAGCCTCACCCCAGGGCTGCACCCCAACGGGCATGGCGTGGCTGCCCCATCCCTAGGGACAAAGGCTCCAGACAGCCCTGGGGGTACACTGGGCGCACTTGGGGTCAGGGGCAGCCTGCATAGCCCCTTCCCCTCCCCGTGCCCACCCATATCAGCTCCCTGCATTGTGCTGGCTCACAGGGAGCCGGTCAGTGTGAGGAGAAGATTTTTGGTGCAGTGACTTGTGCATTTCCCAGAACAAAACCCACAGCAAGCTGCTCTCATCTGCGTGCCCCTCGCCCTTACGTGCGCACAGCCCTGCTCCCAGCAGGTCCCCGTGGGGAGAGCCGAGATGAGCGAGCTGTTTGGGGAGCAAACCTGTGCGTGGGGGGCATGGGGGCTGCTGCTCATGTGCCCCCAGTGGGGGCAACGCCAGGGGTCCCCAGCCATGGGGCGCAGCCCAGCTCCCCTTTGCACACTGTGCTTCCACCCTCAGATGCTTCCTGCTGCTGCTCATTTGTTTCAGATTTATTGTGTGTTTGCTTGCTCTGATTTATTTGTTCATTCCCCTCCATCCCTGGCGAACTTTTCCGCCTGGATCGCGTTCATTCATGAATCTCCTCCTTTCCTGTCCCTAACCAGGGCTCGATCGAATTGCAGGAGGGAAGAAGCCAGGACTCTGTTCCCTTTGTTTAAAGTCACCAGGTTAGTACCGGGAAGGGGGCCAGCAGTGTGCTCCTCCCCACCCTGCTTGTCTCGTGTTCCGTGTTCGCTCCCTCCCCGACCCCCTCCCGGGTGTGGGGAGCAGCTCTCCCCCAGCAAACCCCACAGCCGAGGTTTGGGGCTTTCCTTGCTGGGGGTGGGAGGGGAGGTTTCTGCAAGGAGAAAGGGTTGTGCCGGCTCTCTGGGGGTTAGGTGAGGAGGCAGGTGCCTTAGCTGGGAGCCAGCTGTGCAAGTGTGGATGGCTTAGAAAAACTGTAAGAGGGAAACGCGGTGGAATCTGTTCAGTAGCAACCCCTGCTGGGTCTGTCATAATAATAGATTTCCTTTCTGTGGCATCTGTTGGCCCCTAATGGGCTGGGTGTTCACGTTGCCAGAGATGGTTCCAGCGTCTCGGCGAAGATTTCAGCAGTTGGGGAGGCTGAGAAGTGCACCAGAGCCCTGCCAGGCAGGGCAGCATCTCTGAGCTAAAATAATCCTGAGAGCAGCAGCAGCAGCAGCATCCATCAGCCCCAGCCCAGGCGATGGGGAAGCCATAGAGAGCCCCCCCTCCTCCAGCACCTCCCGAGCTCCAAGCCCTTCCCCACGGCCGTGCTTGGGGCTGAGCCCCAGCATCATCCCGTCCTCGTGACTTCTCCTTTAGCTTTGACTATCAGGGCCTTTGGTGACCTCCTGCCCTGGGGCAGGTGGATTTCTGTGCTAGTGCCAGCTGGAAGGTAAGGGGAGCTGCACCGGGTGCCTGTCTGAGGGATGTGCATCGCTGCCACGCAGCTGGAGCCCCGGCAGAGCAGGGAGGATGGCCCGGAGGTGGAGGAAATCAAGCTTGTAATGCGCAGGGTGTGCCAGGCCTCCCCACACGAGAGCCTTCGTGGTGGAAATCCAAGGCTCTGGAACGGCACGCTGCGGCTTAATCACGTTTGCTGCAAATGGCTTCTTGAGCTGTAACGAGCACGCTGCCCCGAGACGGGCGTGGGGAAGCAGGACGAAGGCAGCAGGCCACGGCCGGGCCACTGCCCGCGGTGCCGAACACCGTTCTAGCTCGTTGGCTGGCCCAGAATTACACATGCAATTAACCTCCTGCCTCCGAACGGCGAGCACGCTTGCTTGCCCCTCAGCTGGAGAGCAGATTGCATGGCTGCTTCCTCGGGACGCTGCAGGAGGAGGTCTCGGAGCCCGCGCCCGCGGTGCCGTCTCGTGCTGCTGTTGGTGGGGCTCTGCGGTGGCACCGGCCCGCGTGGCCTCCCGCCTGGAAGGGCTTGGGTCGTGCTGGAGCCGAGCCTCGGTGCGTTGGGAAACGCAGAGCCCTGGCGGTGCTTTGTCAGGCTGCACGCTTCCCAGTGGGCTGGGTGGTGGCTGGAGGTGTTTGAACAGAAAGAGAAAAGGGAAGGGGTGGGATCTGCGGGGTCTGCGGGCTCCTTTCGCTGCCCTTCTGGTACCCGGTTCGACCCCATACGTGTGACACGGGCTGTGGGCTCTCAGCGGTGACTCTTGCATCAGGGCCATCACTTGTGGCTGGGCTGGAGTTTGTCTTTCAGAAGAACGCTGCCTTGATGTAAAGGTGGGAAATGATGGAAAAGCCACCTCTCGGTGCAGGCTGTTCCGGGCCCATTTACTGCCTCTTGTCTGCGTTCCTGACGCTTCAGCTTCCAGCTATCAGATCTTGTTCTGCCTTTGTCTGAACAAGATTAAAGAGCCCCTGCTCTCAGAAGCTGCATCCTTGTGGAGGTGAACACAGAGGCAGCGGTAAGGTCACCCCGCAGCTGTGTAATGATGCCAGTTAATGAGCATGTCTGCTACGAAGAAAGGCACGCTCAACCCCTTCCCAAAAGCCACGAGCCCTGGCTGGGAGCCGTGAAAAGCAGCGGAAGTCAGAAGTTCCCTTTTGTCCCGCGCCGCATCCTGGCTGCGGGGCGATGCGGGGTCACCCTCTGCCCCCGGTCCTCTCCCCTTTCTGACGCTCCCAAGTCAGGATGCCGAAGCAGCCCACGCTGTCTGAGTGCTTATTCCCCATCAAGCAACCCAAGGAGGAATAATTCACAGAGTCAACGGCTTTTTAATATCTCTGTGCTTTAAGTCAATTTTCAGTGCACTCATTTGCCTTTTAATTAAAATTATTGCTTCTCCCTCACATGCATTTCCCTCTTGCTTCTAAAACCTGCAGCCTCCCCCGGCGTTGTCTGAGCTTCCCAACTGCTGCCTCCTCCTGGGCTGGAGCCGTATCAGTTTGCCCCCTTCCCTGTTGCCACACGGCTGCAGCTCTGTTGCGGGCAGATGGGGATGCTCTCACCTCTGGTTTCCTGTCAGTTGTACGAACAAAGTGCAGCGATAGCAGGAGCAGCCTGGCGGAGGGCTGAGTGCTTCCTCCCCTTCTGCCCTGCTTTGCCTGCCCATGCAGAGCACGGAGCCCGCCTGCACCCAGCTATTTTGGGCACGGCCCTTCCCTGCCAGGCTGGAGATGCAGCGATTCTGGAGGCTGGGGCAGGAGCTGCTTCCTCTTCTCCACCCGGTGCCACTGAAACCCTGCTGCCAAGCCTGGCAGTGCCACGAGCAGCCCCTGAGCAGGGTCGTGGGGTGCTGATGGGGGGGCCCAGTGGGGTGGGGGTGCCCGGAGCCATGCCTAAAGCAGAGCCGGGCATGGGGAGGGAGCAGCCGCGGCATCTGCGGCGCGGCACTGACAGGTGCCGGGCTGACGAGCTGCAGACTTGTCAGCGCCGGTGATGCACCTATAATTACTGTCTGATGTGCCAGAATTAGACTGGGAGCTGAGGAGTTTGATGCAGACGTGTGTCCTTGGCTGCCGGCGAGCGGTTTAACAAGTGCGAGGCTGCGGGCAGAGCCGACGCCCGGGGCTGCGGCTGCTGGGGGGCTGCTTCCTGGCCCCCCAGGCTGAGCTCCGGGGGGGCAGCGTGTGCGTGGCTGGGCCTGGGGCACCAAACCCACCTCCCATCGTGCTGTGCGTTGGCCAAACCTCTCCGTCAGGCAGAGCACGAAGCTGCTTCCCCAGCCTGCAGCACCCAGCCCCAAGCCCCCGCCCCGAGTTTTATCAGTGTGATCCCCCTGGCCCCTGTCTCGGGGCTGTGCACAGCTCCTGGCATGGCCACGTGTCCTGCAGCACCCTGGCTGGAGGCAGATTTAGTGACCGCCCTCGGCTCCTGCTCCCGTTTCTCACCACGGTTTCTGGTTTCTCAGCCCCCGTTCCCGTCGTGGCTCTGGCACCCACAGCCTGCGCCCGCACCGTGGTCCGGGGTCTGTAATTCACAGCGCAAGAACCAACGATTGGGAATGATTCAGAGTCATTTAGCAGCTTCTGCTCGGGAAGAGAGAGACCAGGACCCCAATTAAGCTATTTGTAAATTGTTAATTTAAGCTTTTCACTCAGAGGCCTTAAATTGTTCCCTCCTGCAGTTTACAAATGGGTAAAGAGTGCAGAAATATAAATGGAGCGGTGGGGAAATGCCGTTTAGTTATCGTTTTCGGCAGTGGTAATAGTACTGTAGCTAACAGCGCTCTGACTTAAATCAGAGTCAACCAGGGCACTCCTGACAGAGCAGGGAGCAGCGTGCCGGGTGCTGGGGGACCTGCAGGCATCGGGGCCACGCTGCCACCACGGGACACGGGGCCGGGGCTGCCCTGCGCTCCCCTGTCCCTGCTTCCATCGGCTCCCTCCAGCGGGCCCCCTCTTCCGTGTGCAAGGACAAACGTGCTCCTGTTGCAATGATAAGATCGTGCCTCGCCGCGCTGCCAATGTGTCACATTCCTTGTCACCACCACCCCCTGGCCACCGGGGACTGCAGGCACGGAGTGCGGGAGCTCCCAGGCTCTCGGATGCTGAGCTTAAGCAGTGTGGCTTGTGACAAGTGTCCCCGTCCCTGGGAGTGAAGATGTGCTCCAGCCCCCTGGGTTCCCTAGGCTTGCCATTTGACATGGATTTTGCTTGGAAGAGACTAATTTAAAAAAATGAGGAAGATGGAGGCTTCCAGCAAAGAGAGCATCTCCTGTGCTGTCCCTGCTGGGATGGGGCTCGGCTCCTCTTCGCTCCTCGCCGAGCAGGGTTTGCAGCACCTGCGTTCAGCAAGTGAGCAAAGGGACCCGCGGCGCGGCTTGGTCCCGCGCCACCGCGCCGGCTGGGAGCCACGCTGCGGGCGGCACCGGGACGGGGC
>VXAV01001299.1:117125-128218 GCA_013399715.1 Alectura lathami
TGAGTTGGGTTCTCGGTGCGAAGCCGTTGGGTCGGCTTCTGGTCGGCACAGCGCCCTCGGGTGGGTTTTAAATCTGTGCAAATCGGGATTCCCGGAGCGATGCTGAGGCCGCGGTGTGTTTAGCTGGATATTTTGTGCTTCTGGCAGGTAGAAAACGCAGCTTTTGGCTCTTCTGTAACTGGGGCTGAGGTGCAGGCATCCCTGTACGTGTGTGCACGGGTGATTTTGGAGCAACTGGCACTGCTGCAGCGTGGGGTCTGCTTGGCTTTGCTTTTAATCGCGTTTAATCGGAGTTTGGGTGTTGTTCAGTGGCTGAAGCAGGGCCCTGCAGGACAAGTCGGGGTTCTGCTGGTGTCCCCCCATGCTGGGCTTGCAGACCCCGGCGCTGAGCCCTTCAGGTGCCTGCAGCTGGGTTGTCTCCGGGGGCCAGGCAGGGCAGGGAGGGGCACGCCGCGGTCTGACGGCAGTGGCAGTATGCGCGTGGATGTGCACCGGCTTCTGGCTGCCAGCCCATGTGATGCATTTGAGGGGGCACGCTGACATTTGAAGAGGAAAAAAAAATAATACCCAGAGACACACGGGGAGCTTTGAAGCGCCTGAGCCAGAAAAAAAAAAAGGAGAGCAAGAGAGACAGACATCCACGCAGAGCAGAGGAATAAAACCGGGCAGGGGGGAAAAGTTACTGGGGCAGGGAAAGGATGTGAGCACAAGAACTGGCTCGGAGCCGGGAGGATGCGATGGCCGCTGGCAGAGAAACTGGGGCAGCGATTGTCAGCCATGGAGACGGCCGAACCGCCCGCCGGTAGCTGNCCGGGCGGCCCCGGGGCGGCTCCCCTCCACCGCTCGGAGCAGCGGGCGCCCGGTGTGACGCCGACCGATCGCTGCGCGAGGGCTTCCTCCAGGTCAGTGCCGTGAGACGAGGTCGGTAACCGCGCACCTAGCTGCCGGCTTGGGCTGCATACATGTTTGATAATGAAGAGGTTCTGTATTTAATTAACATAAACAGCTAACGCAGCTCGATCCGTCTCCCTAGATTTAACTTGACAGGGACGGCGTGTTGCTTTAAATGCCAAGTGATTAGTAAAACCATATTCAATTTGGTTTAAACATATGCGGTAAGGATGCGTGTGTTTGTCGCACAGATTTTGGAGCCGTGCTCCGAGCAGCCTCCTGGTTCCTCTCTGCCTGGGTGCCACCATGCTTCCTCGCTGGGCGAAGCATCCCTTTGGCGCTTCCCCTAGAGCAGCGCAGCGGCTGCGGGAGCAGGAGAGACCCTCCGAGCCCGGGGACCGCAGGCTGACGCAGCTGCTCGTGGGTACGGACTGGGGGGGGTACAGGGTGCACGCATGCTCCAGAGGCTCGGGGTGATGCCGGGATGGAGCCGGGCGGGATGCTCAGCGCTGGTGGGAGGATGCAAGGCTGCAGGCAGCTGCTGCTGCCCTCCTTTTGCTTGACTAAACCTCGCTGCGTGGACAGCTGCGGGCTGGCGCTGGTGGAAGGGCTCGGTGCGGCCAGGCAGGATGCGGCAGCGGTGCTGGGTCGGGGGATGGAGGAGGGATGGGTGGCATCTGCCTGGGGATGCTGGCACGGGGAGCCCCTGGATGCTCCTGTGGGGGACGTTGTGGTGTCTTCGTCACTGTGCCACCTGTGGCAGGACGTGGTGCCCGCTGGGGTGCGGGGTGCCAGGGGGTGCGGTGATGACCAGGAGCCTGTGGGGAGTGGGCACCTCGTCGTCCTCCAGCAGCAGGACGTGGCTCAGCCGCGTCCCTCTGCATGCCTGGGGTCTCTGTTCCGTCTGACAGTGAAGCCTGGGCAGAGCTCCCTCAATTCTTCACATTGTGGGTGCGCTTTCTGGCATCTAAGAGGCTTTAGGCATGGGTTTGTGCATTTTTTTTTCATCATTTTTGACTCTTAACTAGCTGTGACTAAACAGGCTGGCAGAGCAGGCTGTGACCAAACACCTACGTGCTACCTGTGTGCTTATAAATAGGGTCTGTTCTCCCCTCCCCATCTGGAGCATCGCTGGGCTCCTGAGCCCCCCCATAACCAGAAATAGCTTCCTCAGCCTCCCCCCTCCCACTGCGAGCACGCAGCATCGCCCCAGCTCCCGGGGACGTGCAAAAAGACAGGGGCAGAATCCCAAGGCCAGTCCCCAAATGCCCGGTTCCCACGCGGTGACAGGAGCAGGGCTCTGGGCTGCGCTGCCAGCACGCAGCGAGCGCGGCAGGAGCCAAGTCCTCGAAGGAGCTGAGTGCTGTGCCACACAGAGGCTGTGCCAGCGCAGCAGCGGCCCGGAGTTGCACCAGGCTCCGTGCTCCCCCTCCCTGAGCCCCCCCAGGCTGCCTCTCATGGAGCCAAGCACTCTGCTGACTCCCACCTGAGGCTCTGCTCCCAGGCTACAGGGCAGGGGCTGGAGGAGTCTGGGGTTTGACTCGGATTTTTAACCTTCGTGGGTTCACCAGGTGCCCTGCCCCCGGCAGGGGTGCAGGAGGGGGTGGCTCCCCCCTGGCTCCTGCTGTGCTCTTCCAGATGAATTTGCTTTTGACGAGGTGTAGCGTGCAGTCGAAGCTCCTGTCAGGCAGCTTCGGCCTCCCGTCGGCGAGCGAGTGGTTAGCATGACTGCACTAATGGCAGGAGATTAGAGGAAGTGATTAGCTCGCTTGAAAAATTGCACCAAGCACATTCAGCAGAACCCCAGGGCTGGTGCAGCGCATCGCCGCGCTCTGCCGGCCCTGCCAGGGTGCAGCTTCCCCCTCGCAGGGGCTTCGCCTCCTCTTTCAGCCTTCCTCTGCACCAACTTGTTGCATTTTGTTTGCACCTTTCGTTGCAAGCTCTCCAGACCGAAGCTTGCCTGTGTTTCCAGTCCGGCGTGGCAATGCCTGCCCTTCCCCGTGGCCATCAGCGGGACGAGGACACAGCCCCAAAATGCATTGCCCCCTGCTTTTGGCCCTAACCCTCCCATACGGATGGGCCATGCAGGAGGGTCCCACAGCCACCGCAGTGTCCTGGGGCCGCCGCTGCCCGTTCTCGTTTCTCCTGTCACTGAAGCAGTTGCGGTGGCCTTGCGCTGCTCAGCGACTGCACTCGGTGTCTCATTAGAGGAAGAAACCTTCCTGCCGGGAATTGATTTTTGATCTCGGTGCGCATCCCCTGCAGCCTCCCCCCACCTCCTGCTCGCGTGGCTCTGCTGCTCCCACCTCCCAGTCCCTCCTGGCTGGCCCCATCTGCTCACAGAGATGGCAGCAAGGAACCAGCCCGAGCCCTGGCCATGGGGCTCAGCTGAGGTCTTGCATCTCCCACCTCTTCCTTACCGGGAGCGTTGTTTCTCTGTGGGTCTGCTCCTAGCAGCCTCAGCTGTTTGGGATTCCCCCACCTTACTTCCTTCCTTCTAAAGGTGTTAATTTTCCCTTTCTCCTTCTGCGCCTAAAAGCTGGCAAACTGCTGGAAAAGGGGGTGCTGGGCAGGTGAGCAGGCATGGGGATGTGCTGGTGGATGGGCAGTGGGATGAGAGCCAGGCGCCCTACCCCTGCGCCTCGTTCTGGGGCCGCTTCCTTCCAGCCTGGAAGGCTGCTCCCTTCCCTCCCACTTGCAGCAGGACCCCTGCTCCCTACCCTGCTGCAGCACCTTGCTCCCACCCCCTGCCTCTGCTCCGGACTACGAGGAAGCATCGATTTGGTGTCTTGAGGGGCAGTTTATCGCTTTCCTGATGCCTGATAGATTGGAATTGATTTCCAGAGCAATTTGCCTGAGCAGCTGAAGTCGGAGCGACTGGGACCCGAGCTGGGCCCCGGCCCTGCAGCAGCAGCCCCAGGGGTGGTGTGCAGGGGGCTGCAGCACTCGTGAGCTGGGGAGAGCCACAAGTGGGGAGGGAGATGTGCAGCGCAGGCTGGCTCCTTGCAGCAGTGCCCCACCTTGGGTTCATCCTGCTGGCTTCTCCCCACCAAGCCATGCACGAGCGGGGTCCCAGCTTGGCGGGGAGCTTGGCTGCACTTTGCTGCGTGACGGCGGTGAGTCACTGACCCACGCCTGCCTCAGCACGGTGGTGGGAGGGAGCTGGAGCTGCCAAGATGCTGGGAAGTTCAGGGTCCTTTGGGGAGATGTAAATCCGAACCCAGCGAGGGCACCCCGCCATGCATGAAGGTGGCACGTGGCTCTGCCCGTGCTTTTCCCTCGCTCCCACATGGGATTGGACCCCCCTGTATTGGACACCCTCCTATCCCCACTGCACCACCCTGAGCTGCTGCCACGTGTGTGGGAGAGGAGACCACAACGTGCCTGGTGTTCATGCTGTGAAGAGCCTGCCCCCCGCCAGCCCCTCCCGTATTTTCATCCAGAGTCCCCGAGCTGCTGGCATCTCCCCAGCCACAGCTTCTTTCTCTCCTCCTGCTGTGCTGCGCTTGCTGACTTTCCCTGGGCAGCACAGCTCAGGGAATGCTGCCAGCTTCAGCCTCTTGCCAAGGGTCAGGGAGGAAGTTGGTGGCAGGGGAAAGATTTGCCCCAGCTCCCCTGGCCATGACTCATCCTCCGTGGGCTCACCCACTGCTTGTCTTGTTTTCCCTCGCTGAAGCAAGGGCAGCTCCATGCAGGCCATGCAGCCTGCAAGGAAGCCCTGGGATGAGGATAGGAATAGCTCCTGGGGAGAAGCTGAGCTGATGAGACAGCGTGGAGAGGAGGAGCGGGGCTGGGGAGGACAGGGTGCGTGCTTTTCGGCTCGGCAGGATGCGGTGCTGCTAGCAGGAGGGACAGGCAGCTGCCTGCAACAGCACCCGGTGTGGCAGGGCTGGGGGCTCCTGGGGGCTGTGTCCCCATGCTGCGTGGGGAGAGCACAGGGGACGGCCCAGCTCATGTGCTCCGACTTGACAGAGGGATGTGGTGCCACTGCTGATACCCAGCATGAAGTTGGGTGATCTTGTTCCCCAACTCTGTGCGCACGCGTGGGTGTGATGACACCCAGCAAGGTGGGAAGTAGCTGCTGCTTTTTACAGGGATGACCAGATGGGATTTCTCCTTCGGCTCAGGGTTTGACAGTGACATGGGAATTGAGCCGGTTGTGTCCCCGCTTCCAGAGCAGTAGCACCGTGTGCCAGGGCAGCGCTGCCGTGCCAGCCTGAGCTGGGAGCACGGCTGCTGCCATCACCCCCTGCCATGCCTGGGATGAATCCTGCGCTGCTTCCTGGCTTCTCAGGCAGCAGCAGTGGGCTCGGTGTGCATGGGCAGCAGCCAGGGCACGTCATGGCTGGGGACGGGTCTGCAGCGACGCATCCGGCACCGTGGGCACCGTGCCCCTGCCAGCCTGCAGGGCATCCCGGCGTGGTGCCAGCGGAGCAGGGATGTGCCAGCCCAGCTGGGAAGTTCCCGATGAAGCAGTCGGCGGGTGGTGTTTCATCTCCCCTGGTTCCACTTCAATCAGGAGAGAAAGTCTCAGTGGGGAGCCTGGGCTGAGCCGCAGCGTGGGGCTGCAGGAAGGGACCCTTGGGGACGGGGAGCGGCGTTGCCACCCGCCGGGACAGCTGTACCCCAGGCAGGGTTTGTGCCGGGTGGGTGCTTGCTGTCCCATGTCGGGTCTCCATCAGCCCAGGAGGATTGTGAGGAAGCTTTGAGCGCAGCCGTCCGTGAGCTTTCACTCCTCATATTGCTCTCCCCTCCGCACGAGGCCGCCAAGAGGCACAGGGAGGGTGTGCGGGTGCTCCCGCCTCGATGCTTGCGTGCTGGGACAGTCCCACCGAGCCATGCCACGTGGGCGTGTGGGACTCTCATCTTTCATCTTGGCTCTGACAGAGCCATGCTGGACCCCCTCCTGCAGCCCCCAGCCAGGCAGAGGTGCGCCCAGCAGGCACGGCTTGGGTAGGAAAACACGAAGGCTGCTGGTGCTGAGGCTCAGCGGGTGCACAGTGCACCAAGCTGGGGCTAAGGGCTGCTGTGGGTGATGTTCCCTCTGATCGGTCCTGGCAGCAAAATGCCAGGCAGGGAACAACTGCTGGAGAGAAGTCAGAGTGTGTCCCAGGTGCTCCTGTGCCACTTGGCTTTGTCCCTCTGTGGGACGCCAGCACCCGTGTAGCTCCCAGAACATCCGGGCTGCATTCCCCAGACTTCCCAGTCCCATAGCACAGGTCCTGGTGGTCACCTTACCACCGCAGCTCCATCCCAAAATGGGTGCAAGCACAGCTTGGCTGAGCCAAGCGCAGGGACAGGACAGCCCCGGCCATCAGTGCCTCTGCATCCCGAGGAGCATCCCCGTGCACCTCCTGCTGCCCTTTCCCCAGCCATCGCTGCAGCCCCGCGCGCTCTGCGGCGGCGTGGCAGGGAGGGGGTTACTGCAGCGCGGGGCTCTCCGGGGCCGTGTCCTCGGGTGCTGCGCACAGCAGCGGGTTTGCAGCTCGGCAGCTGCGGCGTTTCGGGGAAGGCGAGCGCATCGCTTCCCGCTGCCTTAATGGCCGGGTGCAGGGAGCCACGTAGCTCCGAGGGCTTCTATTCTTTTGCCTCCCTTTCTCCCCACACTTAATCTCTCCTTCCCCTCCCCTCCCTCCGTTCGGTACAATTGCTTTCTTGGACTATTTTTCATGCTCTGCTAACTGTCACGGCTTTCACGGCCCGCGTGAGCCTTGCTGCTTCATGAAGATTTATGAAACTGCAGTAATAAACTGTGTTTGAAAGATCTTCTGTATGATAAACCCCCGCCAGGCTGCGGGCGGGGGGATCGGGGCGGGCCACCCTGCCGGACGCCCGCCCTGGCGTGGCTCTCGCGGGGCAGCACCGCTGGCACGGGGCAGGATTTTGGGGGCCTCTCCCACCCCCAGCAGCCGGTGAGGGAGCAGGGAGGTGTCAGGGTGCTTTCGGAGAGCGGCTGCTTGGGTGGCAAAGCCCTGGCCCCGGGGAGCATCGTCCGCAGCACGGTCGGGCTCCGGAGCCTTGGGTGCCCCTGCTCTTCTGGAGGTGACGGCTGCATCCTGCTGGGAGCCCGGCTGTGCCAGCAGGTAAGGAGGATGGATGGATGGGTGAACTGCAGAGCACCCCTTGCTGCCTGGAGGGGGGTTTGCAAGGATTTCCCGTGGGATTTTGGCTGCTGTGGGTGCCCTGCGCCCAGCCAAGGAGCTGCTGTTGGGCCCTGGAGGCCTGGGGCTGCCCATCCTGTCCCAATGATGGGACCAGAGGGACGAGGTGGGGACAGGAGCACTTGGGTTCTGCAGTACCTCCTCTCAGTCCCGGCTTCGTGGTGCTGGGGCTGCCTGCTCCCATCCTCACTGGAGCCTGGCGAGGGATGTGGGAGCAGATACAGCGCAGGCAGAGGCGGAAGAGCCCCCGACAGCTCCCAGCTTTGCTCTGACCCCGTGCAGATTGTGCAGGGCTTTTCAAATCATCCTTTTTAGTAGTCGGGGAGAGACAGCGAGCTGGCGCGTTCCACTCCCGGAGCATGTAATTAGGGAGCAGGGAGCTGCATGCTGATGCGAGGCTGAGCACCGAGAAGAGGAGGAGGAGGGTGGGAGGGAGCCGGGAGCGCAGCCGGGACGGGTTCTGGGTGCTGGACGTGGCCCCCTGCATTTCTCAGCTGCTTTGCCCCCAGAGCAAACACTTCAGGGAGCAGCTGAGGGCAGGAGGGGTTTGCTGCCTGACAGCAAATCCTTGGTGAGAAAGCGTGCGCTGGGGGCTGTTACGTGAAAGGGGAGGTGGGCACAGGCAGCTCCAGGAAGGCGGGGGCTCAGCGGAGTGGGACAGCAGCAACCCCCCCCTGCCACGCTTCCCACAGGTGCTGGAGCTCTGCAGGGCTTGTGGTGCCCTGCACCGCGCTGCCCAGCTGTCACCTCCCCGGTGACATTGTCCCTCAGGGGTCTGAGGGCGTTTTGTAGGTGACAGATGCACCGCCGTGACCTCCGTGCAAGGGTGATGCAGGGACTGGACTGAGCGAGGTGGGGAGGGATCGGGAGTTTCAATGTTTGCTCAGATTCTGTCGTCATCCAAGGAAGGATGTCCCCAGGGCTTTTCTGTCCCCGAGGCTTTTGTGCCCTCGGGGTTTTTGCGGGTGTCACCACCTGTCTCATAGCAAAGCCCCTCGTATGACCTTGAGCAGACGAGTTTTGTCGGTAGCACAGGCAGGAATCCTGTCCTACATTAATAACACGATCGCTTGCTCTAAAGCTAAAATGTTGGGCTGATAAATAATTAAGGGCAAAGGAAAAACTCTCCATGATTTGCTTGACGGGAGCTGGGGAAGGAAGGGAGGAAAGGAAGGACAGGGAGGGAGATGAATAATGAATCAAGGTTAAATGGTGAGCGAAAAAGGAAAGCCTGACGGTGGCGAATTCCTGCAACTGGAAGGCTGCAGTTTGCCAAAGCAGTTAGCCACGACACGGGGCTGGTGGCCTCGGCGTGACATGGGCTCGGCAGCATGAGGTCCCCAGAGCTCACAGGTGGCTTTCGGGGCTGGCTCCATGGGGTGTCCTACAGCAGGGTTTGGGGCAAGGGCAGGGCTGGGTGCTGCGGGGCCGCTCTGTCTCGCAGCCACCGAGTCGGTGACAGGCGCTGGCAGCGTGCGGGGACTTCCAGGCATGAGTTACGCTCGCGTTGTGCGCGCTCGGCACGGCTTCCCTGGAAATCAGAATTGCAACGTGCTGAGGTCCGCTGGCACCTGCTGCCCGGGGCTGGGCTCTGCAAGGGTTGGGATGGGTCTGGGGGGGGTCCTGCCTGCCCCCAGCCCTGGCAGCAGCACAGCGCAGGCACTAATGGGAAGATGCAAGCCTCCCCAGCCCACATTTCATTTTCTTTTTGGTCTGTCCGTGTGTCTGTGTCCCTCTGTTTGTCTGTGCTGCGGGGTGGTGCCCAGCTCGTGTATCTCATCTGTGCTGTTTTGGTGACCCAGTGCTGTTTTCTCCATGTTTCAGCCCAAATGTTGTGATCTCGGTAGCATCCCAGCCCCTCTGTCCCCCCTGCAGCCCCCAGCCCTGTCCAACCTTGGCCACCACCATCGCAGGGGGACAAACCCATGCCATCCGCCCACCGCTTGCATCCCACCAAGGGATGATCCCGCTCCCAGCTGAGCTCGGCCACACTGAACACCACCTTTTGCTCCCAGCAACACCCCCTGCCCCATGCCCCCATCACACAGCACCCCAGCTCCACCCAGGGCCACCCCTGACCCCGCTCTGCTCTCCCTCCCCGTGCAGATCCTGACAGGACGAGCACCCACATGATCTCGGCGGACGATGCCGAGTACCCGCGGGAATACCGGACCTTGGGCAACGGCACCCGGCGCTTCTCCAACGTAGGGCTGGTGCACACCTCGGAGCGCCGGCACACCGTCATCGCCGCCCAGAGCCTCGAGGCCCTCACTGGCCTCCAGAAGTCGGAGATGGAGCGCAAGCGGGATGCCTTCATGGACCACCTGAAGAACAAGTACCCGCAGCACGCGCTGGCTCTGCGGGGGCAGCAGGAGCGCATGCGGGACCAGGTAAGGGGCGTCTGCCTGGGGGGGACGGGACCAATCTCACCTTTGGGGCTGTTTGGTGGAGCGGGGGGGGGGGGTTGAATGGGGCTTGCAANGCAGCCCCTCTCCCCCACGCTGGGGGTCCCAGGGCAGATTTTCCCCATGCATTTGAGCCCCTGACCTGGCTGAGATGAGGGGAGTTTCTCTGTGCACGCAGGCAGAGGGGTGGGTGTGACGGACACGACGTGCGTGGCTTCACCCTGCCAAGGGGGGAACACAGCGGGGACACCCCCTCTGGTCTCTGCAGCTTTCTGCTGTAGTGGGGGATGTTGGTGCACGACCATGGCCAGCCCCGACCTGGGTGGCATGGGAACAGTGATGTTTTCCGAGCCGGGGCGGCTTGGGGCAGCTCCTGGGGCAGAGGTCCCCCCGCTGCTGTCTGGGTATGGCCTGGAAAGTGCAGAGCTGCAGGGCAGGACGAGCAGAGGCAGCGGGGGGCCGCAGCTCTGCCTCAGCACAAGCTGCTCCCTGGATCTCGTGCTCCTGGGGTTCAGTGCCAACATCCACACAGGGATGTCGCTTGGCTGCCTGTCCCCAGGAAGCCGATTCTCCCACAGAGAGCTCAGAGTGGGACAGGCAACACCAGTGGGTACCCCTGCCAAAAACAACAGAGCCCAAAAGCTGAAGGGTCCCCGGGGGTGACACCCATCCTTGTGCCCCCAGCGTGCTGCGATGGGAAGCCCCCATCCAGAGCTGCTCCTCTGGGCAGAAGCGAGCCCCAGCCCTGGGGCCTGCAGGGGCAGCGATAAATTCCCACCTAAACTCTCGCTTTTATAAAAAGGCACAGGGGAGGGCGAGCACAGAGCAGCTGGAGGAAGTGGCTGGAAAGAAATCTTATATCATCTCCAACTAGACGCCTCCCTGAGGGATGGAGGCGGCAGCTCCCAGACTATCGCGGCAGAAAGAAACAGAGAAAGAAACAGAGCTGTGTAAGGAAAAGCGGCAACTCCACGCCGCCTCCTGTGAGCCCCTGCCTGTCCCCCACCCTGGCAGCCTCGGGGGCTGGGAGGGCAGCACCAGGGGTCCTGCTCTGCAGCCCCTCCCCGTGCAGACAGATGCAAAGAGGAGCAGCCAAGCCCCGCAGTGATTTGCAGCAAGCGAGCGTCCAGCTGTTGGCTTGGGGCGTGCAAGCAGCGCTGCTGCCTCGGGGCGGTGCTTGCAGCAGGGTGATGGCAAGGAGGAGCTGCACGCTCTCCTGGCAGCAAAGCATGCCCTGCTCCTTTCGCCCTCCAGCAGGAGCTGCGCTGGTTGGTGGTGGCTTCGCCATCCCTGAGCAGGCCGTGCGCTGCTCACCAGGCTGAGAAGTGACATTTGTAGCCGCAGAGCGATATTCCTCGATAAATAACTAGAAATCCTCCCCTTATTATTACAGTGATTTAAAGACTTCTTTTCTTTAGGCAGCAGCTGCAAAAGGAAAATCCAGCTAGTGTTGACTCGGAGTCTGGGCAGCTTTAGGGGATTTTAACAAGGCGAAGCAGAGACCTTCGGGTCCTGGAGGCGGGCTCTGCTTGCCAGGCGCAGGCTCCAGCCCCTTGCTCGGGGACGGCTGCAGGGCGGAGAGCTCCCCGCTGTGGCCGTGCATTTTCCATACAGGCAGCAAACAGTAGTGGGGGGG
>VXAV01001299.1:130659-158854 GCA_013399715.1 Alectura lathami
CACGGGGGCTGTCCCCGCGGGTGCCCGGCCCCGGATGCCTGCAGCCTCCTTACCTTGCACGTCCCTATTGTGCCCGTCCACCTACGCGTGCCGTTGTCATAGCTACCCCGCAATTCGAGCTGCCCAACTTCTCCTGGGTTTCCTGCTCTCACCCTCCACTCCCCCTTCCCCAAACCCCGACCCCCTGCCCTGTGGCTGGCAGTGGGCAAGAGGCACAGAACCTGCCTCTCCCTGTCCCTGTAGGACAGGGACCACCCCCCCTGGAGCAGCCCCTTGGCTTCATGCATGGGGGTTACTGGAGCTGGGGGTGTGCTGAGCACCTGAGTGGGCCCCGGGGACCCTGCAGCACCAGGAGGGTGCCTGAGCTTGAACGTGGAGGTCACCAAGGGGGTGTTTCAAAATCGGGGCAGGGTGGTTGCAGTCCTCAGCAGCGCTCTTGTCCGGATGCATGGCTGCTTGGCGGTGCATTTCTACAAACAGGCATTGTTCCTGACTGGCTTTGTGTTGGCATCGTGAAAGGAGACAGCTTGAGCCAGGAGCACAGACCCGCCAAGGGTGTTTCTGTGCTCTGACATCACCTGAGCTGCATCAGAGGCTGCCTGCTAGGTCAGGGCTGTAGCTGCTGCTGGGGGGGCAGGAGCCCTTGGAGCTCTGGGGCTGTCAGTGCTGCCCGCTGCCCTTCTCACGGCGGGCCTGGGCTATGGAGAGCTTAAGGGCCCCCTTGGTCCTGGCAGGAGCTGGATGCAGTGCTTCTGAACCCCAGTCCTGGCTCACGGTGGCCGTTCTCCCACGTGCTGCTGTGCTCGGTTTGGAGAGGTTCTTCTGCAACGGTTATGAGACCTCAGATGACAGTATCTGCAGTGCTTGGTGTCGGTGTCTCTCTTCACTGTATCTGGTTACTGTTTGCATTCAACTCTGTCTTGTCATTTTGCTGTTTCTACTTTAATTTAGTTTCTCTTGTGCTGAAAAGCATTAAAAACTTTAATAAGGAGAAAGAGATTAAATCCACTTCGTTATTTTTCAAGGAGATTTTTGTTTGTCAAGACATTGTGCCTGAGGGGGACTCTATCAGAAACTGGAACTCCTGGAAATGAGTTAATTAAAAAGCCAATGAAACTGCTCCTGTCCCTGTCTTCGGTGGAGCGTGCTGGGGATGCTGCTGCTGTCCATTTCGGAGGGAGGCATTTGGTGCTGCCTTGTTAATCAGTGACAGATTTCTGTTATAATTGCTAACCAGGGGAAGTCTGCCTTGGTCAAGGCAATGACTCACTTGGGTTTCATTTACCTACCGGTCTTCTCCTGGGATGATCACAAAGACTGTGGGTTTTTGTCGTTAACTGCGTCATGCTCTTAGCTGCGTTCCCCAGCTCTGGTTTTCCTCTTGTCTGCTGCGTGCGCACATGTGTCTGCTGGTGCAGCTCTGTGAGCATTTGTGTGTGCATGGGTTCTGTTATGGCCGTGTGCTCACGTGTGTGAACAGCTCAGGGGCTGGCATGCATGCTCTGGTTCTGAAGTGCATGCTTGTGCACGGCTGTGCTTTGGGAGGGCCCTGAGTCCTCGTTAGCCCATCATTTTGCAGCATCATGTACATGACTTTCATTGTAATTATAATCTCAGCCTTTGTAATTCTTCATACCTCCTGCACAGCCGGGCTGCGAGCGAGCTGCCGGTTCCATCGGTGGTAACAAGGCTGTCGTTTCAAATCCTCTCTCAGACCATTATCTCCCTTTGATGCTTTTGAAGAGCCAGTGACATGTTAATTCTACCTTGGCCTTCTCCTCTTCCCTTTTCTTTGTGCAAGCCTGCTGGCCTGCCTGGCTGAGCAGTGGGCTGGGGACTACTGGGGCTGTCCCTGTCCCCGTAGAGGCACCCCGTGAGCCATCTGCCTGCCCAGGCAAGGCTGGGGCTGCCTGTTCAACTCCGTGCCCCACTCCCACCTCACCACCTTCTCTGTAGGGCCAGGGTGTGCTTCTGCCACATCTCTGCCACGGGAATGTGGCATTTTGCTCTGGGAGAGGCCAGGTTGGGAACAAATGAGCTAAAACCGGGCAGAGTGCCGGCTCCGAAACCTGCTCCGCACCCCGCAGAGCTCGGCAGCGCCTGCGAGGACAGATGGAGCCTGCAGTGCCCGCGGGGGCTATCTGCCCTCGCTGCATGGCACCAGATTGCCAGCCCTGGGCCAGCGTGGGGCGAGCCCCCCTCACCCCCTGCAGTGCAGCTGGGGGCACTTGGCTCCTGTCTGCACTGAGACGCTGCTGAGCCGTGCAGCCACCATCGAAGCCGTCCCCATTCTGGGCCACCTCTGGGCAGGAAATTGCTTTTTGCTGCATCCTGTGCCCTGTGTTGCACCCCTGGAGTGATGCTTGGGCTGGGGCCATGGGGGGAAGCCACAAAGCCATGGGTGGCTGTGTCTATGGGGCAGGGGGTCCTGGTGCCTGCCCACGCTGCATTGCTTCCAGAACATTCCCCATCCTCTCCCTTGGCACTCAGGGTTCAGACGAGCTCACCGCTGGCGCGATGCGGAGTGGCGATGTGCGGTGGGGATGTAATTTATGGACTTTGTGATAAGCCTGTCCAGTCATCCTAAAATAATAAATAAAATGCATACCAAGGGCTGGTGTGAGATAGGATCAGTAATATCAGAGTCTAAGGAAAATTACTGCAGCTCTTCAAAGCAAAATAAAGAGCGAGGAGGAAAAAAGTCAGGAGGAGCAAGTCAGGAGCATCGCCTCCCACCCTGGGCGGTGCCCAGGTCCTTGAAGCCTGCAGCTGGTGGGCTCCGGGCTGTGCCCCACCGCTCTGCCCAGCCATGCGCTGTGCTTGCACTGGGAGCCCAGGCTGCAAAGGGAAGGGCAGCTGGCGCAGGCTGGCCTGCTCAGTGCTGGATGCCGTGCATGGTTTTGTCCGGTGTTCTGAGGCAGTTTCTTGCTTTCAGGCTCCTGGTGTTTTGGGAAAGTGCCGTGTGCTCAGGACAGGCCTGGATCCCACTGGCTGTTATCTGTAAGGGCCTGGTAATCAGCGCTCTGGCCTTCTATTTCTGGTTCTGCCTCTGAGTCACGGTGTGCCCTTGGAAAAAGACCTTTGTGCCTTGAGGCTTGTCTGCATGAACGAACTGCGCCTGTTTGACTTGACTCGCTTTTACAACACTTCCAGCTTGTTTGATGCAGAACTTGTTGTGGGCCTGCTCGTGTCTCACGAAATATTAATGTAAATGCATTGATGTCGATCTTGAATTGGAATAAGAGCATCTTGCTGAGGCTGTAGAGGATCCCAACAGGGGGATTTACGAGAGAGTTTGTATACAAAGAATTGACCTCTGCTTACCCTGTCAGGGTTTGTATACAGAGGACTGACCTCTGTTACCTCGCCAGTGGCAGGTGAATTCCCTGCTGTGAGTCTGACAGTGGGTTGTTAAAGTCCCTGGGTGAAGGCTCCATGGCGGTCCTTATTCAAACTCTTCTTCTGTTTCCCCCTCAGCAGCGTGGTAGGAGACAGCACTGCAGGGCCTGGTGGGGACTGGGGTCTCGCGCTAGGAACCCGCTTTGCATTTACAACAACAACGAGGGAAGCATCCTCTGCCTCATGACCTAACGAGCTGGGTTGGCGGCCACAGTGGTAGTGGTGGAGAAATGAGTTCTGTGAAAAGCCAGGAGATGGGTGGCCGTGAGCAGGGAGGGAAAGAGAAGCCTAGAACTCCCCATGGGAGACCGCTGGGACAGAAACTGCCCTGCCGGCGTTCCTCCCACCCTTCCCCACCCATCGTTTGCTTGTTTTCGGCTCCGTTTGCTGCCCACGCTCTCCCCGCGTTGTCCTCGGAGGGCTGTGGCTCCCCTGCAGCCCCGGGGTGCTGCCCTTGGTGGGGCTTTGCAGAGAGCCGACGGCTCTGAGCATCCTCGGGAGTTTTGCTTCCATTTCTGATGATCGTCAGCGGGTGGCTTGGGAGAGGAAGGCTCCCAAGCTTCCAGCGTGCTGGGTTGTGAGCGATGCCAGCTCCCATCACTCGCTGTAGCACATTGCCTTGACACCGATGGAAACGCTGCAAAGAAGCAGCAGAGGGAGGTTGCAGTGGCAAACGGGGGATTGGAAGATCCCTTTAAAACTGAAAATGATTCTGGCTTCCAGCACTGCCTCCAGGGCAGCAGCCTGACCAGCACGTGCCAGGGCAGTGTGAGCTCGCTGGTGGCCAGACACGGTGCTGGGCAGCCCTCCTGCTCTCTGCTTCCTTCTGCTTCACTTTGCACCCCGACTGCGTTCAGTGCCCACCGTGTCCCTCGCTGCCTGCCTGCATGGTCCTCTGTCCCCTGCAGCTGCTTCCCTGTCGCCAGCCCTTGGCAGCCAGAAACGTAGGCAGCCCGCTGGGAGGGGATTTTAGGCAGAAACGAGAGCAGGTTTAATGTTGCAGTTTAAAGTCAACAATTCTCAAAAGGAAAACAAAATTCAAACCAGAATCTTAATGGTATTTTTTGTTTTCTTTTGTTTTTGTTGTTTTATTTTTTGTTAGCAACCCAACTACTGGAGCTTTAAGGTCAGTATTTCTGATTTTTTTTCCCGCTTCTGTTTGAAATGCATGCACTTTTCCACCCTTGCCTCATCTCTGTGTCTATGCAAGGGGTGGGTGCTCGGGGTTTTGCTCAGGGTTCCTGTGCCAAAGCAGTTTGTTCTCAGCTCAGCAGCAGCTTAAGCTCGTGAGAAAGGCCCTATGCTTTGCGCTGAGTTGTGTGGAGGCAAAGCTGTTCCCTGAGAGAGGAGTCTGCGTCCTGCCCTCAGCTTCAGGCCACTGCAAACCCCCAGGCGAGCCATGCTGCTTTACAGGCATCCCTCTGCAGCAGAGACAGGAACCACGTTCCCTTAACTGTGGGGAGAAAGACAGGAAAAAATCCCATTCCAGACGGGCTCTGAAAGCCACCTGCAGAGCTGCACCCGCTGCGCTCACAGCCGTCAGTAGGGTTGCTCTGATTTCCAGCCTCTGACTCGGTCGGGGCTGAGCGATGCCGAGGAGCCCGGTCCCGTGGGACGCTGCCTGCTTGGGGCAGGGTCCTTGCTTGGGGTGCAGCAGTGGGGGTGATGGAGAGGGGCTTCGAGCACCGCTGCTGTGCCAGGCTCCAGAGACCAGCTCTCGCTTGGTTCGCAGAAGGATGCGCGAGGCAGACAGCAAAGCCAGCTGAGCACTGCAGGAGGGGAGGGGGCAGCGAAGGGGCTGCCCGGGAGCCCCGAGGCTGGGGTCGTGCGTGCCCACACCCTCCTCCCTGCCGCTTGCTGTCGGGGACCCGCACATCAGCGGGCTGCCGCAGGAGCGCCGGCGGAGCGGAGGCATCGCTGGTGTTTGCAGTGCTGCAGCATTTGTGCTGCACGGAGGAGACCCTGGCGGGGCCTGTCCTGCCCGGTGCTCCCTGCCAGCACCTTGCACACAGTCACCCCGTTGTCTGCAGGGTGCAGTGCGCGTATCCCCGCGGCTGCCTTCCTCCCTTCTCCTCCTCGCCGGGGATGCAGTGGCAAAGCTACAAGGCCGGCCGTGTTGCCGGGTGACCTTGGCATGTTGTCCCTGGTGGGCCTGCTCTTCCTGTGGAAAAAACAGGCACTTTCCTCGGCTGGCAGCTCCGAGCTGAGCAGTCATAAAACGCATAATATGCGCACTTGTTCTGAGTGTTCGTTCCTGAAGTGCTTGCAGTGTGAAATGCGTGCGAGCAGCAGCTCTGTGCATACCCAGCTGTCTGAGTCCTCTCTGGCTGCTTCCAACCACGCGCTCTGTGACATTTCCTGGGACTGGAGGGAAGGCACAAAAGCCTTGATTTTTCATTCTTTCATCTTTTCTTTTTTTTTTTTTGTGAGGAATGAAATGGGGACGAGCTCCGGGCGCCAGCTGCCCCAGGAGCGGCAGCGGCTGGGTGCATGCAGGGTGCGTTCTGTAGCTCTGCGCTTTTTCACCTCGGCCTGGCAGTGCTTTGCATCACAAGCGTAGCATCGTGCCCTGGCTGCCTCCTTTGTGGAAATGCACAAAGAGTTAAATCAGCCCCATGCTCCCAGCCTGGGGTCCCCAGCTGCCTGACCCTGCTACTAAGTGGGGTGTGAGCCAAAGGCAGCTGGGACCGCTTGTCAGGGGGAGCCCTGCTGGAGGCTGGTGCCAGCAAGCAGGTGCTGGGGGCTTCCTCCAGGCCACCTGCGTCCTGGGGGTCTTCTAGCTGCGGGGCCCCCTCCTTGGCCAGGGAGCTGCGATCCACAGGGGATAGGCTGCAGGGGAGGGCTGTGCCACATGCATGGGGACACGGAGCAGAGGGCCCCGGGCAGGACCTGCTGCCCTCCTGCCTGGTGTCCCCATCTCGTGTGGACAGGCGGTGGCAGCTGCTGGCTGCAGATTTGGGGTTCTCCAGGCGTGGGCTTTGGGGGAGGGATCTTGCAGGAGGCCTTGCATTGCTGGGTTTGTTGGGCTCAGGATGGAGATGAGAAGATGCTCCTGTCTGGCGCTGGCATTGCAGAGAAGGGTCCGGGAGGTTGTGTCCCCAGCCGTGGGGCCCTCTGCATCCCATTGTGTCTGCAGGTCCTGCTGCAGCCTCCTGCCTGTGCTCTTCTCCTGTCCTCCGGCCCTGCGTGCCCCAAAAGTGGCCCCAGCGCATCCCTGGGGCTCCTGCTCTGGCTTCTAGATCGAGCCAGCTCCTCTCATCTCATGAGTGACCTGTCCTGCCAGCGGGGTCCCCAGCAAGGGCTTGTCCCCTACTCCCCATCCCCTCCTCCCCATCCCCTTTCTTCTCCTTTCTCATGCTTGGCTTTCCTTCCAATCCCCCAGCGTCCCTGAAGGATGCAGTAATTTGCTTATTTTTGGAAGATGCTGTCACACGAGGCAGCATCACCAGAGAGCAGGAGATTGGACGCGGCTCTGCTCAGCCTGAGCGAGGAGGAGGCTGCTGGGGTAAATGGCCCTGAGGTGGCAGGACATTGTCCTCACCCCCACATCCATCTCCTGCCACGTGTCCTCAGCACAGCCCCAGCTCCGTGGCCCCTTCCTTGGTGTGGGGCTGGATCAGACCTCCCTCTGGACCTCCCTCCCATTTTCCCATGAATTTTGGCCTGGATGAGCCCACTTGAGGCTTGGGAGAAATAAATTCAGGAACAGAAGTGAGGCTGCCTTTGCAGGGCATGTGATGGTTATCCTTCCCCATGGCATCGGGGTCACCCCCACCACCAGGAGACGAGGACCGGGGGTGTCCCTGTGCCTGCTCTGCCCTCGCTGGGGCAGCGACTGCTTCTCCCAGCATCCTCACCCACTTCTGGAGCTGCATTTGGGGAGGAAGCAGGCATTTTTGGTGATGCTGCCCCGCTTCCCTCTCATCTGTGGGGCAGAGCTGCTTGCAGACCTGCAGCCCAGGACGGGAGGCACGCTGGGGTGGCAGGACCAGCAGCTGTCAATATTCATAAGGCTGCGGAGGAGCCAGGCTTTTAAAGATTCATCAGGCAAAGGGAGGCTGCCAGTGCCAGCAGGAAGGGGGGTGATGCAGAGAGGGGCGAGGAGCCACCTGTGGCCTGCGCTGAGCTGGTGGGGCCGTGTCTGAGGGCAGGGGGTGCCTGGTGCGTGGCAGTGCTACATCGCCAGCCAGGCACCTTCGGCATGCAAGCAGCGTGGCTGTTCGGCGGGCAGGCGTGACGGATGCTGGTGTCACAGAGGTTCCTGCTGTAGGGGGAACCCGATTCCATCCTGAGCTTGTGCCCGGCTCCTGTGCACATCTGGCTGCCGGGGGCAGGCTGCGCGCATCTGGCGGGACAGCCCCTTTCTTTAGGCAAGGGGTCTGGTTTAAAAACTAATCCGATTTTAACGCTAATCCTGTTAACATTGAGATCGGGATTAATTCTGGGTTAATCGGGATAATCCTGACAAAATGTTGAGCATTAGACGTTGGATGAATTATTGTTGCCATGAGCGGTACGCTGCTAATGCAGTGGCAAGGTCCGGGTGGGTTGAGAGGGGGAAGGGGCCAGTGGAGGGCCCCCAGCCTCCTGTGCTGGGGACCCCCATGGGGTACCCTGTTGTTTGGTGGTCTGAGCACCCTGGGCCTCTCCCACCTTTGCTGCTCAGCACCAATTTCCTCCTTCCTGCTCCTTTTCTTCCCCACTGTGCACCCCGTGTGTTTTGGGAGGCAGGAGCCAGGCTGCAAGCCCCTCCTTGCATGGATTTTCACTCCTGGCTGGCCTGGAACACAGCAAGAGGCTCGGTGCAGCCCTCCAGCCCTGTGCACGGGGAGGAAGCGCAGAGCTGGGGGTGCAGGAGGGGCTGCCACCGATGTGTGATGCACGGGGATGGCCCCGCTGCTCCGTCTGAAGCTGGTGGGGAACCTGAGAGCCCGGCGAGGTGATGCCATGGATCTGCACCTGGCCAGGACGCTCCCTGGAGGGATCTGCAGCCGGACCCACAGTGAGGAGGAGCCTGGTGGGGATGTGTCCCGTTACCAGGCCTCTGCTCCTCTTACAAAACAGCCAGCAGACTTTGCTGAGTTACGCTCTGGGGACATCAATAATTAAGGACGAGCAGAGTTCATTAGGAATGAATGAATGAAGCAGTTTGCAATGTGCTGCATTGGTTTCGTGTTTCCTTCCTCTGCTCACGGAGGGGTCAACGGGGCTCCAGGCTGGACCGAGCTGGGCAAGAAGAGACGTGGGGTCAGGCCTCCAGGCTGTCTGTGTCGCACCCCAAGCACCCAGATGGGAGGGAGCAGGCTGGCCTGGCTGAGCTGCTGCACCAGTGTTGTGATGGGTTGAGGCAGGCAGCAAAGCAGAGGGGCAAGCACAGCAGGCAAAATGTCCAGAAATCTCTGCCCTGCTTCTGTTCTGTTAACAGCCTGCTTTTGGGGAAAAAAAAAGTTTAAAATTTCAATTAAAAATTTTCCTTGGAAGCATTGACAGAAGCAGAGCAGGAGGGACAGATGTTGTTTTTCTCCCTGCTTTGCTAACAGCTTTACTTGCTGCTGACCCTCGCTGGCAGCACAGGGATGAGCGGCCGCAGCCCTGGTTCTGCATCCCTGCACATCCTGAGGGGTCCCTGTTCCCCCACCCTTCTCCACCCCCATGCCATGGAGGCTCTCTGGAGGGTGCTTTCTTTGTGGGGCAGCCTGGTGCAAGTGTCTGGGGGTTGCAGCTGCAGTGTCACCACGAAGTCCTTTGCAGGTGTGGGGGTGAAGGGGCTGTGTCAGCTGGGTTTCTCCATCTCTTTGCATCTGCGGACTTTCAGCTGGGAGCAGCGGTCCAGGCCAGGCTTTCAGAGGTGCTCCTGGTGGCTCTGCTGTGTGCACACCGACTGCTTTGCCCTCCGGCTGCTGCCCGTCCTTGGCCTTGCCTGGCTGTGGTGTCACCGTCTCATCGCTGTGCACAGCAGCAGTCACCTCTAGCTCGAGTGACCCGAAGTCTGGGGTTTTAAGGCAGGAGACCTCATACAGCATCCCCAAGGGTTGTGCGTATGGATAAGGGCACTGTGCAGATAATGGCTGAGGGAGATGGATTTTCTTATTTTTTATTTTTTTAACATAGATAGAGAAACAGAGCCCCAGCACGGGGAGCACCGAGGGCAGCAAGACGCCTCAGCAATGGCTCGAGCAATGCCAAAGCGTCCCCCACCCCCTCTGCTCCCCGGTGGGTTCTCCTCCCCAGCACAGCCTGATCCAGCAGGGTGCTGAGCTGAGGTGCCTGCCCTGAGAGCCCAGCTCTTCAGCAGATGGGACCTGCAGTCCGATGCTGGATTAACTGATGAGAGGGGGATTACGAGGAATTAATCCCGATCAGTGTCCAACCAGGGGCTGCGGCCGGGGCTTTATGTACTCGGTAAATAACCAGTCGCGTTGTTTTGCTCAGGGCTGGGCTCGCCAGCTCTGTGCCAGCTGCTTCCCAAGCTGGGTGGATTGCAGGGACTCCTTGCCTTTATCCTGCAGCAGTGGAGATCCAGACGGGCTGGGGCAGCTGGCTGGGGCCCACACTGGGCCCCGTGCCCCCGCGGCAGCGCGATGCGCGCCTGGCCCAGCATTCCAGCACGTTATCCCTGCAAGCACGGTGCTATGCAGCGTGACCAGGGCAGGGCTGGGGACAGCTGCAGCCCAGCCATGCAGCCACCCTGCTCCAGCCCAGCCTGGCAGCCGGACGCAGGCTGGCGGCTGCAGAGTCCCAGGGAGAGGCTGCACGAGGGGCTGGACGCTGCCTGCAGCAGTAGCACGGCGAGGGCTGATCCTACCCAGCTGCGAGTCCAGGTCTGCGCTGGTGCTTGAGCTCTGGTTGGGGGGGAGAGGGGCCAGGGCAGGTGGCAGAACCGGGCTAGGTGGGTGCAGAGGGACCAGGCAGCCCGGTTTCAGTGTTGCAAACGATGTTCATCCCATGGCTGAAACGCTGCAGGTTGCTGGGTGCTGCTGCGTGTGTGTGCTGCATGAAAGGGTCAGCAGAAAGTGAGTGGAAAAATTTGAGTGAGGTCAGCTGTGGTGGCTTTGAGTCTTGCATGGGAACAGCTGCAGAGTGCCCTGCTCTGTGCCTGCGTGTTGTTTCCTGTGTTGTTTTTTTTTCTCCTATCTTCTTTTGAAAGTCCTGTGTGAGGTCATTCACTGCTCCTCTGCCCCAGCGCTTCCAAAACCCTTCTGCCCCCGTCCCTCCCCAGCAGCGGGATGGCTGTGGGTCCTGTTGCTGCCCCTGCCTCAGCCTTGTCCTCCAAGCACAGCTGGAACCACAGCTGGAACCCGGGAGCTGGTGAGCAGGGAGGGAGTGGGTCAGGAGGGATCGAGATGAGAAGGGGCGGGAGGAGGAGGAGAGAAGTGTCCTTATCTAGCCAGGCAGATATAATGAAGCTGCTTCAGCGCTGACAGGAAAGGGATTGTTGGAAGTTTTAGGAGCTGAAAGAATCACTTAATTGTATCTTTTTTTTAGCTCTGGGGAGAAAAAAGACAAAGGCCCCCAAGTCTCCCCCTTTCCCCATCCCACCCCTTTTACATAAGGATCCCAGGGCAGCACAGAGCTGAGTTGGGGGAGGCGAATCACCAAAGTAGCACCCCGGTGTGCTCCCAGGATGGGGGGGCTCTGCCGATGCCCCTGCACCAGCCACATTTCCCCTGCTGCGGGTTGCAGGAGGCTGGCCGTGGCTTTAACCTGCGCCGTGGCAGATGAGCACACGTGGGCTGTCCCCAGCGTGGGCTGCAGCCGCCCTGACCTGGTGCCTGTCACCCCAAACGCTGCAGCGCTTCCTCCCCCCCTCCCTGAGAGAACTCTGCTGAGTTTCCTTCCCTCGGTGCCAGCAGCCGGAGCTTTATCAGCATGGCCTTGGGCAGCTTTGTTTTGCTCTGTGCGGTTGCACTCCTCGGCTTTCCCTTCGCTCTCTGCCCGTGGACTCGCTGCTTCCCACGCTCTGGGTGCTGCGCTCATGGCGGGCAGGGCAAGGGGCCCCAGCCCTGTGCCGGCAGCCCCCGGCCCGCGCTGCGTTCGCCCTGCGCTGTGATTGCAGCAAGAAATGGGTCAGCTCCCAGCGTGGCACTGCGACAGTGAAGGGACAGCCGGGGGGATGCTCTTCCCCCTTCGTCCGGCTGCTTGTGGCTTCAGGCACCACGGGAAGGGTCTCAGTGCCTGGGGTGCAGGGCAGGGGGCATCAGGATCTTTGGAAGCTGCAGGAGGTGGAGCGATTTGCTTGAGGGCCTGAGCTTCGGCAAAGCTGCCCCTGGGGGCAAAGCTGAGCAGGAGGGGACCAAATGCTTTCACTCCCAGGCTGGGGGTGCTGGGTGGCCCCAGTCACCCCCCTGCAGGGCGCTGCTGCGGCTGGGATTCACCCTGCACCCACAGCCCCCACCCCAGCTCCCTCACGCACGGGGTCAGGTCCTGCAGGGTGCGGCTGCAGGCAGCAACTTGTGGAGCAGCATCAGGCCCTGCCAAGGCTGGTCGCTCTGCCGTGGGGCTGTGATGTGCGGCAGGCAGGAAGATAAGGCCCCTGGGATGAGAGGTGCTCTGTGAGGAGGAGGATATTCCGCTCGTTATTGTGTGCTCAGTGCCTGACTGCCGCAGCCTTTGATATCTCGCTGCTCAGCTGCAGTGCGCGATACGCTCAGGGCCAGGCAGGATAAGATTTCCCTTCTGGAGTCGGTGCGAGGGTTTGATGTTGGTTTTCATCCTGCATCAGAATGAAAACTCAGCCCCAGCACCCTGAGCACGAGCCACGTGTGCCCCGGGGAGGAGGCAGCACCGCAGCTTCCAGCTGGGCATCAGGGCAGCGCTCAGCTGAGCGAGACGTTCCCGTGACGGCTCTGCTGGGCTCTCGGTGCTGTCCTGTCCGTGCAGCTGCCGGTGTGGACGGGTCCCAGGCACGGTCTGTCCCAGGGCTTAATCTGGCTCCCAGCAATGCAGCATTGGGCTGCCCTGGGCGCCTCTGGAGAAGCAGAAGCAGGGATCTGGACGCACGTTGGAGACTTATTACCTGGTTAGCAAGGCAGAGCAATAAAAAGCAATTCCCTCGGAGTCGGCTCGTTAATGGGCCATGGGAGGCCAAGGACGGGGCTGCCACCTCCCTGCCGGTGGGGCCCCCACCAGCCCTTGTGGCTGGGATGCCCACAGGCAAGAAAGGGTAGAGCCCCCCTGTAGCTCTGGGGTTTGCCCAGCCCCTCTTCCACCACCGGGATGGGTGGAGGCCCCGATCCTGCCCCGCTGCGCTGCCCGTCGCAGGGCACTGCTGGGCTGTGTGCGTCCTGGGGACACGGGGGGACGCGTGCCACGGAGGTGCCCTGCAGCGGGAGGTGCTGGGGGGCTGCGCTTGGTGCTCTCACCGTGGGGCCAGCAGGGGCTTTGTGGTGCTGCCGGTCCTTGCGTGGGCTGGGGGAGCTGCTCCCTCAGCACGTTAGGCTGAGCATCAGCCTAACGATCAGAACGGTCCCTTCCGGGCTAAAAATCCATTAATTTTCATCTTGCCCTCTGTTTTTTTTTTTTTTTGGTGGATGCCATAATTAGCTCCATCAGAGCAGCTTAATTACTTGAGGTCAGCCAAAGCCCGGGGGCAGCGGGCGGGAGGGGTCTGGGCTCACCTGGGCGGGGGCAGCCCCCCGCTCCCGCTGCAGAGCGCGATGCAGCAGGGTGTCGTGCCGGGTGCTGTGCCGAGGCGCACGGGCACCGCATCCCATAGCAACGGCCGTGCAACATGGCAACAGCGATCCCATCCATCCTGCGTGCCTGCGAGAGGGAGAGGCAGGGACCCCCCCTTGGCTAAATCCATTTTTTTTTAATGACTGCTTGTTCCAGGCAGAGCAAGTACTGGGGAGCGGGGTGCATGGGACTCCACCACCCTTTTTCATCTTGTCTGGGAGCCTCTTCTCGTGTGCTGGCCATGCACCAGCCCCGGTTTGGTCTGGCTCTGCTCCCTTCGAGCAGGAAACCTTTCCTGATGGAAGAATTTCAGCATCCATGCTGCCTGTGAGCTTTGTGTTAAAACAGCAACAAAAAAACCGAGCAGTCAATTTTCCAGCAATTAGCTGCAGCGAGAACATTTCAAGTCCTAGGAAGCCCCGCCCCACAGGATTAATTAAATCCTCCAATTAATGTCTAATTTAAATGATGATGATGGCTGTTATCGTTTCGTATTGATTTTTCTTTTTGGTCTTAAAATAGAGCCGTTGTCCCTTCCACGCCGCCTTTTCCACACCCCGGGAGCTGTTTGTTCTCGCTGTTCGGTTTGCCGGCGTTACGCCTGTGTCTGGAAAATCGAGCCCCGTGCTGCGGGGCGCTGGGGCCGGGCGGGTGCTGGGGCGCTGCCTTCTCCCCGCCGTGGGCCCTGTTCTGGCCGACCATGCGCAGCCCACGCCTTCAGGACGTTGGTGTGCACGGAGCCCCGTGTCGGTAGCCTCAACTTTTATGCAGGGGATATATGCTTGGCCATGTGAAATTGGACTCCTGGCATATTAAATTTTTACTGCTGTAAACCCAAGCCCATTACTTTCCCCTAGCTCAAGCAGCCATAAAGCTTGCCGCTGCTTTGCTTCCAGAATAAGCCGGGCATTTATGTTTCCCGGGAGCTGGTTCATTGGCGTAATGGATGTGTAACCTCCTGTAATTGCTAAGGTTATTCCAGCACTCGCATGCAAGCCCTGGCTCTGTTACCAGCCGGCAGTCGCTGCTTTTATTTCGAGTGGGTTGCCTGGAGTGGTGCTGGGGGGCTTTGAAATGCAGAGTGCTGCAAGCCTGAAGTGAGAGACCTGGGCAAGTGGGGATAAGGGCGATACGTGGCCGTACAGCTGAGAGCAGGGCACGGGCGAGGTGCTGAGCCTGGTGCTGTGCCCGGCCTCCTCTCACCTCCCCGCTCTCCCCTTGCAGACCAGGAGCTCCCGGCACTCGCAGGGCTCCCAGCCCGGCTTGGCCGACCAAGCCAAGCTCTCCTTCGCCTCGGCCGAATCCCTGGAAACCATGTCTGAAGCGGAGCTGCCCCTGGGCTTCAACAGGATGAACCGGTTCCGGCAGAGCCTGCCCCTGTCCCGGTCCACCAGCCAGACGAAGCTGCGGTCACCAGGTACCCCCACCACCGCCAGGTCTGCAGGGCGGGGGCTGCAGGGGTCCCGACCCCATAGGATGCATCTCCCGGTGCAGAAGTGCAACCCCTGCCTGTGGTGCTCACCTCACGCTGGCGTTCGCTCTGCTTCCAGGGGTCCTTTTCCTGCAGTTTGGGGATGAGACGAGGCGCGTCCACATCACCCATGAGATCAGCAGCATGGACACCCTGCACACCCTCATCGTCCACATGTTCCCCCAGAAGCTCACCATGGGGATGCTTAAGTCATCCAACACTGCCATCCTCATCAAGGACGAATCTCGCAACGTCTTCTACGAGCTGGAGGATGTCCGGTGAGGGACAGGCAGACCCGGGGAGGGAGCTCAGGAATCCAGCCTCCAAGGCTTCCTCCTCGCACAGACCCGTGAGAGCTGGCTCGCTGCTGGCACGGGGTGCTGAGCACATCAGCTCGTGTTTCGCATCCATCTCAAGCTGAGGCTGGCAGCCTCTCTGCCTGCAGGGGAAGGCCAGTGTCTCCCTGTTCAGCAGGGATGGAAGGACCCTTGCAGTGAGGGAGGGTTTCTTTGGGGATGGTGGACATGGGGGGTAAATGCCTTCAAAAGGAATCACAGCAGGCAACGCCTGCTCGTCTCCACTGAGCCAAAGCAGACCCCGGTGCTGCTGTTTTGTGTCTCCTGCCTGGGCAGTGCCAACAGACCCTGACCTGGCACCACTCAGGAGGTTCCTGATGTTGATTTCTGTTTCTTGAGGGCATCACGAAGAACTTTGGGGTCTGCAGGCAGCAGGGTGGGCGCGGGTGCAGCCCTGTGGTCAGGGTTGCTGGGGCTTGGAGGCTGCCTGTGCAGGGTGCTCACGGCTTTACCTCTCCTTTCAGTGACATCCAGGACAGAAGCATCATTAAAATCTACCGCAAAGAGCCGCTCTACGCCTCGTTCCCAGCCTCGCACATCACCAACGGCGACCTGAGGGTAAGGGGCTGGTGGCTGGGGGACGGCAGAACCTGGGTGCAGACCCCTGGGCTCAGCGCAAGGGGGGAGGCGATGGAGGCAAGGGCCTGGTAACTGCGTGTGTTTGTGGAAGGAGCGATGGCTGCAGTTCATCTTCCCCAGTTCTGGCATTGTTAAGTGTTGCTTTAAAAGAAAGGGGCCTGACAGCGGGGTAATAAATGTAATAATTAGGGGATTCATCAGAACAAATCATCTCGCTCTCAGATGGGAGCTGCTGTTTGCCAGGGCCAGGTGGAGACACGTGAGCTCCTGGTCCTTGGAGGGTGCCCCGAAGGCAGGGAAGGGTGCCCAGCGCCGCGGGGGACGCGGTGCTGACGATCCCTGCCCCTTTCCGCAGAGGGAGATGGTCTACACCTCCCGGGAGTCGTCTCCCACCCGCCGCCTCAACAACATGTCCCCGGCCTCCCACCTGGCCTCCGGCTCCCCCCCGCCCGTCCTGCAGTCCTCGTCCCCATCCCGCTCCCGCATGTCCTACAGCGGGGGCCGCCCGCCCTCCTACGCCGGCAGCCCCGTGCACCACGGCGAGCGCCTGTCCAGCCTGCCGCCCGCGCCCGGCGTCTCGCCCAGCCCCAGCGCCATCCTGGAACGCCGCGACGTCAAACCGGACGAGGACCTGGCCGGCAAGAACATGGTGCTGGTGAAGAACGAGGGGCTGTACGCCGACCCTTACGGCATGGTGCACGAGGGGAGGCTCAGCATCACCTCCACGCAGTCGCTGGCCGGCATGGGGGACCCTTTCGGCTACTCCGGGGGGCTCTACAAGCGGGGCTCGGTTCGCTCGCTCAGCACCTACTCCGCGGCCGCCTTGCAGACGGAGCTGGAGGACAGCCTGTACAAGCCCAACGCGCAGATCTACAGCGACACGTACGCGCCCGGCCTGGGTTTCCGCATGCCCCCCTCCTCCCCGCAGAAGATGGCCGACGGCCGCCTGGTGGATGTGCAGCCGGGGCAGAGCCCGCACAGCCCCTACTCGGGGCCGCCCAGCCGCTCCTCGCCCGTCCGTCAGTCCTTCCGCAAGGACTCCTGCTCCTCCGTCTTCATGGAGAGCCCCGTCAGCAAGCCGCGCAACCCCAGCGCCTCGGGGCCCCCCGAGCTGTTTCCTGGCCCCGGTGACCGCCCGCTCTCTGGGTTCAGCTCTCCGGTGCCAGCCAAGGACACAGAAACGAGGTGAGAAAGGGCACGGGAGGAGCTTCCCCATGGAAGCGGGCCCTGCTGGTCGGGTTGTCCTTGGAGGCGGCTGGGGAGCTAGAGATGGAGCAGCAGCACCAGCAGGAGCACCGGGGAGGGGGGGGTGATGGAGCACTAACCCTAAGCCTCACCCCGCCTGTCCTCGCAGGGAGCGGATGGAGGCCATGGAGAAGCAGATCGCCAGCCTGACGGGGCTGGTGCAGAGCGCGCTGCTCCGCGGCTCCGAAGCAGAGACCCCCAGGTGAAGAGCTGCGGGGGAGCAGGAATGGGATCCAAGGGGGCCTCCTCCAGGCAGAGTGCTGGAGGGGGTGGAGTTGCCTGCTCCATGCTCACCCCCTCCTCTCTTTCGTCGCAGTGAGAAAACAGAAGCCACCAACGGTGGGACCCCCCCGTCAGCGTGTAAGTGGCTGTCCTGGTCCCTGACCCCAGGGGCTGTGGTGCTGCAGCCCCATCCCACCCTGGGAACCAGTGGGCAGGGGCAGCTCTGGGCTCCCCTTGGTGCCAGCATGGGGACAGAGCTGGTGGCACTTTAGGAGGCCAGCCAGCAGCACTGCTGGGCTGGAGCAGAGTGGGGAGGGTTGAGAGTTTCTAGGGAAAACCCCACCAGGATGGGGTGCCGCCCCCAGCAGCCTCCTCTTTCCCCCGGCAGCAACCAGCCGCAGCGGCACAGGGACCCCTGTGCCCGCACCCCCTCCACCTTCCACCACCAGCACGCCAGCGGGGCAGCCCACGGCCATCACCCGCCTGCACATGCAGCTGCACCTGCACGACCTGCAGCAGAACGCCAGCGACCTCCGCAACCAGCTGCAGCAGCTCAAGAAGCTGCAGGTGGGTACACGGATGGTGGGGGGACCCCAACCCCACCCTGAGCACAGCAATCCCCCTTTCCTGGTGATCTCGCATGGGGCAGCTTGCCCAGCCTGACCTCCCCCTGTCTTCGCCCCCCCAGCTGCAGAACCAGGAGACGGTGAAGACGATGCTGCGGCGGACGGAGACGGAGATCAGCGTGCGGGTGACGGACACCATGCGCAAGCACGAGGACCCCCTGCAGCGCCAGCGCAGCCTGGTGGAAGAAGAGCGGCTCCGGTACCTGAACGAGGAGGAGCTCATCACCCAGCAGCTGAAGTGAGCACGGGGCAGGGGTCCTGGTGCCCTGACCCCACCCCCCCCAGCCCCATCCCTAGAGCCCAGCATGGCAGGGAGGATGCTGCAGCCCCCCAGCCCAGCTCTCCTCTCCACCTGCCCCGTGGGGAGCTGCCTGTGGCCACTTGCTCCTCCCTGGGGCTCTCTGGGGTCCAGTGACATCCTGGCCCTGCTTTGTTCTCGCAGTGACCTGGAGAAGTCGGTGGAGAAGATCCAGAAGGACCTGGCTCACAACCACCGGCTCATCCCCGTGCAGGAGCTGGAGGAGAAGGCCGTGGTGCTCAAGCAGCTGGGGGAGACACTGACAGACCTCAAGGGTGAGCAGCGGCCGGGGGCTGTGCCGGTGTCCCCGGTGCTCCACCAGCTGCTGAAATTAGCCTGAGTCCCTCTGCTAGCTCATGTGTGCTTGTCACTGCTATCCCTTTCCTGGGGACCTTGCTGTCACCCCCCACACATGCTGCAGTGATTTTGCTGCTCCTGCAGTCCTTGGCTGTCCCCATCCCCGAGCAGATGCCTTGCACCTCAATTCGAAGTGGCAGAGCTCCTGCAGCAGAAGTCGCTGAGGCTGCAAGAGGCAGGGGGACAGCAGGGACACAGGGGGGCCCTGGTGGCACAGGGCAGGGGTGGCAGCAGCTCTGCTCTCCTGCAGTGAAATTGGCCGATGCTGAGTAGCCAGGACGAGGTTGCTCAGCGGGGGAAGCCAGGAGCAGCCTGCTGTGTGTCCCCTGTCACTGTGTCTGCAGGGTCCTGGTGACGGAGTCCCTGTGCCCCAGGGGCTGCGATCAGTGCTATAGGAAATGGGCAGGGGTGGTGGGCATGGGGAGGTGGAGAGACACCAGCCCAGACCCTCCGGACCCATCCATCCAGATACGATGGCAGTGGTGGTCTCAGCGTGGCCCTGACCCCCGCTGTCCCGCCGCAGCCCAGTTCCCCAGCCTGCAGAGCAAGATGCGGGTGGTGCTGCGGGTGGAGGTGGAGGCCGTGAAGTTCCTCAAGGAGGAGCCGAACCGCCTCGACGGGCTGCTCAAGCGCTGCAAGACGGTGACGGACACCCTCGCCCAGATCCGCAGGTGAGTGCTGCATCCTGATGCCGAGACCCCGGCGCTGCCCCTGCTCCGCATCCTGCGTTCATCCCACACCCACGTTGCCCTGTGGGAAGGTGTCCTGGGTGCACCTTGGAGCACACAGCCAGCGCCTTCAGTTGCTCCTCTGCTAGTGTCGTCCGTGTGTAATGGGCTGAAATTCCCGGAGCTGTTGAACAAAGGCTCATTTTTCTGCTAAGAAATAAAAAAAAAAAAAAAAAAAAAAAAACCCCAGTGCATATGTGGGAACCCCTCTTTGAAAACTGATCTTTCCTTATCACATTGAAAAAAATTTGGTCATGTATCCAGATGTGATGGAAACACTGGCTGTGGCCAGAAGCCTCTTTCCCGAGGAGCAGAGTCTCTCCCAGACCCCACGATGGCAGCAGGCCGGGCAGCATGGAGCCCACCTGCCTGTTCCCATTAGGAGACCTTTCACGCGCACGTACAGCTCGGCCGGGCTTGAGGAGCGCTCCGTCACCGGGGCTCGCCTCAGGCTCATTCCTAGCCTGGTTTTCTATGGAAATGAGCTTGCATGATCACACAGCGCACGAATCTGCCTACCTGTCATTCCCCTTCCTTAATAACTTCTGAATCCAAAGGCCAATTTCAGCCAGATCTGACAGAGGGGCAGAATTCAGAGAGATCCAATTTCCTCCGAGGCTCATGCGAAGGGACAGCCAGGTAGAGGAGCTCGCTAACGTGCCCTGCTGTGGGAGGGCAGACAGCAGGGACTCTCAGCCGTGAGATGCAGACGCTGAGCAGAGCACGTGTGTGGGTGCAGGGGCTCGGAGACGCTGCCGTAACCAAGAGTGCCGGTGCCGGCTCCCCGTGCCACGCGGTGACCCAGCGCCTTCCCTTTGTCCCTGGCAGGCAAGTGGACGAGGGCGTGTGGACCTCCCCCAACAACCTCAGCCAGTCCCCCAAGAAGATGGCCCCCGAGACAGACTTCAGCAAAGGGCTGGATCTGGAGATGCCCACCAGCCCCCCAGTGAGCCTCCACCACCTGACGGCTGTCACCGAGACCCTGGGCATGCCCAGCTTTGGGCACAGCCCCCCCCAGACCCAGACCCACCCCTCCAAGAGCAATAATCCTTCCCGGGCTCCAGAGATGGTGCCTGCCAAAACCCAGACGGGCCCCGAGACTCCCAGCAAGAAGAGTGTGGACAAAGCCGTGTCCGTGGAGGTAAGAGCCTGGGCTGGGTTCCTCCCAGGCACATTCTGTAGCTCGGGGATCCTCTAAAGGCTCCAACCCTGCTGGAGCTCCCCCTGGCTGAAATTGGGAACAGGAGCTCCTTCAGCTTGTAGCCGATGGGGGCATCTTAAAGCTGGGGAGCCCAAGGTGTCCAGCAGCCCCAAATATTGGGGAGTCCCAATGGGATGAGCCGTGGGAGGCTCCGGCACGGCCTGGGGCACCTTCAGGTTGCCCGTGGGCTGGGTGCAGGCTGGAGCGCACAGCCTGGGAGTCGGAGCAGCACTGGTGCTAGGCTCGGCTGGGGGAGGCGGTGGGTGATGATGGGGCAGTGGGATTCCATGGGGAGCGGCGGTTGGGGTGGCTGCAGCGGGCTCGCCACTGTTGCAGGCTGCCGAGCGGGACTGGGAGGAGAAGCGGGCAGCACTGACCCAGTACAGTGCCAAGGACATCAACCGCCTCCTGGAGGAGACACAAGCTGAGCTCATGAAGGCCATCCCTGACCTGGAGTTCGCTGCCAAGCACAAGCAGGCTGCGGGCAGCAGCAGCGCTGCGTCCACGCCGGAGCACAAGCCCTCCAAGCCACAGCACGCACAGAAGTCCACGGGCAAGGTGGATCCCAACGGCCGCAGGGGCTCAGGTATGGTGCGGAGATGTAGGGGTGCCTGGGATCCACTGGGTGTGCGCGCAGGACATGGCCAGAGGCAGGGCTTGGTGCTTTCTGCACTGAGCTCTCTCTGCGTGTGCCCCAGCAGTGTCCTGCTGCCACCAGCGTGTCCCCCTGGGCTGCTCAGTGCTGCCCTAAGGGGGCTCCACGCCTAGCTCCGTGCCCAGCGGGTGCTGTGTGAGGGGAAGAGAGAGGTCTCGTGCCCTCACAGCACCCTTTGTGCCCAGACGAGCTGACAGTGCCTCGGTACCGGACCGAGAAACCCTCCAAATCGCCGCCTCCCCCCCCTCCCCGCCGGAGCTTCCCCTCGTCCCACGGGCTGACCACGACCCGCAGCGGCGAAGTCATCGTCACCAGCAAGAAGGAGCCCGGCTTTATGAAGGTGGGCAGTGGGGCCGTGCGGGTGGCACATCACCCCGTGGCGTGTCCCCTGGTGGCAGGTCACCTTGTGGGCACGGCCCCGGCTGCCCGGCCCCTCACCGCCCCGCCGCCCTGCAGAAAGCCGAGTCGGAGGAGCTGGAGACCCAGAAGCCGCAGGTGAAGCTGAGACGAACGGTGTCGGAGGTGGTCAGGCCCGCGTCCACCCCACCCATCATCGCCTCTGCCATCAAAGATGACGATGACGAGGACCGCATCATCGCGGAGCTGGAGGTGAGGGCGGCAGGGTGCGGGCAGCGGGTGCGTGGTGAAGCCCCCGCACTGCGCCCGCTCTGCAGGAGCAGCCCTGGGAGCGATGCTCGTGCACCAGCATAGCAACAACTGTCCCCCTCCTCCCCCCATCCATGGGGAGCCACTGCACTGTGCCCAGCACCCTGCCTGGGGGGACCCAGTGGTGCTGCAGAGAGGCTGCGGCTCTGTGGCCAGGGCACCTCGTTGGTGGGCGGCTGGCACCAGCAGCTGCGGAGCCGCGGTCCTGGCCAGGCTCTGTCTGTGCCTGCCCACACACCTCCCTCCTCCAACCCGGCGTGTTTGACTCCCCAGGTGTTTCAGAGAAGCTCTGCCTCCCCTTTCATTCCCAAGCTCCGTTACGATCCGCTCACGGCTGCCGTCTCCCCTGGGCACGCAGACGTGTGGCCCAATGGAGCCTCCGTTGCAGCCGAAGGATGGAAGGTAACAGCTCGCTCCGAGCTCCGATCCCTCCTGCCGACATCTCCTCCTGGCTGGCTGCACTTTAACCACCTACTCTCTCACCTATTTTAACACACTTCTTCTCCCTTCTCTAATTTAACAAACTAATGGCTTCTCTCCACTCCCTTACTCACTGCCACTGCGTGTTCGGCACTGACACGGCACCGGACCGAGCACTAACCACGCTGCAACGCGGCACTGGGCTGCTGCAGCCCCTGTGAGGGCCAGGTCGTGCAGCCACGGGGATGGGAGAGAGGGGCAGGCACAGGGAGGGCTCACTGCTCTGATGCCACACTGGGAGCCTGGGTGGCCTGCCACTGCCCGGAGAGGGTGGCACCGAGCAGGGCCCCACACGTGGAGCCCGCTCCATGCGCATGATGCAGGTGGAAAGCTGCAAGAAGGGCTGGGGTGAAGGCTGGAGGCCGCTGGGAGCTGCTTGGGCACGGCCCCATCCTGCCTCCGTTTGCTGGGCTGCTGAGCAGAGCAGCAGGGGCAGGGGATGGAGCAGAGCAGTGGGAAAGGGGTGGAGCAGAGCAGCAGGGGCAAGTGCTGGAGCCAGCTGCACATGGAGCCCTGCGAGGCAGCAGCCCCTGCCCAAAGCAGCACTGGGTGTGGAGCAAAGGCCCCTTTGCTGCTGCTGCTGCTGCAGGGAAGCACTCCTCTGCCAGAGCTTTTCTTCAGCTTGCCTCCGTGCAGGGCACGGCCTGTCGCAGTCCCCCAGGCGCTGCACGGCTCGTTGCACATCCCTTGGGACAGTAACGGAGAGGTGAGGGGAGGAGGGACAAAGGTGTTCCAGGTGACTTCTTGCTGCTCAGGGATTTAAAGGGTTGGCACCCCACCGCAGCTCATTTGCAGTGGCTCGTCCCTGCCTTCAGATCTGCTGACAGCAGCACGAGGACGAGCAGCCTGAGGGCTGGGCTCTGCTCTTGCACCAGTGTTGCGCCGGTTCGCACCGGTACAAGAGAAATCTGAGCCAGACCACAGCAGTCAGGTTCCCAAACGCATCTGGGAGATGCAGCAGCGCCAAGTTGTGTTTTGCTAAAGACTCTGGGCCGCTTGTTGCCTAAATCTCCCTTGAGGTTGCCATGAGCACAGTATGAATGCAGTCTTGCTCCAGGCCTGGGGGTCCCTATGGGAAGGCACAGCTGGCCAGGCAGGACGGAGCCGAGCAGCTCCCTTCCTGGCCGAACACATTCTCGCAGCGATGCCTGGAGGCACCAGCAGTAGTGGACCCAAAATAGCCTGGGCGTGCTCCCCGAGCAGCTGCCCACCCCGCCAGCAGGGCAGCCTGCACCGCTCCCCAGCCCTTAATCTGTCTGAATTCTCTACCTAGGAGCTGGCAGCCCCAGCGCCCCCGGGGAGCAGGGCTTTCTCCCTCCCACAGATTGTGCTCACCGAGTGGGTGTCCGCACCGCCGTCCCCCGAACCCGAGACCCCGGTGGAAGCAGGCTGCTCCGAGCACGGGGACGCGGCCGGCAGCGGAGGAGCAGGAGGGGAGCGTGCAGCTGAGGCGGGGAGGAGATGCCGAGTGTCTGCTGGCACCCCTGGAAAGTCTCTGTGCACACCTGGGAGCCTTCCAGCCTCAGCCCCACAGCTCTCAAGCACCTCATCCCGGGGCTGCGACCGCACACCGGGAGAGACTCACAGGTTCCCTCCGGCACGCAGCAAGGTCCCAGCTCTCTCAAAGCACAGAGCAAGCTGGCCTGCAGCGGAAGAAGGAAGGGGCGCTGCTCTGAACTCTGCTGGAAGGCAAGACGGCAGCAGCAAGACCTCACCACAAGGCCCTTTGGCTGAGCAGCCGCCTCCTCCCCGAGGGGAGGCCACAGATCCTGGGGCTGGAGCCACGGCACTCGGCGCCAGCGCAGGCAGCAAAGGGTCCGGCCCCATCCCGCAGCTTCCCAGTGACGCGGAGACCCGAGGAGCAGCCAGGCAGGACGCACCTCTCCCTCCTGGACACGGGGTTTGCAAACCAGCACAGAGGGAGCAGTGTGGCAGCTTGCCCGTACCGAAAGCCAGGTGCTCCCCAGCCCAGCGGGGCAAAGGATGGGGCCGGGCTGGGCACCCCCTGTGTGCAGCACCATGGGGCCGGGGCGGTGAGGGTCTGTCTGGAGCTGGGGGGCTCTGCAGCCCCGGTCCTCGGGGAAGGAGCGAAGGGGAGCTGTCCCCGCTGCACTGCATGTCGCCGCGCAGCAAGGAGATTTATGAAGGCACTTACCAGAGACTGGATAGCCTTGAAGAAACCATCCGTGAGCTGGAAATGACCATCAGTGAGATCAGCAGTCACCCCTCAGCTGAATTTATGTTCCCTAAAGAACTGCTAGGACAGGCGGTTCCTGAGGATGCCGGCACAGAGGCGAAGGAAGCTGCAGGGCAGCTCGAGCGCAGCGGCTCTGATGATGGGACTGCCTTGGACCTCAGCCAGGCCAAAGCTGATGCTCCCAAGAGTCCATCCCTGAGCCAGACCAAGCCACCTCTGCTTCCCAAGCCGCAGCTGCCCCTCGGCAGTCCTCAGGTTTATTTTCTGTTACCCCTCTTGCTGTGCTCTGCCCTTGGATTCACTCTGATGTCTTCTCTTCCTCCACCTCTACCTGCTCCCTCTCTGTGACTCTACCTCCAGGCAGAGCTGAGGTGCAGCACAAATCTCCTTTTGGAGCTGACGTGTAAAGGCAGCAGCACTGCCACCCACCCAGCCCAGGGCTCCCTTGCACCCTCCCTGACCATGCACCTGGGCTGAATCAGACCCCAGGGAGCTGCTGTCTGCCACACTGGGTGCTGGGGCTGCCCCGGGGGCACCTGACTGTGGTCTGCAGTGGGGCTGCTGTAGCTCGGAGCCCCGTGGCTACATCAGTTCAGCGAAGCCAAATGTGTTAGGAGAAGCAGTTGGCAAAGGAGCACTCATTTGGGGCCCTTCGGGGCCCAGCTTTGGCACAGCACTGCAGCTGCCCAGGCACGTGCCAACAAGCTTTACGCTCCCCAGCAGATGGGCTGAGTCACCCCCGAAGGATCCTCGTGCTGCTGTTGCTGCCGTTGTCACTGGCGTGTGCTTAGGGGGCACGGACCTCAGCCCCTGGGAGGGGAACTGCTCAGTGCATGTGTCCCCATCCCTCCTGGGCCTGTCCCCGACCAGCAGGCACCCAAGGGACAAGCGTCTGCCCAGAGCTGGCTCTGCTGGGGTGGCCGCGGTGCAGGCGAGGGCTGGGCGAGCTGAGAGGGGCCACGGTGCTCCTCTTCGTTCCATTTTGCATAAGCACTTTTCCAAGGAACTGCAGTTTTGAGTGTGACTGCGAGGCAGCAGATGTTTCTCCTAATTGAATCACAGTGCGGGCTCCCTGAAGCTGTCCAAATTGGTTTCTGCTGGAATCTGCGGCAGCTACTGGGCTTGCTGAATAGCTGGGAAAAGAGGGGGAAAAAGCGCCCTCAGCTACTCACAAGTCAGCCTGCTCCTTTATTAACAATCAGCACTCGTGAATGAATCTCCTTTTCTCATTTGCAGCAATTATCTCAGCCCCATTTCTCACTTCTGCTGCGGCCCCTTTACGCGGCTCTCGCTGGGTGAATGGGCCTTCCCGGTGGGTGTAGCTGCCATCTCCTCCTATGGTCAGGTCCCGCGGCATGGCAGAGCTGCGAGGTGAATTTATGGCCATGGCTGGCACGTGCGCAGGCACTCACAAAGCAAAGCTCAGATCAGGGCTTCGCAGGAGGGGCCACGCGGCTGGGGCTGGGCTCCCGGAGCTGGGCTGCAGCGCCTGTACCTGGGATGCTGGCGATGGTGGGATGCGGGTGGGAGCTGGATTCCCTCGTGTGGTGGAGTCTGGAAGCCCCATTGTCCTGGCCAAAGGAGCACAGAGGGTCCCAGAGTGAGGGCGGGGAGGACGGGCACCAGTGTCCCGTGCAGGCAGCAGTGCCGCTGACCTGGCTCCGTGCGCGTTTTTGGGCAGCACAGAAGTGCCACTTCTGCTCCCTGGGGCAGCTGGTCCAGGGCAGCACGGGACAGGCAGGGGGCAGCAATGGCACTGGGCTCTTGGGGTGCCCAGGCAGCGTGGGGATGCGTGGCCAGCCCGCAGCGGGCAGCTCTGCCTGGGCTCCCACAGCAGTTAGACGTGCCAACGCGTAGCGCTTCTCTTGCTGCTGCTCTTGCAAGTCTTCGTATCTCAGCCTGCGCAGATAGTTAATAAAAACCTCTGTGTTCCCACTGCCGTCGTTTCCACCTGGAATCTGCTTCCTCCTGACGTCGCCTCCTGTCCTTTCTCTGGGCTGTGCACCCCGCTGGGCAGGGTGCCTCCCCCCTGCCCTCCGCCTCCCGGTGTTTGCCGTGTGTGCCCCTCACCCCCCGTGTGCGCGGCGGCGGGGGCTGTCGGTAAGTCCCGCCCGCGCCCTGGGCTCCCCGTGGCACTGCCCGGCGAGGGCTCCTGTGGCACATGGAGCTGACGTCCCCATCCTCAGCTGGGCTCACTGTGGAGACTGGGAACCACAGGGCACCCCATGGCTGCATGTGCCCGCTGTGCCGCTGCGGGTTTCCCCCCTGCCGTGGTTTTAATCTCTGCCTCCCCGCATTTCTCTGTCCTGACAGAGCGGCGGCGTTTCCATCCCGGCCATGAAGATGGTGAACCCGGCGTCCAGGCTGAAGCAGAGCCAGCAGGGCAGCCCCGACAAAAGCAAGCACATAAAGCAGAGGATGGAGTACATGCGGATCCAGGGACAGCAGCAGGTAGCCTATCTCTAGAGCAGGCTCCCCAGCAGCAGGGCGAGCTGCAGGCTGGCCATGACCCCTGCTTCTCCTTTGCTGGGTGTTATGGGGTGGTGGGCAGGGGGCTCTTGGCTCCCCCCGTGCCTGGCGTGACTTTTCCATAGGGTGGGGACCCAGCTTTGTGCTGGGCTGAGGGTGGGAGCTCAGCTCGGTGCAGGAGGCACTTCTCTGCTTTGGTGCTGCTGCCCTGATGGGCAGGGTGAGCCCCAGCGCCTGCAGCAGGGATCCCAAGGGATCCTGGCACCTCCCTGCAGAACGTTTGGCCACGGTGAGGAGGGGGTGCTAACCAGGAGCCCCTCAAATGTGGGGCCTGGAGAGCCCCAGCCCCGCGGTGCTTCCCCTCACCCTGCGCGCACACGCCCCTGCCAGGACGGGGAGGGGGTCTCGAGGGCAGGGTGGGGGGACTGGGGCACCCAGCAGCGTGGGGATGGGGTGGGGGCCACAGCAGCTGGAAGAGGAGAGCTGTGGGATGGGACTGTGCCTGCCCACCGACCCAGCACCTACCCCATGCCTGTCCCCGGGGCTCACCCCTGCAGCTGGACGTCACTCTCTCCTGTGTTCTCGCTGGCACGCCGCTGCTCGCGGTGGCTGCCCGCTACCCGCGGCCAGCCCCTGCCCCTCCACACCCGTCCTGCTCCTTCCTCCCCTCCCTGTCCCGCACAAGGTCCCAGCACCTGCCCCTCCCTGCCCGCGGGCAGCACCTTGTCCTGTCCTCCTCCCCCCACCCCCGCTCTGTGTTTCAGTCCCCTTCCCTGGGCCTGCCGCTAACGAACCACCCAATAAACCCGATTCTGCTCATTCTGTCGGATCCATAAACCCTACCACAAAATAAAAGGAAGGTTTTTTTTTTTTTCCCAGCCACCTCGAGCTATAGCTGGGGAGAGCGGTGGTGCGGGTTTCACGCAAGGTGGGCAAATGTCTCACGAGCAAAATGGGCACCTCCCTCCCTCCCTGGCTGGCCCCAGCTGTGCACGGGTGCTGTTTGCCACCCCTGTGCCCAGCTGCGTGGCGTTGCAGCCGCCCTCGGTGCCTGCCAGCTCCTGGTGCTGGCAGCTCCGCTCCCTAGCAGCCTCCAGGTCCCCCCACGGCCCTGGAAGTCTCGGTGGTGCCACCAAATCCCCCGGTGCCACCAAATCCCCTGCCCGGAGGCCACGTGTGACCGCAGGCCCAGCTGTCTCAGTGTCACCGTGCTCCATGGCACCTTGCTCCCCCGGTGGCAGCACCATCACAACCCCTTTCCCACCTCCCCCTGGGTCCTTGGCCAGCCCAGGGGGTTGCCATGTCCCCTTTGTCCTCGCTGTGCTTTGTACAGGGCTTGGCTATGCCCCCCCCACTCTGGGGACCCTTTTGCAGAGGCTCTCTGAGCACCCCTCCGGGTGCCTACCCCCTTGGCTTTGGCACTTTTGGCCCTCGCCAGCAGTGGGGTCGGTTTGGTGGCTGTTGGCGGTGGGCGCAGGGCAGGGGGGGGCTTGAGAGCAGCACCTCTGCGGCCCCCCCGGGCAGGCCCCGCAGCCTGCGTGCCCGGCCTAACGCTGCCATTCTTGTCCCCC
>VXAV01001300.1:7535-20311 GCA_013399715.1 Alectura lathami
CACTCAAATTTGGTTTTCTGTATTTTTGATCTCAGAACTGGTAACATTAGATAAGAAAAACTGCATTACTGAACATGTAAGTTAGACGTGAAATTTTGTAACTTGTAATGTTTTTTCTTTATTCTACTCCAAGAAGCCATTAGCAGTTATTTTGTGGACAGCCCTAAATTACGCATCTCACAAACTGCCACAGCTTTGGTGTTTCCTGTAGTTTTTGCAGAATACTCTTCCCATTATGGAAGTGCAAGTTGTTGAGACATGTATGCACTNTACTTAAAATAGTCATGTCCTATTTTAATTAGCTTCTTTACAGAATTCAACTTAAAACAAGAACTTTAAACCCAAAACAAAAAAGTGAGAACGGAAAGACTTGGGAAATTGTGTTCAGTTAACTCAGAACACTTTTTAGTAAGCAGTCACGCAACTAATTACTGCAAATATCACTGCTATACCATATGTGGCTTCGATCTCCTCAATAGCCTCATTGCACATCAGAACAACTTTGTTGCCTGTTGTCAGAAATTCAGAATTAGATGAGATTTCTAGAAATTAATAGTGAACATTATTGCAGGCTTTAACTACTCACACACAACAGCAGCAGCTGGAGGTATTGACAGCTTTGTATGTGTTTAAATTCAGTGCCTTAGTTACAAACACACATCTTTCTGTAGGATTTGAGCATACTGGTACACCAAGTCTGTCGGGACACAGAACACATTGCCCTCTACCAAGAGATTGCTGCACTAACATCTTCTCTGAAGTCAAGTTTCTGCCTGCACTACGCATTCTACTCATTAAAGGAATATTTGGTGACTGATCTATCTTTTTTCCTAGCCTTTATCAAGGTACTTCTTATAATTGAAGACAGATTGATTGCTCTGAGGAACACAGGCATGCCCCAATTTAGGAATCATTGTTGACAAGTGAGTAATTTTATCACCAGAACCAAATCATAAGGAAATTATGATGAAGACATATTTCCCAGAAAACATCTTATTAATCTTTCTTACAGCTGCTTAGTTTTGTAGCAAGGTTGCAGCACTAACTAATTGGATTCACTTCCTTAAATTAAACCATCTCAGCCCTGAGCACTGTCGGTCAAAAATGCTGAAATGAAATAAAACAAGGGAAGGAGATCCTGTCTCACTGCACCCTCATAACCTATCTGTGGCTCTGAGAAACTCAGCTAAGATGACAGATGATCTCTAAGGTCCCTTTCAATCCAAACTGCTCTGCAAATCTAGGAGTATGTTTCTTATTCCATAAAATGATTAAATGAAAAACCTCTGCTTTAAAGAGAAATAAGTTTACGCGGACATAATTTTCCATTAGGTTGTTGACAAATGAATGTAGAACAAGCATTAAAAACTCCACTTTATGAACCACTAAGTGATTAACATCAACATAAACCACCATATTGAAGCATCTGAGAAGTGTCATGACAGTTACATACACAAATAACCTTCCTGGCAAGATTTCTAGATAACTTCCCCTTTCCATAAGGACAGACAAACAGTTGTTTTTCAGCTTCTCTAGATACATGCTGTGCCTAGATTATTTAAAGATCTTCCTGTTCATTTGACAAGTCATAGTGAAATATAGACTTTAAAGACAGTTAGAAAAGCTGAAAACATGATGTCTCAACTAACAAGGGACTCAAAAAAAAAACCAACTGTGTTCACAGAAACAAAAGCTGAAATAAGCAAAAGTCTATAAAAACATGAAAACTGAAAAAAAGAACAGGCCAAAATAATTTAGCAGAAGATAGGAAAAGAAAGCATAAGCTACAATAATCGTATTTTTGTAGTCGGCTAACTCAGTTGTTTTAAAGCAACTGTTTTACTCTGACCACACTGTAAAAAACAATTTTTTGACAAAATCCAGATGCTAGCCCTGCACTTCAAAAAGCAGACCTCCTCCTGCTTTAGTGTCTCGATCTAGTGCTGTTAGGATTGCTAATACTCAGCCATATGGCCTTCTTAAATAACACTCAATTAGCTACACTCCCCTTCCACCACTTACACTCCTCAAAACAAAGACCTATGGCACATCTGAAGGAATTATTAGGTGAGGAGGAAACGCACCAACAAACCCAGTATACAAACCTTGTTAAGGAACAGGATGCCACAATTTAGGTTTGAGTTACTCCAATATTCTTTAGAGCACACAAGCTCCACACTGCATTTGTTTTTGAAGTTTCTGCTCATGCCTATGTGAAGCAGAAAAAGCATCTGGAAATCAGGGATCCCGATTTCACTGCTGATTCCTTTCCACTCGTTTCCTTTAGCTAATTGTTTAATGGTCCACTGAAGCAAAGATAATTTGATCAAACACAAAGTTCATGTGTTAAATTTACTACAACATCTGAAAACACAGCTGAAGTGACTCTTAGTTATGCTTTATGTACCTGAAGGACGAGTGTTCACCGTGGACTGGTAAGGTGATGGGAGGAGCTGGAGACTGGATGTACATAGACTGGCCAGAGGTTTGAGAGCCTTTCCTGATTAGTTTTCCAGTGTTAGGATCATAAAGTCGAACTTCAGGGCCGGGTTGAGACTTGGGATGGATGGGCGTTGGGTGAAACAGAGCTGTCTGAAATGTGCTGTGCGTATCAGGAAATGTGGCAGGGCTGTTTTCTCTGTTGGATGAAGTTTGGAAAAAAAATTGCTTTAGAAATTTAAATGGACCATCTAAGCAGAACATAAGAAATCCTCTCTTTTTCCCCCTCACCCCCTACAAAAGGGAAAAAAAAAACTGTTTTAGAAGATCTGAGGAAACATTCCCTTCCCTCCTCCACCATTAAAGTCTCACCAAGTTTAAAACAAAAATGAAAGGACAGACACTGTCATGCTTACGTTAAGAATGTATTAAATATGCCTTAAAAGTTGTCCTAAAGTTACTGAAATTGCTTCCATGTAGGAACTACACTACTGGAATAGAATGATTATCTGTGTACACAAAGAGAAAAGCATGCTACTGTATTGTATCTTAGTATTTGCTCCTCAGCTTGGCTCTGAGACAACACACACATGTAGCATTAATTTACAAATCATCCAAATGCATTTGCTGAAATACTAAGCCATACCTGATCACCCTGCTGCGTTTTAAAACGATTCTAGAAGCGTTAGCAGAAATATACACATCAGCCTGCAAGAATAACTTATGTCAAACTATTCAATTACAGTGAGGCGCCAGAAAAAAAGGGAAGCCACTGAATCATTATAGAATAAATAAAATCAGGTAAAATAGCATATTAAGTACTATGAAACTAATGCTATAGAAAAAACAGCTACACTGCGTTGTAACAGATATGAGAAATGCCACAAAACGGGGGCTTTTAACACATGCTCTTACGGACCACATTTCTGAAGCAGTCTGCCTGTAGAATCAATATTGAAGGTCAACCAACTCCAAGCTTACTTCATCTTTTTTTCTATTCTTAAGCTCATTTTATATGCAAATATTTTCTCAGTGTTCGTACTACTTCTAGTTTGTAAGTGCTTTTTCAGCAACTGCTATTTTAGATAGCTTCATTAAGGAGAAAATACTTTCCAAAGAAGTTGCACAAGTTGGGTTAATAAAATACTTGCATTAAGATAAATGTCAAACTCACTGAAGTTCTAGGGAAAAATGCATGAAGTTCAGATATATTTTATTTGAAAGAGTGGAAAAAAATATCACCATAGTTCCATGAAATGGAATACTAAATTAAAATGGGTAGAAAGTCCTACATTCAAGCTAGACATCAAAAAATGATGCTTGCAAGCCACTGTCCAGATTACTGACACCAAGTTTTCTAGTAGAATGAAGCCTCTGACAAGTTAAAACATCTCATGCAAGTATCCCACAGTTTGGTTAAATAATTCAATAGTACTTTTTAAAAACAAAGTGCTCTAGACAAGCCACAAGTTCTAAGGATCCTGGGTTTGCAGCTAGTCTCCCTTGTCTACATTTGCTGTCTTTGGCGTGTGTGAGGATGTTCGAGGCACATTTTGCCTGCAGAAAGGAAACCTCAGGCTTGTTCAGTCATTCAACCACACTAGCATCATTTTAACACTAAGAACCCAATATGCTATGCCCCTTCCTGTTTAAACTTAAAAGGGAAGCTCCTCTGCCAGGCTTGCAAGTTGCTATTAATGCAAGTCTATATCCATCTAAGCACACCATGCCAGGAAGCAGAGGCTGGCTACTGTACGTTGTTGCGAGCTATTTTAGCCATGTCACCTCCCTAAACCGGGCTGCCCTTGACAGCCCTTCAGCTTCATGTTAGTACAGTCTTGTGTAGCTTTTGGCTGTTCCTTCTACTTGGTGGCATCCCAGTGCAAATATTTTTAACCCCTTTTCCTTCAAGATACTCTATAATCTCCAAACCTCTTGTTCTCTCACTACTCCCTTTCCTCCAGTTTCTGCTTTTATATTCATATCTTCCTCTCCTCTTCGATTCTTCTGCTCTAGTTTTCTTTCTCCCATCCTCCTCACTACCAGGTCCTGAGAAAGAAAACTGCAACACCACCAATTCCTCATGTTGTGGGAGTGCATGGTGCATTTCACTTTTATTTCTTCACTTGTCAGCATGGAATGCTCCTGCACCTTTGTGGCATTCCCTGTGACATGGGTGAACTGACAAGGTCAGCTGCTCCAAATGAAGATGGCCAATAAGAACAACTGCCAAAGAAACTAGTGGTACCACGGGTTTCTCCTAATCCTGCTAGTTGCTGAACTGCCTCTCAAACCATTAATAACCTTCAGTTTAAGCATCACAGAAATCATCTTTGTAAAACCTGTAAGCACTATAGATGACACTGGGCTTGTCAGAAACTGATCTGAATAATCTGTTTCCATGGTCTCCACCCCCCTGGTCTTGCGTTTACCTGTGTGTTTTGATGTAGTCATCCTTCAAGGGAAAAAGCTGTTCCTCAACCTTGTCCCAGCGCTCTAGGCAGCTCCACAGCCAGTCAGGGTTTACAACATGGAGGTCTTTGCAGTCCTGAGCTTGTCGTACTTTTTCTGTGCCTATTATGAAGTCAAACATAACATTACAGTGTTCCCAGACATATACAGGACAGGTTTATGTCCAAACTGGTTTAACTAAAAACAAATAAACAGTGGTACTTTCCAGCATTTATCCAAGAGATCTACAGAGAGGTCTAATATTTGAAGCCAAATAAAACATGCCAGTAAGTTGTTCAATATGTAAGCTGGAGGAAAAAACAAGGACTCTGACCCACTCTCTCTCTACTTCACCCTCAAATGTAGTAGTTGTACACTGAACAAACACTGGTGTATCCAGAATGTGATCAGGGAACTCCCATTAATTCAACAGTCGCACAGCTGATAGCCAATACTCTCCCCTTTGTTCCTCTTACTTAAAATACTCAACAGTTGCAATCATTTATACATAGTCTTGATGGAAGGGCATCTATAAAAACATTCTATAAACACATTTAATATTGCACTGCTTCTAGTTCTATTAAAAAACACACAGACAAAACAAAACAAAAAAAAACAACACAACAACAGAAAAAAGCCAAAGAAAGTCTACCACCACACAACGCCTGCCTAACATCTCTAGCTGAAGCCAGCCAATTCTGCAGAAGGACTTTGGGGTTTCCTCCTGCAAGTGCTTACAAAAAGCCACAGGATTCCAATTTAATTTATAACACTAACAGATTTTTTTTTTTTAATCTAGTATTTTTTTAATATGTATTTAAAGCTCAAATTTATGAGCCTTTGAAATATTTTGATATATGCCTTCAGGAATGAAGACTCCAGAAAAAAAAAAATCAGAATTCTGAGAAGAAAGAGCAGTAGATTTGGAAATTTCAACATAGTTTCCTAGAGTTTTTATCTGCTTGTCATTTAGCAACATGACTGTACTTGAAACAATTAAAATGAATCTCGATGTACAGAAGTGAAGTACTTCACCTGAAAATGAGAACCGAGTTAATAGCAAGGACTGTGTACAACCTGAACTAGAAACTACTGGGGTAGGCAGATCAACTGAAGTGCATCTGGGGACTGACCTAGCTGAAGAGACAATTTGGTTTCCAGACTTTTGTAACTAAAATTTAAAGCTTTTCTCTTCACAAGCATCTACCCAATAAAAAAAAGCATTAACTGAAGAATCCAGTGAAGATAAAGATGAAATTGAATATATAAACATAAAACCCTTTCCAAACCACAAATAATTTCTAGAAATTTTGTATTTTAAACTCTGTCATGAAATAAAAGTAAAACGCTGTCCAGCAAAGACTCACTGCAAACCACTTCAGAGCTGCAGCCATGTTAATCCCAGCACACCTTTGCTCTTCAAGAGACTGCACAGCAAAACTCATTGGAGGGGAGGTCAGTGCACCCCCAACATAACAAATGTTTTCCCACTTATCATCAGCTACAAAATAAAAAACCAAACCTGAGTGCCCCACAGAATTTTCATACATCTGCTGGAAAGGAGCCAGCTTACAGTGACAGAGGGAGCTTCTACATAACTTTTTTTTTTAATATAATTTTAGAAGTAATTGTAGAAATACTTGCTGTTTCTAACTTTTCTACAAGTGCAAAGCTGTATTTGATTCATATACAAGGTATGATTCAGAAAACAGCAGAGGTTCTGAAGGAGAATCAGATTAGGAGAGCTATGTGGGAAAAAGATTAAAATGAGTGAGACTTGGCTTGCAAATTCCTTGTAAATTCCTTGGATGAATAAGGAAGAAAAGCAACGATAACATAAACAAAGAGGAAAGACAGCAGCTGTTATGAAAATGGTATTGAAATATGGTTAACAGAGGTTTCAGGAAAAACAACAAAACCAAGTAATCTGTTGGAAATTTAGGTGTTTGTGCCTGGTGTTAGACACCAAATCAAATATCAGACATCACATGCAGAACAGCATGGCTAGTCACAACTCTGGAGCTGACCAAACCCCGTGTAGAAGAGCTACATGAGTATGATTTCTCTAGTAAGCATACAGAGCAGCTAACTAGCAGTTGGTGTTTAGGATAGATCATGGTTAGAATATGTGAAGAAAAGCTTTTCTGCTTCTGTTGTACATCCATTTCTCCAACTAAAGACACTGCTGCTCCTTTTGCACTGCATCAGGAGGAACCTAAACAAAACCACAAAATGCTGCACAGATTTAATGAGGTGAAGGGGTATGTAAGAAGGCAGCTTCCTCAAACCACTCTTACAACTCCTACAGATGCCCTTCAGGAGATACTTTTATTACAGCAGTTTGTTTTGGCTTATCCAAGGTATGAAGGCACTTAGGCATGGAAGATAAATGAGATTTAGTCTGTATGCTTGTGAAGACTAAGAAATGTTGCACTGCACATCTGGCCATGTTCTCATTATCACACAGCACAGTCCAACGGGGAGATGTGCAGAGCAGAACAGGTGCTGGAGGTGTGATGTGCACCTTGGCAGCTTTCAGGGAGTTTGCTTTCGCTCAGCTCTGCCCAGTCCCACAGACCAAATGCCCACGGGTGCTCGTCTGGCTGCGCCTTCCAAGCCATTTTCGTCCCAAAGGAATCGCGTGTGCAGGCTCAAGATGGCTGTGGGGTGAGCCAAAGTACACTAAGGATTCACTCTCAAAAGACTCTCCTGATTCCAACACAAAGGAGTTGACGTATCCTGAAGGCAGACTATGACCAGGTGGCTGGCTGGCAGCTCTCTCTTCTCTCTCAGCATCTCCAAGCTAGACCGAGGCACAAGCATTAAGCGCACGGACTAGGATGAATAAGAGGAGCTGCAGCTCATATGGCAACTGGCATTTTAAGATACCTGATACTTAATGAAATAAAGCAAAACTTAACATATGCTAAGCCACCAAGAATAAGGAATTGAGTCCCACGTAGCTTTCAAAATACAGGCAAAGACACAGAACGAAGTGTATTTTGAAATGGAGAGGTTGTGGGCCCAGACTGAAATCTATTTCTAACTAGAACAATTTCTGGATGACCTGAACAGCTTTATCTCCTCCAGCAGTAAAAGCTTAGTGTAGAAATCAGCAACAATATCTTTCACTTGTTCAGGAAAGAATATAACAAGATTTATGGAATACTGCAACAACTGTTTAGCCAAGTGTGTGTGTGTATGGCTATAACAACTCATTATCCAGCGCTGCTTACTGTTGCTTAGAGCAAAGAGCAGATGTTTCACAGAAATGAAATAAGACTTCTGCGGCTTATAGACAGAGTGGGAAGAACTACATGGTGGCCTTTTCTCAGTCACTCAGATTTAGGAAAGCTGATTAGATGACCAGTAATCCAGGCAAGTAGTATTTTCCTCCCTGTAAGATGAGAAACGAAATCTTAATTTTCTCTTGAGAACAAGGATTTATTTTTAGGATTTAGAGTATCTGCGTCTGCAGAGAAAGAAACTGCCTGTTTGTAGAGAAATAGCCAAGCATTTATAGAGAATGAAATAGATTTTTTTTTTTTTTTTTTAAACTACAGCAGGCTGCAAGGAGGCTGTAAATACAATCCCAAATGGCAATCATTACCTGCTCAGACCACACACCAAGCCACTGTGTGCTCATGGAGGGGTGGAATCCTGCCCAGTCCTCTGAGTCTGGGGGTTGCTCTGCTTCACACTGACTTCCTCCTTTTGTACTTCCTCTCTCCATCACTCAAAAGCCAGCACTGCTCACCCTCACAACTGCTGCACATTAGGAATGTGTCAGTTTCCTACAGCTCAGCTAACGAAGGATCATCATGCGGGTTAACCTGCCTGGTCTGAGTCCTAAGCCTGCTCTTCTTAGTGGTGTCATGCACAAACACCAGCTTGACAGCCATGTTTTACCATCACGTTTCATCACCAGATATGGGCTGGTGCTGGTGGAGAGGGCACAACTTGTCTCATTCAGTACTGAAGAAACTGGCTTGTGAATAGAGGAGCTTCCCCCTACCCTTTCACTGGGGATTAGACACAAAGCAGCGTTTCAGATACATACATTCTGTGTGGCTTACCTGCAGCAATAAAGGCTTGCAGAATTTGCTTTCTAACCACCATAGAATCACTATGAATATCGAGCTGACAGCAGAATTATCACAACACCAGCTCTGACAGGACAGGATTTATATCCTTAAAAAAATCTCTGATTAAGCTTCAGAGATTCCCTCATGAAATTAGGATGGTACAGGAAAGCTGCTCCAGCCTAATGGAATGTGTGAGAGGTCTTCAATCGAAAAAACAAAATGAACCCCTCCCCTGTAAAACCAAAACCACATGCAATCCATGGAAATCTTACAAGGAAAGGAAACTGGAGAATACAGTTCCTTCACTCCAAATATCCCTGTTTCACTGCCATTGTTACAAACAATTACAGAGCGCTGAGAAGAGATGACAAGTCTTGCTTGTCAGGCAGAACAGACTGCCAAGTTGCTTGTTTTGAATTGGTGCAATTCTGTTCTTACTGAAGACGCAGGTCAGCTTCTGAATACTGACAATAAAGGTTTCTCAGCCAAACAATTCAGAAACAGCAGTATTCCTGCTATTTCTAGTTTTAATTAACTCGCAATATTTGAATGATTTTTTGGGTGTTAAGTATGAAGTGAAAAAACACCAACATTACATGAGTATTCTGAAGGAGAGGCCAGGTCTTGGCAAAAAAAGTCAGAAAAATATGAACTACCCTACAATTCATTTATTGCTCAGAAGAGCACTGAAAAATAGTTTTCAGTGTATTGCTAAACTTGATTCAAATACTCTAAAACGTTAATATAATCTAAATCTCAAGATAAAACAGTTTTTCATACCAAGTTCTATACCAGTGGACAATTCACTAAGAATGTGTAGACAGCGAAGAATTTGCTTAAGAACAAGAAGCCCAAAAAACCAGAACACAATGTCTATCTATATACATATACTGCTCCTCTCCCCCTGTTGGACCCTTCAAAGACAGTCAAAAAAAAGATTCAACTGCTTCCCATTTCCTCTTGCTTCACACCTTAACCTCATCCTGAATAACAGTTTTTCCCACCAGAGAAGAGGGCACAGCGCTGGATTCCTGCGCATCTATTCTAACAGCTTAACACTCCATGTGATAATTGCACCCAATGTACGACTTCGTTCAGGAACTGTCCGGTGCAAGTTACACAGAGCAACTTCGAAATGAAGCATCTTATAATTTGTAATTGCAATAACATGAAAATTATTTTGATAATTATCACATCTCTGATGAAGCATGACAAAATTTACTGCTTCGTGTTGCTAGTGCTGCAGTTTTAAAAGAGCTGCTCCACAAATGCAGTAAAACTGCAGAGCCCACAACTGATGCATCCACCTATTTTAACATTATTTAACATTTGCTATTTCAACTATCACGCCTTCATGAGTCAGAATCCCAGCTAACGTCTGTGAAACTAATTCCACTTCCTACTGAATTTTTGAGCTGAATACTTTTGGATTCAATGTTTTTTCACCATTAGATACCTAGATCTCATGCAACTTCTGAAGGTGAACAATTAGAGAACCACAGGTCAAGGGGCACACAAAGATTTATACTGGAAACAAGTCCAGCCCTCTTAGCTCCTCCACCGAAGCTCACCAATGGCACATTCTTATCTACTATAGCTGTGCAAAAATAGTTAGCTTTGTGAAATGCATAACAATGCAGAAGTTAAGGCCAAGCTCTCATATGTGTTCATGACAAAGACATACAGACTATACACAGAGCATTACAGGTTAAAGCTGAGAAACAGAGAAGGAAAGCATTGCTACAGCATTATAGCAAGACCACTAGTATTTGTATTCTCAAATGGTACGTTTAATAATATTTCTAACATTTGGGAAAGTTTATACAAGTTTTTACTCAACATACGTAACAACTCGGTATCACCAACTGATAGCATTTCATGTCTCACTTCTTGGTTACATCAGAGGAAATTTAGAGGGCCCTCCTTTCAACAGTTAAGTCACACTTGATCACAAAGTAGCAAAAGACTTGAAAGAATGTTCACCCCAACCTACAATTTGCATTAAGAACAATCCTTTGATTTAAATTCCAGTCTCAGTTACACTGAAGTCTGCAGCTTATACAAAAACAGCCCACAGCAATGAACTGTGACAGGAAAAAAGCTGATGGCATCTTGAGTCTCGTTCACCTACCTGTCCTTGCTGCAATTAGATGTGTTGCTTTGTCAGGGTCATCAGCACTCAGTACTAGATTCTTCACAATCTTAGCTCCAAGCGCTGTTGCATGATAGTGTTCCCGTGTCTTTTCAATGGGGAAGTTTGTTGGGTAGAGTCCACTAAATATTATGGTTACATCTGCCAAAACCTTACTTTTCAGCTCTGGTACTATTTTTCTGATGTCTGGAATTTCCTCAATCTCCTTTTTCAGGTATTTATCATACTTGGTGTAATAGTCAGTGTGAACCCGCACAAGGATCTCCTCGAGGTATATTAAATGGTCATCATCATCTGTATCATCCTCTTCCTCCTCTTCCTCCATACTCTGGTCTAAGGACTCACCCATTGTAATGCCAGACTGTTCACTATTCTGAGACTCTGTTTCCGCTTCTTTCTTGTCTGTGCACCCGTTTCCCAAGTCACAAAGGCTTTCCTGTTCGCTTTCTTCTTGCACTTCAAGATCAGTTTTGTCATGAATGTTTTCACTCGGCAGAGATTGCGTTCCCTCAGAGTGGTTCACCTGACCATCTTTTTTTTCACTCACATCAGTGCAACTCCCTTGCTGTACATTCTCATCCTGCGGGGGCTGTTTGGATTTCTTCCAGCTCCTCTTTTCCTCGTTCTCACTATCTGATACAGAAGTGGATGACTTTCTAGTATCCAGCCCACCGTCACTCTCACTGTCACTAGACAGTTCAAAGTCTAAGTCACTCACCTTCTCTTGGGTTTGCTGTTTGTCTAACACTGTCCTATCAACTTGTTCAGAAGAAACCTGGGATTCCTTCGTACTTGACAAATTGTTTGTGACCTCGCTGTCTGTTTTGTGATCAGTGCTATCATTTAAGGAGTCCTGGGCATTAACTTTATCAGGAGAACTCAAATCACATGCAGATGTTTCACTGCTTACAGAAGTGCTTCCATTTGCAGTGCATGTGTCCTTTGGAGCTTTCTTGAGACCGTTGCTTTGTTCTTCTATACATGTAACATTCTTCACTTCGTCAGCATCTTTTGCTGATGTCACTGTTGACTCCTGTGCCTCTGGTTTAGTAGAGTGGTTTACTAAGACACAAAAGAAAGAAACATAATATACATGTTTTCTCAGATTTTCTTTTTAATTTTTAGTGAGCTTTTATTGAAGTTTCCTTTCTTAAACACACAGATTTCACTAAGCTCAGTAAGGACAAGAAGACTTTTCAAAGCTGTTCAGATATGTTAGATATCAACTGCTAAACAGAATGGACAAGCCTAACAAGCTTCACCTTTCCTACAAGAACTTCCTCTATAAACTGCCATGCCTTACATGTATTTCCTGTCTTTCATAACCAAAATAACTGCATTTTTTAGAGTGAAAAGATAGACATATTTTAGTTAGAGAAACATACTGATCACGGTTCATTTGAGATGCTGCTGGAATGCAAGTAAAGCGTAATCAACTCAAAACAGGAAAACGGTTTTAGGATGTGTCTTCACTAGATGTCTTTAGACAAAAAGATAACTAAAGAAATTGCAGACATCCAAACAGCTGCACTCAGACATTCACTATGAACGCCGGGTGAAGTCACCCTACATGGTTCCTCTTCTGTGTACATGTCCCTGCTGCCCTGTAAGCAGTGAAATCAGTCAAAGAAAGAGGTTCCATGCCCTGT
>VXAV01001300.1:24243-45391 GCA_013399715.1 Alectura lathami
TTATATATATATATATTAAAAAAAAAAACCACAGAACTTTGTTATACTGCTTTCAGTAACAAAAATAACTGGGAAACTCATTATGAAAAACAACCATCCCTAAAATAAAAATTTGCCATACCAAAGACATGAAATATTTAGAATTAGATGACAGCCCACTGGCTATTAACCTTCAATAATAGAGTTGCAGCTTTTAAATAGGTAATCCCTTCCAAAGCAGCACTGGCTTTTTATTTAAGAAAAGTTGATGCAGACCATCAGAGAAGTTTTTAAATGCCACTTTTTGTTGGCAGCATTTCACTGCAAATTTCTGTAACTTGGAAAAGATGAAAAATCATTAAATATACAGACATAACAAAGTGTTTCTGAGATGTGCCCTTAACTCTGCTTCATTTACCTGTTCCCATCTTTTTTCCCCACTGCCACATCCTGAAAAATGATTAGGGTCACAGCTGGCTGCTTTAGTGTTGATTTTGAATTTATTTACCATCACTGGAAAAGCATTAGTTTGCACAACTTGTTCCAGCAGAAGGATAAACAATGATGAATTTCACATTTTGTAAGCATGTTTGAAAAGAACAAGGTCTTCTGGAGAAGTAAAAACGACTGCTCAAAACTTGCTATTCCAAATCAAAATGGAACTTCCACTTATTCTCTTAAATTAGAGAAATGTGCTGAGTATGCTTCTAAACAGTTTCAGGTTTCCTGAAAACAAACTGAGGACCTTTCACTGCCATATTACTCAGGGCTCTTCAGTAGGCTTACCTAGCAAAGACCATTGCCCTCAGTTGCTTATTTTCCTGTATCTCAGACTTTGCACATACAGTCTTATCAAGTTGCATTATTTCATTTTCTGTAAAGTCTCAGAAAAGCAAATTTGTAAATAACACAAGATTAAAAAAAAAGACCATCACAAGACATTGTTCAAAACGAAGTAGCTCGTAACTGGGGAAGTCTCAATTCTTCAGAGACAGGCTAAGTTGAACAGCAATTCCAAATACAAGTGATGCAATGGTAGGATCCAATATGAACCTCTTTTAAAAATGCATCTAAAACTAAATTTCTGAGGGAATGGGTCACCTTCAGTTCTGTTTCTGGTCCTAATTTAAAACCCACAAAGAGCTGTTGACTCAGTCTTTCAGCAGCATTTGTAACCCTCAGTCACCAGACATTACACACACACACTCTGTGAATTACTAACTACAATATGTGCTGTAATATACTTCCTGTAACAAAGGATGTATGAACACTCTCAATTCAGTTCGACTTCCTAAATGCCAGTATAAATATTAAGAGTGATTTCACATGGCATTGTTGACTAACAGCCCCCAAAATTCAGCAGCACTAACTTTTACAACCAACATGTGAGCTGACTTAGCTTTCGCAGAGTGAGAAAAAAGATTAAGTAGTAATTGATCAAAACGATCACGTAGGAAAGAAATACCACAGAACATCTAGATTAGAAAATCCAAAACAACTTCATAAAGGTACAAGACTGCCCTTTGCAATTGCGTCACCAAGAACGGGCTTATGATAAATGACTGGCACAGACATAAACAGCATTTAGAAGCATCAGCTAACTCCACTTGGCAGCGGACAGGAGTCAGCAGGGGTGGCAGAAAAGGTTTGACAAGATGTCATCCGGTTACAAAATGAGGGAAAAGCATTCCAGGAGATGGAAGCAGCAGCTCAAAATTCTCAGATTTCATAAAAAAATACAGGCTGTACATGGAGGGGCTGAGAAATCATGCAGGAATCACACAGATTCCCGGCATTTTATTGCAAGTCTGTCAACAAAATACCAAATCGACCGCTGCCTGTGAGAGATCACTTGGCCAACGCTGCCACCAGGCGGTCTGCCCGTGTGTTAACACATGCACACACCGCTGCTTGGTTACGCAGGCGGCGAGCACACGGGCCCCAGGTGCACCAGCATCGTTGGAGGTCCTCTACACCAACACATTTCAACGAACTATCACCACCACTGCAAGAAGCAATCCACTCGTGTTTCCAGTGCTTTTGATGACACCAGACAGATTCAGGAAGCAGCCAGCAATAATTTGCTCATTTTGTGGGTGCTTCCTCTACAGAAGAGACAGAACAGCTCCAGCACGTAGCCCCTGGAGAGGCCTGTCACACGGTAAGCGTCGCCCTGTGCCAGTGCACAGACTGCTGGGTAATTCAAATTTTAGCTCAGAGACTAAGATGAGCAATCACAGGACCACATTTAGGTAAGATCAATCACTAGGGAAGCGCTTAAATACCATTATTAATGAACTGCCTCTACAGCTCCTTCTTTCACCTGGCTCAGAAACATGGTTACTATACAGCTTCTGACTTGTGTACATCTGCTGATCTTAGGCCACAAGCAAATTCTGGCACTCAAATACAACCCAAGAAGGTCGGACACCCACCTTCTTTATATAGCAGGTATTTATATTTAGTATATCAGAAAACCAAGTCCAGTTTTGCTGTAAGAATTAACCACAGTCCCTCTTTAAGGAAGACGTAGGGTACAGAAGTGCTGTGCACTTGCTGTACAGAACACAGAATCCAGTAGTGAGACGGACAAGTTTTAGGACGAACTTCAAGCAGCTCAGTTGATACTGTATGTAGAAGCTTGGATATGCCTGTCCTGCAGTTTATTTCGAGGAGACTACAAACAGGTATCACTTTCCAATAACAAAAATCTCTTGTATTTGTCATTACAAGCATTTTCTGTGGCATATTCAACAAGCATAAAGAATTCTCTGTTTACACAAATTCCTACTGAGAACTAAGACAGCTAACTAGGATAATTAGCTCTATTTTGAACTCTTCCTTTCTTGCTAAGAAGTGGTTGTTTTTCATTGTTACAGCATTGCTCAAGGCACTCACAGCAACATGCCACAAAAAACAGATGCAAAACTGAGGTGGGTAGGGTAAGCTGGGTCATGTGGAAGAGCAGCAAGAGTTTGAAATGCAGAAACAAAACCTACAACACTGTTAATCATATTGCATTATACTTACAGGCTATTAATAAAGGGAAATCTGAGGTGAAAATGTTATTCTGTCAAGGAATACCCAAGGTGGAGTGAAAGCTTTTTTTTTTTCTAAGCTTTAAAAAAGGTTTAAACATGGTCACACCCCTAACATTCATTACCTTGACCCACATGGTTCCAAAACAAGGTAGCTTTCTTTCATGTTGGAAAAGCAGAACATTTCAGACAATGACCCACACCATAGACTACTACTGCTGTAAGCTTTACAATTCAAATGCAAGTTTTCAGTTACAAAGAGAAAATATTCACAAGTTTTTGAGAACACATGAAAATTATGATAGACCTGTGGATCTCAGCCCCACAACACAAACAGAACTGCTTTGAATTGATACATAGCAGCCAAACTTCCTCAGGTGAGGGGAAAAAAAAAAAGGGCACTGTCACTAAAATTACAGACCATACATGCACAGTGCCTGAATTCTAAGACAAGAATTCTGCTTATAGGACTATATAGGAAATATTTTGTGCAAAACCAAAGAACAAACACTTGAAAACAATCACAGAATGAAAATGAATTGTATGACTATAAAGGCAGATTACTGAGATACTGCTAAATGCAACATACTACTCACCTGCAATTGTATGTGCATAAAGTCTGCTGCCAAATGTGAAAACATGCAACTCATACAGCTTGGCAATTTTTTCCAGGAATTCTTTACAGTGAGGACGCAAACGAGTATGTAACATAGGCTCACCTCGACCTAACTGGAAATGAAATATGCCCTAGAAGAAAAAGCATGTTTCAAATTATCAAAATACCAAACAAATGTCAGCATTCCACAAGTGCCCCCTTCCATCACTTCCACTACTTTTATTCTGTATGACTAGGCTAAAACAAATTTCTGCCATAAAGATTGTATGGATGAATGAAATCCAAAGCCCATTTTTGCACCATGTAAGGCAGTCAAATACAAAGTTTAGCAAGTGCAGGAAGCCGCACTGTTGAAACATTCATGATTAAAGTAGCTTTCATTCAAGGTTTTGCTTATGCCACATTAAACTCAAAAAACCATAGAATCATAGAATTGCTTGAGTTGGAAGGGACCTTAAAAGGCCATCTAGTCCAACTCCCCTGTGGTGAACAGGGACAGCTACAGCTGGATCAGGTTGCCCAGAGCCCTGTCCAGCCTGACCTTGAAGGTCTCCAGGGACAGGGCTTCCATCACCGCTCTGGACAACCTGTGCCAGTGCTTCACTACCCTTAGTGTAAAAAACTTTCTCCTTGTAACCAATCTAAATCTCCCCTCTCTCAGTTTGAAACCGTTTCCCCATGTCCTATCGCAACAGGCCCTGCTAGAGAGTCTGTCTCCTTCTTTCTTGTAGCCCCCCTTTAGATACTGAAAGGCCGCTATTAGGCCTACCCAGAGCCTTCTCTCCTCCAGGCTGAACAACCCCAACTCTCTCAGCCTGTCCTCACAGGGACATTGGATCATTTTTGTGGCCCTCCTCTGGACACGCTCCAACAGGTTCATGTCCCTCCTGTGCTGAGGACTCCATATCTGGATGAAGCGCTCCAGGTGGGATCTCACCAGCACAGAGCAAAGGGGCAGGATCGCCCTGCTGGCCACGCTTCTTTTGATGTGGCCCAGGATGCAGTTGGCTTTCTGGGCTGGCTCACGTCCAGCTCATCATCCACCAGTACCACCAAGTCCCTTTTGGCAGGGCTTTCAATCCTTGCAATCCTTGCATCCCTTAGCTTGTATTAATAGTAGCGGCTGCTGTGAACCAGGTGCAAGACCTTGCACTTGGTTTTGTTGAAGCTCATGAAGTTCTCCTGGACCCACTTGTCCAGCCTGTCCAGGTCCCTCTAGATCTTGAGAAATTTCTCAGTTCATTATCTCACTAATCAGTACTATTCTGAACTTCATTAATTCCATTAATTCCATTACGTATTAAGCTCAGGAAAAGACTTCATTGGATGAAAAATACTACAACTATGAAAGCATACCAACAGATGGCAAGTTAGGAAGGAACTTCACAGAAAAATTCTCAAATAATCTTAAAAAATAATTTTCTTGAAAACAAGCACTTATAAAAGCACAGCCCTCAAAAACAAGGTTTTTGAGTTGTTGAACTGAATACTTACTGTTCCCCTTTTATATCAATTACAAAGTACATTTACAGCTTGTTTTTGCTAGCAAGAATGAATACATGCTCAACCTAGTGGACATGAGAGAATGAGAGGAGGAAATCAAGATGAACTAAGCAGCTGCATCTTGCAGATTTTGAACTGGCATCTTCTTGTACAAGACACTGCAGACAGATTGCACATGCTTCTCACTTTAAAGTTTCCACACCAGAAATACTACAAAGAGTCCCTAACAGTTCAATGACAGATGGCTCATGCAATTAAACAGCAACACCCATGAAAAGAAGGAAAAAAAAAAAGAAACAAGGGAAAAAAAAAATCACTACACATTCAGGGAAGAATGGCAGACCTAGTAAAACACAGAATTATCCCAAAAGGGACTATAAACTGTAACCCACTATATCCACATCAGACTTAGAAAGTGGAAAAAAGGGCTCCTAACAAGGTGTTCAGTCTGTGAGTTGCAGAGGAAGAAAAGCTGAGGTTACAAATAGCTACGCAAAAACTTTTTGCTTAAAGCAACTGGAATGGAGAAGTGAAAAGAAGAAGAAATGGAAGAAAGCTGTCAATTTAAACAGAGGGGAGGAAAAATGAATATATTTCAGAATATGTTTCTCATTTTCTGCTGTTCTTCAACTACAATTTTACCTATTTATCGAATGTCTATTTTTTTTAGAGCCATCATTTCAATATTCTTAGAAATACTCCTGTTATTACTTTGATTTGGAAGATAACACCAAATACACACCTTATTTGACATCTGTTGGCAGTGCTGTTCCGTAGTATGGATTAACGTCTGATCCAAATCTACCATAAGCACCAGTTTTCGATTTCTGTGTAGTCGCTGTTGATCTTCTCTTCCTAGCTGTTCCGCTTGCTGTAACAAAATATTCACAGAGGAAGCTTAATTCAGAAGAAAACAACTAGGGTTATTGGCTTCTGGGTATGGTGAACTGCAGAAGAAACACTGCTACAAACTAACTACACAAGCAAAAACACCCCAACACAGCTGCAGTGATGGCAGCCATGTGAGCAAGCTTTCCCATAGAAAAAACTATCCCCAAAGTCTATGCTGATCTGTATGACACGAAGAACTTAAAATGGACAGTAACTTCTAACATATCATAGGTAGCCACCAAATTAAGGCCAAGATTCTTGAGGTACACATACAAGAAGTTCATCAGTAACTCTGAACACTTCAGCTACTATGTCCAGCAATTTTCTATCAATGAAGTACAATACTGTTGACAACACTGTTGGATATTAAATTGAAGCTGCTAATGACAGAAACCACCCTGACTCTCAACTTAAGCCTGAAGTATTCAGACAAATATTTAGGTTACATAGTTCTATGCAGGCACTGATATAACAAGACTTTTATGTTTCTGTAAATTTGAGCTGAAGTTTACTCTCCTCCTGTGCATGTTTACAAACATTCAAAGTACTTCGCACTTCAGCCACTTCTGGCGGCAAGCTGCAGTACTAGCCACCAGACAGCTAAACTTAGAGGTGGAACATTCTGAAGAAGCAGGGGTAAACTGCCTTTTGAAACACTCCTCCAGAATGGGGATGCCCTCCAGCTGCTTTTATCTCCGCACTTCTTCTCACTGGCATGCTTTGAAGAGTTAAAAAATAGAACACAAGCAGCAACATAAAAATTAAAAAAGAAAAAACACAACAACAAAAAAACCCAAAACCTTAAAAATAAACATGCCTTTTACTCTATGTAATCTAAGGGTTGAACATTTTGATAACACATCTAAATGGAATCTCTGAAAAATAGCAAAATAAAGTTAGACAGAGGTAAGTTGTGAACAACACATCTTGATAGTATCTCAGAGGACCAATTTCAAGGTTCCTGACTAATCAGTGTGAAGGTAGGTTTCAAAGACACTGCAAACTTCAAACATTTCATACAGTAAAAACAACTTTCTACAAACTGCCAGTTCTTCAAGACTGCAGTATTTAAATAATGTTTTTTTTATCTACTATCAGAGGCATCATCTCTTCAGTGCACAGGCCTAAACCAAACAACACTACAAAACCTAGTATCAACCTGCCTTAGGGCAAACACACAAAACCCCTGGGCTACTGATGTTCAGCACCAAATGCCTCTTAAAAAAGGAGCCAAATGCTTTATAGAGGCATACACAATACTGAAGAACTCCTATAATTAAGCTTCTCAACTGCCAGGCGACAACAAAGGTTACGAAGGTTACGAAGAAGGAAAGCATGACAGTACTTGCCTCAGAGCTGACCTTCAGTTCCGGGACACTATGAACCATAGACACAGTTGCTGTGGATAACGGTACATTCTGTTTTCCATTCTTGCTTCGTATCCTAATCACAGAGGGAGAAGAGGCATCAAAAAAGAGCAAAAAACTTCAGTAAAAGTTGAATGGTAAAAACCTCTAGTGCCAAACCGGTCACCACCAAAACACTACAATTAAAGTCAGCTATTTTGTTTAATGCACTTTTTCAAGCTCTTGTAAATGCAAGCTGTTGAACAAAACGTGCAAAGAGATCAGAGAAGTTCTCCATAAAAAACCCTTGCAAAAGAATTCACTTCCATTGGTTATGCTTCCATATAGCCACACACAATGACACTAAGGTGAGAAAGGCCTCTATGCGCTGATCAGTGTTTGAAGAGTTAAATTGTGAACTCCCAAACCACTCCAGGTAAAGCTATTATTTTCCTTTTTGTAATCACTTAGCACACATCTACCTACTCTTCTCCAAGCCAGACTATGAAATAACTCCATGCAAATGATAGTCAAAGTTACTCTGTGTGTAGCAGAGCAACCTATATGTGACTGTGCTTCAAGAAAAGCAGCCAAAAAACCCACACTGATTTCCCTTTGGCACAGAGTGAGGTAGTATAGAACCACAGCACACCCCGACCTGGTGTCTGTATTTATGTGTGCCTTATACATACGCATTCTTATCCTTATCCTCTCACATACATGTTTATGTGTCTATATGAATATATTCACATATATACACGGACAAGAGTGGACAAGTACAAAGTTCCTTAAAAGGGACCAACTCATCCCACATAGCTCCAGCATTACTAGCTTCCAGCTAACACACAGCTCTGTTGCAAACTCGCAACCAATTTAAGACATTATTCCTGGTTCATTAACATTAAAAATACTACTGTCCAAGTTCAGTGCCACGTGACACATGCATTTTTAATTCTTCCACGTTCCCCTCCAGCCAAAGACAAAACTCTACTGGATCTACCGCAGGAGTTAAACTTTACCCAGTTTCCACTTCTTGAAAACACAGTGCCAAATAACTTACAGGCAAGTTCCTGGGGAAAAGTAGTATTTCAGCTGTGTTGGGGCCTTTAAAAAAAAAAGAGTAATGGAGAAGGTGCACCACTGGCGAACACCTAGCAGGCTGGCAGTGAACGAACTGTCTGCACTGGCTCCTCTTCAAGCAAGAAAAGCATTGACACTTCTCAGTTGCCTTCTGATGTAGCACCAACAGATCTAACGTCTTATTCCAAATGTGTTAGCCATTTTGTATTAAGAAGATTTCTCTGAAGCAGAGTACTACTTAATTGAGAAAGCCAAATACACTGCAAAGCCCAAATCTGCATAGACTTTTTAGGAAATATTAGCAGTATGTCAACGTTTACACACGACTATATTCAAGCCCCAAATCAAACATCCCTTCAGGGCAGGCAAAGATCAATTTGCTATTATCCTAACTTTATGTTAGGTCTGTTGTTTTGCCAAATACTTGTCTATGAAAAACAATCAACTTTTCATTAGAAGTTACATTCTACCATTAACTGGGTTATATAATGCATCTATTTTCCAATATTCAGTCCACTTATGCCGACTTATGGTATATGGCTCAAAAATAACTCCTAATAATGATTAGGAATTTAAAAGAAACTGAAGTACTTCCTTCCAAATGGAATGACTGTGCGATGTTCATTTCTAAAATCCAGTCTACCATTCAGTCCATTTTAGACAACAGATGTTGAATTAGTAATTTGACATGCATAAGAAACATTCTCTTTACCAACTGTATTAGCAATGAGACAGAGCAAAAGAGGAAAAAATCAATCTTCAAATTTGCTTTTTTGGCCTAAGGCCTAAATTCCTTTAGTTTCATGGCAGAGTATTTCACAAAAAAATTGAAAACAGTTCTGAAGCCTTCAATTAAAAGCACTGGAGACAAGCTAGTTCCCATCTACAGACACACTGTAAATAAAGCCACATGAATGACACTGATACTTCCTCACAGCTACTTACACCTGCACAGATAAACTTCTCAGGTTTATTAAGTCACTGTTGACAAAACTTCCAAGCCTCAGCCCCAGCTGTGGGCATACAAAAGGCAGAGTAGGTTACACCATGAGGAGAATTTATGTCTGCATGCATGCTCTTTACATTTTTCTCCCTAAGGTAGTAAGATACCCTGCATTTATCTCTACAGAAAGAGAGCACACACAGTTATTAGAGTTGTAAATCTGTAAGGTGAACTGTAACTCTAGTATCCACGTGGTACCATGTTCTCCCATATTCAAAGTTATTAATCTCTGTAATAGCTAGAAGTAAATATAGTTCTAAACAACGCATCTGTGACCAGTGACATGTCAGGAGAAAGAGGTCACGTATTTGAAAACGTTTCAGGATGACAAAACAAGGGCCTTGTGTAAATCGTAAAACTGAATGGCAGCTTCCAACAATGGCACAGATCATGCCAATTTCTTTATGTACTTGTTTTATCCACAAGGAATGCCAAACCCTGCCTACAAATATCAATTTCTCACTTAAGAAATACGCTTTTTAAAAATATGATTACACTATTAATTATGTGATCATGCATTAACACATTCAGGCCACTCAAAACAAGAATTTCAGAAGATGACCTCAACACATTGTTTTTTCTTTTTAAGAGAACATGGAAGAGTGCTTTATGCTGAAATTTAACTTCTAGAAGAAACTCTCCCCCTGCTTTCCTTAGAGGACCACTGTCATGGTTTCTAGCCTAGTCGAATCTGCAAATGCTGAACGAGAAGGGATTAGGAAGTTGTGAGGGTGGGTAGCAGAGTTAGGGCATCTAACTTAAATTGACCCATGAGGTATTCCACACCATATACATCACATCATGGCCCTCCCGCTGCTTTCCGGTGAGGGGGGGAAGCCACAGCTTACGTGGCTCTTCTTCCAGGTTTCCAGGTTGGGCTTGCGTGTGGGTGAGAAATGGCTTTTCTCTTAGGTCACTGTTTCCAGTTATCAGTGTTATTACCCTTTTATCTCCTCTTACATTTTATTATCTCTTGTTCCTTAGCTAGTTTAGTAAACTAGGTTTTATCTTAACTCGAGTTCTACCTTTTCTTCCCCTTTTCTTACTTCCCTCCTCCATCCCACTGATAACGGTTGGGAGCTATTGTGGATTAAACCACCACAGACCACTCTGAGTTGACCTAAACACAAGCTAGGATAAGCTGGTTAAAAAAATTGAAAAAAGAGCTGGAGTACTTACTGAGTCAAGTCCTGGCCACATTCTGCACACAAGCCCTTCATAACAACCGGATGGCTGCAACCTTCCAGTCTCACCAAGACTCCCCTGAAAAAAAGATGCAGTCACTGAATTTATTGCGTGTTGATTTCAGATACTTAGATTACTGACTGCAGACTGAGGGTTAAAGAATAATTTATTGCTATGATTTGAGTGCTGGCCCCCTAAGATGCTTGCTTTCGCCCCCAGAGGCGTCCTCAATAGAGGGAAAAAAAAGGGACACAAGCCTTCTTTGCACAGAAACAGGTAACACTAATTTAGATGCAACTGCCCAAACATGGTACTGAAAATCAGATCTGGGAACTCTTCTACACTGATTTCATCTTGGTTCAGGGATTTCATGACAGGAACACAGATTACTTCAGCGTTCTCACAGAAAGGTTTTAATCTGTTATGCTTAAGCCTCAGATTGCCGCATTTTGAAATAAAGACATGCGAAGGGGTATTTTATTCTTTCTTTCTTTTAAACAATGGATAAAACAAATGAGAGAGTAGAGCTTGAAATGCTTCAGAGAGGTGTGACATTTACTATTGCAAACTGCTTAAGATGGATCATTCAACTGACAAGCAGACAAGTACTCCTTTGTTCAGGTTTACTTCTCAAAATTCAGTCTTGAAAATACCATTACCTCTTCTCTCTCAAGTACTTGAACAGTCATTGCAAGGCACTCCTCCCATTTTCTTCAGTACAGTTACAGGAGCTAACCTTTCTGACTTTTTTTTAAAAAAACAAAAAACAAAGAGTAACAGCCGGATACAGCTCAGACACCACCAAGTTTCCCCAATTCCATGACCATTAGCTGCAGCGTCTCTCTAACTTCTCAGAAGCACAAAAATGTGAAACAAAAAAAGAAAAAAACAATATCCAAGTTCTTTCATTCAGAAGTTGGTTGGAGGGCTTTGTCTTTGCTTTCAAATCTGCATTGCAGTAAGACAACAACACCGGGACAGAAAGTTTCATATTTGTACAAAATTGAATACTATGCATTTGAGAACTCCAAGAAGAAATCTTCTCTTCAAATGACACACGCAACAGCTCACTTCCAGTATGCTGGAAGTCTATTAGCGATCAGAAGACTGATGACTGCCAACAGAACTGCAATTGATGCACATGCTGAGATTTTTTTTTTCCCCTCTTTGGGGGTAAAAAGCAAGAGTAAAGTTTTCTGAAGTCATCATACTGCTAGTGCTTTCTCTTACAGAAGGGCAGATCAAGTCCCTTCATACTGGGGCCATCACCTGCTTGGCAACTATACCTTCTCTTCCTCTGCAACCATTTCACACTTCCATTTTTTAAGTAGGGCACACATTTCACAGAATGCAAGCAGTCAGTCAGTCTACACAAGAACAGACACAGAAAACCAAAACCTCAAACCAGTAAAAGCCTCAGAAAAGTGCATGAAAGTTTACAGTGGCTGAGTATCACTCATTACCCTGATTTAATCGGTTTTCAGTAGCTCAAAAAAAAAAAAAAAAAAGCCTCTTGATGCCACCTAAGGAAGCAGAAGCATCTTCAGGCATTCTCTGCTTTGCCTCTGAACTAACATCACGCTCCAAGCACACTGCCAAGGGGCTGGTGTAATCCTGAGCTGAGGTAAGATTTAAGTTAGAACTTGCCAGAGTTTCTTTTCACGTACAGATTGAACTTTTTATCTCAGAGCAGAGATTCTTACAAGAAAAATGTCAGCTCTAAATTATTCATTGGTATTTTTTCTAAACAGCACCTCTCTAACTTGTCACATGCTCAGCAGTACTGCTACATATCAGTTCTGTCTCTGCACATTAAAATAGGACCAGAACACCTGATTTTCTGATGCTAGCTAGGGCTTAAAGTACCTGACAGCAAACCCTCCGTCACTCCAACCTCCACTAGGATGTCTAAGCCAAAGGACAGAGGAAGAGCTCTGGAGCACCTGTGAGCTTGTGAGCACTGCACAACTGAGCTAGGTATGCTTCAAGTACAGCTGCCAGGACCTTAAGCAGACTTCTCTCAGAGGAAAGAAACAACAACAAATCACAGAACAGCAACACATATTACTTAATCCTGCAGAAACAAAGCCTGAACACATTTAAATACTTTTACTCACTTAAGTTGTAGCACTTATGTTGTAAATGTACACTAAAATGCAGATTTACTAAAAATATACTGTGCGAGAACAGCCATGGAACGCAAGTAAAATGGCTTCTGTGAATTTCAGAACAGGAAACATTCCCTTCACCACTGAAGTGATGATTTTCAAAATGTAAGAGCCAAGATGCAAGTCAATGATCAGACAAAATTGCTCTGAACCGAAATGTGCATGGCTATTTTAAACAGCTGCACAAACCAGAGAGGGGTTTGGGTTTCCGGTTGTTTTCTCCTCCAGCTCACGACCGAAACCTGCTTAAAGAACAGAGCAGCTCCCTACTCCACTTCTGGAGAAGAAATGGATCCCTCCTAAATCCGAAGAAGGAAAATACATTCTATTGCTGGCAGTATTAACAGCAGCTTACTCTTGCTCCCTAAACTTCAGGACCCGCATGGTGATAAGCAGAAACCATCAGGTAACCCCACAACAACATCCTAAGGAAAACTGCCACAGAAAACGCACACGCCCCCTCCAAACAAAAACTCCTCCCAGTTTTGCAGAGTTGTGGCAGTCTGTGAGTAAGCCAGGCACCAGGCGAAAGCAATTGGGCTGCGAAGGGCACACGTTTCATGGGGGATGGATGTGGACGGGGTACCTCATTCCAATAGCCACCCTGATAGTCGAAGGACTGCAACAGGACAGCAGCGTGGCCTGCCCATGCTCTTTCTTTAAAGCAAAAAACCACAATGTGAATGAAGTGAAATTTAAACGAGGAAACCCACTCTAGGGCCTTATTCACATTCCTTCCAGGTGTGTTTGTAAATAAGAAACAGAGACACTACCCATGCCATGACAGGAAAATTTTGGTTTTGTTGCTACAGTCATGGCCAGGGACAAACACGCACTAATGGTGTCAGGATGCATCGGGTGGCCTCGAGCCCATCACTGCTCTGGCAGCACTTCCAAGCTTATAGATTTGGTCTGGTTCTACATCCAGCCTTTCAACAGTATCTGCTTTCCATCAGCAGCAGGAGAAAGACCGGGGGGGAGGGGTGGGAGGGGAAAGGAAAACTTCCATGAAACCCGATCTGAGCATTTTGCTTTCATTAACAGAGGAAGTCAATGCCTTCACTAATTCTAAGGCCTAGTCACCAGCGCTGATTCAAAAACTGGCCAAGTCCGTAACAAACGGAACTGCAGCTACAGTTCCCAGCAGGTGACAGACAGCAGGCAAGGGTCTCCCACCTGTGCACTGATTTCATACTTCTCAGTTGCAGCAGTTCACCAAAGCAAGGCCCCTACAAACAAAAAATACTCCCCTAAAAGTTTTATTAGCTTTTTTTTTTTTTTTTCAAACCAGTCTTCCCAGCAAGATCTGACACTTCCAGCAATGAAAAATGAGGACAAGTAAGGTCACGGACAGGGAAAAGATACCAGTGTTACAAAAGCCGGGAAATTTCTGGGTTTCCTCAGATCGGTTTGAGATAAAGAAATACCACAGCAGTCAAGTACCCCCGAATTGTCACCGTGGACACTTAAAGCTGCTGTCCTCAATCTGAGACCACGACTGCAAGTAACATTAGGAGATGCAAAGCTGTACTAATGCAGCAAAATGAGATTGCAATGAACAACCAAACAAAATCCTCTGTCCCTACCAGCTTCGCAGCGTGCTGAACAGGTTATCATCAACAAATTGTCAATGGGTAAAAACAGCAAATGAACAAACACATGCCAGATCCGTGACCCTTAATACCCAGCATTACTGATCATCCAGCTGATCTAGACCACATACTAGTACATCATGTTTCAGCTGTCGTTGGACTGGAATGGCAGACAATCGCTACCTCATTCAACTCGAAGCTTGCTTGTACAGTTTAATTTTCTCATGTGTTTGAAAACCTGATGTTTTCATTAGCTTACACCAGAACAACATTTTGTGGTGTGTGGCTCCAGCATTTAGAACCACTTCAAAGGGCCCTCAAGCCCAATTCACTGTCACAGCCAACCACAGCTTCTGCTACACGGGACTCTGGTTTCATAGCAAGGATTTTTCGAAGCCTGACCGCCTTGAAATCACCATTAAAGATTAATTCCTTAGCCAGTTAACCACCAGATTTTTTTTTTTTTTTTAAAAACTCTCAAAAATAACTGCCAAGAAGCAGACAGAGTCCTTGAATAATGGATTAAAAATGCCACGGATGACAACTGCAGTTTTCTTGACCACACGCTGACTGACTCACACATCAGCTACAGAACAGCAGCAAGTCACAGGTGAACTGCTGCAAAGCCACCAACAGTCTTGGACTTACCCATCTCAGGCTGCTTTTTGTTCTTTTGAGACATATTCCTTCTCATGCTGCCCACCCCTCCAGATAAAGGTATGCAACTTCCCCCTGAATCAGGCCAAAGTACCAGATTTCTCATGATCCGTCTCCATTATGCATCCATTAACAGAGAACAACACATCATCTCCTCAGCTTTTGGCTACTTCTTTCAGCGCCAACAGATAACTAAAGCAGAAGTCCCTTCCCACTGCACTGGAAAAAGCACAAAACCTTCTTTGTTCTGAAACTACACTACTTTTTTTTTTTGTTGTTGTTTCTTTAATACTGCCTTCCCATCTCCTTTCCCCCCACCCACCCTTTTTTCCTCTCTTCTAAATAGGGCCACTGATTGACAAAACATCCGAAAAGATTGTGTGCTCTCACCGCTGGCTTACGTGTTTCACTCTGGGTACTTCCCTTCCATCAAAAGGCTAACCTGAGGCCAACAGAAGAAGTTTCTACTGCCTGAAAACAATGGTTCATCTGTTTGGGTAAGAAGTCCTTCATTAGATGTACGGATATAGATTCTGGGGACAAACACATGGGTGGTGAGTATTGTTTAACCACAGTAGGTAACAGAGGGAAATTCTCACACCAAGTTTCACGGTACACAGTACGTCTGGCAGCACCTTCCTGCCCCCACCAAAAAAGCAGTCACCTTTCTAACATCCAAAGTCTTTTGCACACCAGTGAGTCTCTCCTGTTTGTGAGCATACCCTCCCCTACAGTCCAGTGGTGAGATTTCTGATTCCATAGGTCTAGGTTCAGCAAAACAATACCTGAACCAGATGCGTAATCAAGATCTCTGAACTGCAACCTATAATGCAATACCACTTGCTTTCCAGGAAGCCTTACTATTATCCCCTACACTTCAAAAGGCGAACACTGCAAATTTAACTATCCACATGTGCTCGAAGACCTTAGAGTAGCCAACATTTTTAACTAAACAAAACAAAGAACATCTCTCATAAGGATACTTTAACTGACACCCTGCAATAAATTGCTTATCATTCTTTTGAAAAAGCAACCCCAAAATGAAAGGCAGATAGTCCTAGCCTGAAGGTTCAGGAAAGAAAGTTCCAACTGGAAATATTTATGTACACATTTGGCAATATTTAGGAATTTGCAGCACCATCAATCCATACCGATTTTAAACTTATTGACTTCAAATTTTGGGTTATTACCCAAGCAGAGTCTTCCACTGAGTAACACTGACTCTAAAAATGGCTGGGATCCCTACTAGGGTCAGCCCTTAAGTTAACACCAAACATCCTGTCATCGGAAAGCTCCAGGCAAGCACGTGAGTTGTATAACTAAGATTTCTCAAAACCAAAACAAACCAACATCAAAACTTTTAGGTCAAGGCAAACTTTTAAGAACATTCAAAGCAAACCTCTTGCTTGTCTTTCCTCATTTTTTTCCCCAGTCTCTTCCAGTTCCAAAGGCTAGGTATTGCACAGCACAAGGATTAAGGTCTCATTCCAGTCTTCGAGTCAACTTTTGCACAGACATTTTCTCTTTAGAAGACTATTTGTTTTGCAATGAAGGAAGTGACAATATGCAGGCTTGCCTCTGAACAGACCATGGTCTTCTAAACAACTATACTACTGAAGCAAAGCTCAAACATACAGTTAAACTACCTAGAGAGCACTTCAAAATCCATTGCTGTCTGGACAAAAGCAAAACGGATTTCCAGCACAGACAGCTACAAACACACACACTTTTATGTTTATCAGTAAGCTACAACCAGCTTACCGATCTACAACGAGATGCATACAACAGTCCAATAAGCTATCTTACTGCTGGCCCAAGGGATCCCACACACGCTGGCAAAGTCCAGCTCAAGAAAGATGACCAGCTTGCAGTGAGAACTCTGACAACAGAAAATCCCCTGGGCTGGAAGAAACTCTGTAAGGACGAAAGCTAGAGACTGTCAAACAAAACACAGTATGGGACATACGCAACCTCGATGATGTTATTCCCCGATTTCATCTTATTACTTAATCCTCGTAATCACTACAACAGCATTTACACAGCCACTTTGATCTCACCTAAATGCCAGCTCCTGCTGAAGGGATAATTCCACCCCCCTTTCCTCAGGCTGTGCTCCTCTCAAGGCAACCAAGGCAGACAGGGGTATGGATCCCTCTCGAACACTTAGCAGGAGGCTGGGTGGGGAGGATGAAAGGCAAAGCAGGAGGCCAGGCCAGCTTTAGTTACATGACTTCCAACAGCCAGCTCAGTGCAAGCTGGAGGCACGCTCCTCCCAGCCAACTCGTGTCAGCCAGCAGCCATCGTGACACCCAGGCCTAAGGAAGGCCCCCACTGAGGGGAAGGACGCGCGCAAGGCTGCTGCAGCCACGCCGTGCATCATCCTGCCTCTCTCCCGGCAGCTTCCAAGCCTGATGTCCGACTCCAGCTAAACCTTGCTAAGGAGGTTGATTCTTTCAGGCAACGAAGGTCCTGCAAGCTTTGTGAGAACAGATGGTCACGTGAAGAAAAGAAAACTCAGCCCTCCCACAGGGTACTCAGCTCTCCCTAGTTGTAGAGGCTAGTTGTATCAGGAGCTCCCCGCTTGTCAGACACCAGAGAACGAGCAAGAGAAGAAGAAGAAAGCAACGAAGGAATGAAGTCCCTCACTTGGAGCTTGGACCTTTTTCTATGCCAAATTCAACCCAAAACCACACAGACACATTACAAGCAGCTTCCTTAGTATCAGCACTCGGTTCATGAAGAAATAAAAATGAAAAAGACACACAGGCTGCGAAGATGCTTATCATAACTTATTAGAAAAATGGAATGCATCCAAATACAAGGAGGAAGAAGGTAAGAGGTATAGTAAATAGGGATTGCTAACTATCATTCAACAGTCCTCAGCATTTGGCAACTCCTACAGGCTCTAATAAGCTCATTAAATATTTGACAGGATATTGTGAAAACATTTGTGTCTAACTGAAACAGCAAGCTGTTTCCCCTATAGTTTATTGCAAGTGTTGTCACTTCAAAACCTGTAATTCATCAGTATTTTATTCCCCTTGAAGACTGCAAGATGAAAGGTGTTGAGCTCTGGGGTTAAATGCCCTCCTCATCCTGGGTGGTAAATGAAGCCCTGAGGCTTTGTGACAGTAGATAACAAAAGCAAGATTTTTTTTTTAGATAAAAAAAAAAGCCAAGTAACAACACAATAATCTACGGTTTTGGAGAATTGATTCCCACCTCTTAGGAAATAAGCTTTGACTGGAATCTAAATACATTCAGACTTTGATTACAACTCTCTTATACTTTCTGCCCTGTAAAGGAACCCAAGTTTTAGCTACTACAGCTATTTAGTAAGACAGAAAGGTGATCAGCTTAAACGTGCAGGTAAGAAATCTTTTGGAAGATTCCACAAACATAAGCCACGCGAGAGAATTTCAGCAGTCTACCCATCATTAAGGCCCAGAAGGGCACAATTGTTTTGTACTACAAACACTTCTGCAAATATTTACATAAAACAAGATACTGACCCGGCCCAGAATCCTGACATACCAGGGGCAGCTTCGGAGCAATTAACTTGGATGGGTCACTGGCATTAATTACACACTGAGCAGCGCAGCAGTTTGTTGCTCCTGTCACCTGGGGAAATTATGCTTTGTTCACATCAAAGACCTTTCATTACCTGCTTGCTGTCATCCCTGCTACTTACAGGTCATGCTCGGTCTCTCCAGCCGAGTATGCATTTGATGCGAGGCCGCATCTGTCAGCACTGCAGCAGCCACCTCCTGCCTGCCCCAGGCTGTGATCTCAGCCCCAGCCACCCCCTTCCCTCCAGCCCTCTGCACGCTGATGCAGCAGGCTGGAGCAAGGGACAGGTCCTGCTGAAAAGCCAAGCAGCAGCTTCCCCCGCCAGCAGCCAGCTCCTTCATTTCAGCTGTTTCTGCCAACACCACGCGCACCAGGACGGTTGGAGGGGACCACGAGGATGAAGGAAATGACAGCTAAAGCCACTGCCTACGCCAAGAAGTAGGAAATCGAGCAACATGAAAATTAAGTGCTGTGTGTAAGCACGTTTCCTCCATACCCTGAAAGATTTTATGCCTGACATTAAAAATAACACATTAGAAACGTATCTTGAGAGGCTTGTGCTCTAAGACACCATTATCTTCTCAAATAAAGATGGCCAGGCTGACATGGTAAGAACTCACAGCGAGTTACATTTTTTATCCTCAAACAAAAAAATTTAAGCAATTTACATTCTCATGTTCTAAGTATAAGTAAAAATATTTGGACTAGAAATACTATGCCTGCAGTGTTTATTTGCGCATTTCTTCAGTTTACAGAGAATTAGGGGCTAAACTGACCAAGCCCACTTTCCCCGAAAGCATCAAATGGCACCTACAAAGCTGGATAGCTTGGACTGGGAAGGGGAACAATCAACCAACCAACATATATGCTCTGGAGAGAATGAAAACGTTTCAGCTATGTTAAGATGTGAGCGAGCAACCTTAATGTGCATTAAAATACTGCTGACAGGCAGCAAAACATTACTACTTCCATTCCACAAAACAGGAAGCCACAGGTAGAAGATTGAATGCTCCAGACAATACAAGTTACTACTGAACAAACGCAGCTATGTCTCTCCAACTGCTGACCAGCTCCACTCCCTTCAGGTCATGCTTTTTCTACCTCTCCACTTGAATTCTTCTTCTGTATTTACCCAGTAAACACCATTACGTCATGTAATAAGGAAGCCATGCTGAAAATTCAGAATTCCAGAAAGGTCCAGTAACGGTCAGTAATAAGAACTAACTTTTATCAGTTTAAGACACAAGTTTTGGGAAGGCAGGGACAACAGGAGTAAAAATCAGTATCCATTCCCTAACTGTTTCAGGGCAAGCAGTTGCTAGTTGTAATCGAGTGAATCAAGACTAAACAAACCAACACAAGCACTGCATAAAAATTGGTGCATGCAAGCCCCGAAGTCTACACTGAGCAAAACTAAACCTGAGATGCTGCTGCGTCAGAGCCAGCACATTTTAATTTATATTAACCATCTAAAGTCTCTTGGGTTTCATTTTTTCCCCTTGTGTGCTTAGCTAACGTAAAATACAACACCACTGCATCTCTCTGTCCACTCAGCACTATCAAGATGAATTTCATCTCACACACACTGTTTTAAAGTTTTAGTCTGTATTTTTCCAGATGCTTTTATTCTGACCCGGCATTTATGGCGCTTTTGCTCTAAACCAGATATTAAAAGATTGTCCATCCTGCACCAGATGCAACAGCTGAGCGCTGATGTAGCACAAGTAGAAAGCCACAGTCTTATCTCCGGAAGAATAATGCTCTCTGTAGCAAGAAAAACAGAGCTTCTCTCTCCTCTGCATCATCCTGTATTACTGACTGATAGTAAAATGGTTGTTTCCTGCCCGAACCTTTGAGAACACCTTGTTACACAGATGTTTTGGATATATGGGTGATTTTTCAATCAAGAAAGTTTAGGCCTGGTTGCACCCACCCAGCAACCAAGGGAACTGCAATAAAAGAAAATAACTTGCTGTCATAAAACAGAGGAAGTAGAGGGCTTCAATGGTTTCCTGTTGAGAAAAAAAAAAAAAAAATCTGCTCAAAGCGCCGGGTAGCAAGCTATCAGCACAATTTAACCTAGAAATGTGAGAGGCTCCATCCAGCTATCAGCCGTTTCAGAAATTAAAAGTCGACCAATACGCACACGGACAAAGCTGTCGCTGAACTACAGAAAGCCTCTCTCGTTTGATCCCCTGCCCTTCTGGAAGTTCAAATTACACTGTTTAGTCAGTATCTGTGAAGTTTTATTCGTGGAAACATCTACAGCACCGAGAGCACTCAGGCTGCCAATGTTATCTACGGGATGCCTACTGGTTTAAAACGCTTTGTTGCGGCGCTGCTCGCCACTAAAATCTCTCCAACCCAGCGGTAAGCAACCCCTTCAGCGCCGGAGTTTCACGCCGACTTAACAGCGAGCTCCCACGCCGGCAGCGCTCCTCGCCGGGGGAAAGCGCAGCCCCTGCCCAACGCCGCGGGCGAACAAGCCGCCCGCACCCCCGCGAGCCGGGCACGGGCCGG
>VXAV01001300.1:46107-110717 GCA_013399715.1 Alectura lathami
GTGGCGGGGCGTGGAGGCCGCAGCCGGTGCCGGGCGCGGGGTGCCTCGACATGGGGGCGACGTGAAGCGGCTGGGAACGTGGCTGTGAGCTTCACAGGAAGGCTGGGCTGCGGGGCAGCCACTGTCAGCAACAGCCGGAGACTGGGAGATCCTTGAACTGAGGTTGCCGTGCCTCTTGTACCAGCCCCCTTCGTGCACACCTAACAAGGCACTGCGTGGTCACGTGTTTTCCACACCACCTTGTCACACCGTGAGCTGAAAGGAGCTGCTTTTGGGGAAGCTTCGAGGTTAAATGATAAAAGAGCCTCTTTCATTGTGGTAGCTGTATTGCCTTCTGCTCAGTGCTGCGGAAGGTGGGAGACGTTTTTAAATGGGATGTAGGAACTGCAAGATGAATAGCTCAGTTTCTCGGTTAAGGTATGTGGGTACTGCTTAGGAGAATGGTGATCTTTAATCCTTCTCCTGCGCCAGATTTCTTGCTGGGTACAAGGTGAGTGTCTTCAGCCGTACGTATGAGAAAGTCTTTGCCTAAGTACTCTGTCCCGGAGCGTGCGAGGAGACGATAGTACTGCGTTGCTTTTATTGGAGGGGTTTACTTGCAAGAACGTGTGTTGTTAGAATAATTAGTGGGTTTGAACACAGGGAGGTAAGTAGAGAGTAAGGCCACACACTGAACACTGGAGTTAAAACTGAATGCTGAACAGTAGTTGTGTGAGCCCCACCCGTTCTTTTTACTTGGACTAGCAGCCTTAGTTCTGTTCTCTGACGCCTAGGCAGTCAACTTCTCAGTAATATTATTTAATTTTGACATGTGCGTGCAGTAGAGCTACATCATGAAAGATGAGCTGTTTTCTTTTTGCCTACTGCTCCTTTCTTTACTAGACTGCCAGTCCTCACTGGGGAGACCGGTAGTGTCCCTCTGCAATCTGTGTTGTTTCTTTTACTTCTTAAAATAAAAATAATCAGCACTGAAGAAACATGTCCACGCCCTTTTGTATGTAAGGCGAGAGCCTGGCTCTGTTCTCTTTACCAACCTCCCTCTCCACCCACAAATACAACTGTGATGTGTTTACACACGCTGATACCGCTGGAATCTTCTTCACACTGAGTAGCCCCAGCTCTCTCAGCCACTTCTTGTGTGACAGCTGCTCCAAATCTTTTAATGATGTTTGCAGCCCTTTGCTGCAGGTGCTTCAGTATTTCCACGCCTCTCTTGTACAGCGCCCAGTGCACCCCGTGTGAGGGGGCAGAGGGGGATGTTCCCCTCCCTCGACCTGCTGGCAGTGCTCTTCCTAACGCAGCCCAGGATGCTATTACCTCCTTTGCTGCACGGGCGCGTGTGCTGGTTCATGGTCAGCATGGTGTCCACCAGGTCCCCAGTGCCTTTACTGCAGAGCTGCTGTCTAGAGCTGGCCCCTAGCCTGTCCTGGTACATGGAGTTGTTCCTCCCCAGGAGCAGGACTTGGCATTTCCTTTTCTTGAACTTGATGAGATCCCTGCCTGCTGATTTCTCCAGCTTGTCAAGATGCCTCTGGACTGTCACCTGCTCCTCAACCAGCTAGTCTCCCGCCCACTCCCCCAAGCCTTGTATCATCTGCAACGTTGCTGAATGCGTGCTCTGCCCCATCATCAAGACCAGCAGGATTCACCCTACTATCAGCCCCTGGGGAAACCACCAGCGAATGGGTAGCTACTGACAGGACCCTCCTAGCACAATACGAAGCATCAGGGACCAGCTTCATTTTCATGCCGTAATATTTTTTTCTATTTCTGCCATAGGAAATAACCTCTTTAAGGAAACCGGAAAGGACTGCAAATTATCTCCAGATTCCCTGAGCATAATACTGCCCAGAGTTTGAAGATGACCTCTGTTAAACAAACTGTGTTTGTCAGCCCTGAATGTCATCTTATTGTATGTGGATGTGAGAATCCCGGCAGCTGAGCAGAACGGTGGCATAGAGATGACATGGCTTTGTTTGTCCTACAGATACCTCACACCTATGGTTGCTCTGTTTTCGTTTTGCTTGCTAATCATCCACACCCAATGCTTACATTTAAGGTCATGCAGCTTTCTGAACACCTGTCATTTTTTTGAAAGCTCCTTTTAATCAGACCTCCTTGGATGGACAAGGATAGAAAATATGTGATCCCTCTCCAGCGGGTTTGATGCATGTGACTTTGAAGACTGCATAGGGCTAGAATGGCAGCGTTACAGGCAAAGAACGAAGTAAGATGAGCTTGCCTGATCTTACCAACACTGATACGCTAACTCTTATCTCTGGAACAAAGCCAGTGTGAACTGCATCTTCTACATTAATGTTTCTGCAGCCTCTCTTTTCACAGAAATTATTTTGTGGTTTTCTTTGCACCTGTAATTGTGTAGACAAAAAGATCATCTGGGAGAATAACAAAGAAATCTACATAATAATTATTGTTTCTGGTTACTTTGAATACATTGAGGCAGAGCTTTAGAAAATAATTGCACTGATCAATCCTAGCTAGGTGCAAGGGAAAATCTCTGAGATGGTGTGTCATGAGAACATTAGGGGAAGAATCTGTAATTCTCTTAAGCAAGCATAATGCTAAGGAGTATGCTGTGTTAAAATGCTTGACTTCATGTCTGGTCGTACCAGATGGCTCCCATCAAGAGGCAGATGTTTCTCCCAATCTCCTCTTCAGAACGGACATCAGAATTTAACCACGCCCATGTATCTGAACACATAGCATGAACAAAAACATATGCTGAAGGTATCAGCTTCATGTGACTGCCGAGTGAAAGCTCTGGGGTAGCAGATAGAGCTTTGTGGGGAAGCATTTCTTGGAAGTGATAGATGAGGAATTTGAAAAATATGTCTGGCTTCTAGGAAGGTAAAGGAGAAATTCTGCAGCTTGTTAAGTTTGAAACATGCTTAGCTAAATTTCTCTTCAAATATGTTACCCTGCTGTGGGTGTTCTGGCTTTAATGAATATTCAGAATGCATTATATAATGCCTCTTAAAGGTGACTTGGCGGAGTGTTTTCATAGTTAGACTGATGATTTTAATGCTGCACGCCTGTCACAGCATATTTAAACCACAGTAATACCCATTCTGTAGTAATTTTGGGAGGCTGTAGGGTAGAAGAAGGCCAGCCTCCAGAAGTCTATGAGCAGCTTGCTGAAATCTGCAAATGGAAAAGAGGCACGAAACACGGCGTGTACCTTACTGCTCCCCAGAGAGCTGTGGAGTGATTGGCAGCGGGGTGTGGCAGCAGCTCACCGGTGGCCCGAGGACCCTGCTGCTGCCCAAAGCTGGGGTGTGCAGCTGTGATGCAGGCTGGCCGAGCAAAGTCACTCTCATCAATCCCCTGCAGCTGAGGATTTGCAGCAGCCAGTTGCCCTGGTGCTAGACAGCCCCATTGCCAATTACGTGATGTAATCTTATTGTGAGAGCTGCATCTGGACTACTCGGGAGCTGCACAGAAATTGTCTGAGAGTCACAAATCAGCCAGTTCCTATGGCAGGGAGCTTATATTGATTTGTATATAGTTTCTAAGTGTGAGAAGTCTGTGAGGTGGTGTTACGTTTAGATATTTCAAAAAATTATGGACACATTTAAAAGCTCTTGCATCTCTTCTGTGCTGTGTACACCCAGACACCTCACTGCAGCCTCTGTGATAACCGGTGACAGAGTTCACTTGGGAAGGTGAAATAACCTCATCCTATTTTTTGAGGGTTTCCAGTAGGAAGTGAAGTTTTAACCTCCTCAGAAGCCTGCAGGACTTACCGTCAGAAGCCAGAGCAGCTTTTGCTCTGTGTAAGCACCCTGTGTAAAAGAGGTTTGGGTAGTTTCCACTGTGGCAATCCTTTCCTGTTTCTAGATTCTTGACTGCTCAGCCAAGGACCTTCTGGCAGGTTTTCTGCTGGCTTTTGCAGATGCAGCTAAGAGAATGAATTTAACAAAAGAATACAATAAAATGCACATCTGGTGCTTGATCTCACTCACACTGAATTATTACAGATATTGTTAATTGCCTTCAAAATGAGACAATACAAATTCTTAGCATCATCATAATCAATTAGCAGGCAGCTTAAATGTGTACTTTCACCAAGTTTTACATCACATAACTCTTTGTGTTTGAAAATGCAATCTTCATGCTCTGATATTTCTGGCAAATATCTTTGGCAAAACTCTCTGCTCTTCAGTGGAAATATAGCAGAGACTAATTTAGCTTCTCAACCTTTGTTTTTCTTGGGCAACCTGAAAGAAAAGAATATAAAAGAGAAATCATCTGTGAAAGTTACTTTTTCCCCACTGCTCTTTCTCTACAAGAGGAGTTAGTTTTACACTGTGGCTACCCATGAAACCCCAGCACAGACGCATCCTTTTGGCCTGCTATTGAAATTCCTTCAGGCTATTGTCTTTACTCGTAACATAAACCACTATGTACTCTGTAGCGGCTGCTCCCACCGTTAGCAGTTAAGTTAGGTTTTGCATCCTGAAGCTCACAGATACCTGAAATGCGTGACTTCAAAACACAGACCAACACTTCTTCCTGTCCTGAGCTGCGATACGAACATCCCTTCGCTCCTCTGTAGAGGGACAATATGCCTAGGCGTTTTCTCATTAATTCATTTGGGAAGAGAGTGAATAGAAGCCAATGGCAGGGATTCCTGTGCCTTCATAAGAGAAGTTAATTCAGGCTCTTGACCAGGCCATCGATCAGAAATGCCAGAAAATTTTTTGGACAGCTGCAACTTCAGAACAGCTATTTCCAGCCTATGCCTGCAGGGTTCTGGGACCCAAGAGAGTCTGTTGGTGGTTATCAGGATAAACACTTTGCTGTCTAGTAAACTGCAGGTGTGAATGTTTTAGGGCCCCCCATCTCCACTGGAAAATGTACAGAGGTAAAAAACAGCAAGCAGCTGAAAAGCCCTGCCATGAAGAAAAGCGTGCACTTCTACAGAGATGTGCAAAACGTGTATGCAGACCAAACCCTTTGCTCTTCCCTTCCCTTTAAAATCACCGCCACGAGTCGTCATCCCAACGAGAAACTTCCGTGTGTTGGACCTCCTTGGAGGCATGCAGGTGGCAGCAGTGCGGCTGCCCGGGTGAAAGCGCTGCGCTCTGTCCCCGCCAGGTGGCACAGCCGGGCTGCTGTCGGGGCTGCGATCGCATAAATCCGTCCGGGGCTGCCTTCAAGCCAAGTACCGCAGTGATCCTTAAGAGAAATGGAATCTCGTAAATACAGCAGTACAACAGCTCTTACTTATACGGGGAAAAAAAGCCGCAACTCTGCTTAGAGCAACAGGGAAGAACCCACTGAGCTGGGAAATTGGAAGTGTATTGTTTCATCTGTATTAGGAATAGGTAAAATTTATCAGGTAAGATCAAAACCGTTTCAGGACCGAGGGTAATATATTTGTGCTTATGGTGGATCAAAGAAAGTTCAGAAAAAGAAACAGGAATGAAGGGATAAAGGGAAGAAGCTGTGTGTAATGATTAATCGAAAAGAAAAATCATAGCATGGCAAACGAGATAGGCCAAGTCAAAAGTGACCAAGAACAGAGCTGCTGTTAGAAACGATATCAAAAATCACTTGGTTTTGTTCCTTGCTGAGAAAAGATGTGCCTGGCAACAGAGCAGTCGCAAGCAGGTGAGAATGAGATGAGACAAGCATCATTTCTTGTCAAAGCAGGGATGAAAACAAGTACATCCAAAGCAGAAGGGGGAGGATTTGCAGCAACAGAAATGATCAAAGAAGACATATCATATACTGTGCTGGCATAAGAGACAAGCATGGTAGCTTCCTAAGTTGATCGTACAAACCATAAATTAGGGCAGTAATATTAGGCGTAATTATATGGACTGGTGAAAGTTGAGTTCCACATGCATTAGAAGGAAACCCATAATCGTAGATTGAGACACTCAGAAACAGTGTGGATGTTTGCATAACATGAGAGTTAAATCCTTCTTTCAACTTTATCTGAGAACTTTCTGTATGATGCTGAGATTTTTCTTTTCTATTATTTCAGGAATATCTTGAAGGAGAGAGATTTTTATATTCTGTCCTCTTAATGGCAAAATTTGGACTTACTTCAGTGCTGGTGATGGGCATTTTTAAAGCCAAGGAAAGAGGTCTTAACAGTGATCCAGGTAGGAGGCTCAGTCAGCATACCCTCTGCTGTGGGGGCCAACTTTTACAGCTTTTGATGCATCACACAGATGTAGAGGAATAGTCCCCTGAAGGAGATGTATTGAGCACGGAGAAGCCACAGTACCCTGGGGTATTCTGTCACTAGGTTTTAGGCAAACGTATATATTGTATGCATCTCAGTCTGACAAAAATGCCTCTGTCTTAGTGATGCAAATGAATAGGGTATATGTGTCTGCTGTGGGGGGAGGATGATGTTCAATATGCTAAATTCACATTTTTTTATAGCAGCAAAATAACAGTTTAGTAGAAAAACAGATTTGAATGCAAGTGTCAGAACCATCTTCACACGGAGTTCAATTACAATTGAGGCTTTCTGGTAAACATTTTACTTTTCAACTGAATGTTTTGCACACTATTTGCATGAAATCTTTCTCTCTTTCCCTTGTTGGCTGACTTCATGCCCTTTTGGCTTGTCCTTTTTTTTTTTTTTTATCAAGCCTAGTGGTGATTCACTGGAAAAAAATCCATTTAGCCAGTGAGCAGGAATTTATGACCTATTTACAAGTGAACTTCACTTTCCGTAGGCCCAAACCAACCCAGGAGCAGTCCCCAGACTGCTGACCCCCAGTTCCAAGTGATTCCCAAGGACTCACCTCCAGGCCATCTGCACTTACCTCGCCTGGCCTGCCATGCCATAGGCACTATTGTTCACCATTCGCTCACCCATACTATTTTCCCTTTCATTTGCTTAAGAACTTAAATTCATGGGGATGGACAGCATGCCTTCTGAAAGGTCTCTAGGAAATACTGCATGCAAAAAAAGGCTGAATTCTGGGACACCGGCAGACTTGCTCTGGCATGGCAGCAAGCAGAAGGAGCCCTCAAAAGGCCTGTGATATTTGGGAGCTGCTGACACCAGTCTCCCTTGGCTCAGAAAGGCTGCAATCCCAGCCAAGAGGTGCAAAGGCCCGTGGGGCACTGCTTGTGAGTAACACAGACATCAGGCCACATATGCCACCTTCAGAGCATTTCATACCTCTTCTAGAGAGTTACGTGCTGAGTGCTGTCACCTCAGAGCTGGCACCTGGGCTGCTTCCAACTCTGCCACACAACCTCCACATTTCTTAGAGGATAACCTGCCAGTGATTAGTGGGACGAGCTCATAGTCTCCCGACTTTCACCACAGGATGGCAGTGCAAGATTTCGATTTTCCACCTCTGCTGATACCGTGTATGTTCACGTCTTGTGCGTGTGACAGCGCAGTTAGGCAGAAAATTTAAAACAGTAGTGCTTTTTTCCATTTTGAAAACAAAGATGTAGTAGTTTCCTGTCAAATAGAACTGAATTATGAAACCACAGAGCCAGTAAGAAAACAACGCTGCTGCTGGGCGTGAGGTGTTGCCATAAGCACCACACTTCAGAAAGGCGCCTCAGCTTTGTTTCTGTGCTGACTATGCTTTTAATCAATTTACAGTTTAAAAAAAAAATCATTGTAGAATTTATATTGTAAAGGTGATATATTCCAAGTGGCTTCTGAATTCAGAGAGCTAGTGTTAAAAAATTGCCTCTTCGGCAATTCTTCGGCAGCACGCTCGCTGCCAGCACAATCCCAAAGCACGATGAGCTGACAGAGCTGCAGGTGGTTGCCAGAAGGCCAGCCCAGCCTTCCTCCTCTGCCCCTAGCTTCCAGTCCCCATTTTGTTTTTGCAAGACAGACCAGGTCCTCTGATTCATTTGAAAATGTACCTGACAAAACCAAACGGCTTTTAACGGGGTTGGTGCCCCCAGCCTGTGGCACAGTCGTGGGGAGGCAGTAGGGGCCTGGGCACATCCACTTCAGCCACATCTGGCGTGTGGCAGCGGGGCTGGAGAAATCTCTCAGTCCTGGGCCCTGCTGCTGGGCTGTTGATTCAGCTGATGTGGCAGCGCAGGTGCTGTTAGCTAGCGTGGTGCTCACAGCAAAATGCTGATGGCATAGCTTTCCCCGTGACATTTTTGTCAGGATGAATTGCGGTAAAATATCATCAGGACTATATTAAAGCCAAGGGCAACACAGGTTTTAAAAAACGTGGTGTTCTTTGAACTGCTGCTGAAACACAACCATATACGCTGCTTCTTAGTGATAAATGCATCCCTGCTCGGGAATGGCACTGATTGCATAGATAAAGCTGTATAAAAAGAATATGCAGGTGAGCTCCGAGACTCTGAATGCCATACTGACATCTTTCATAATTTCTCAGATTATATAAGAACCATGTCTGTCGTGAAAAAATTAACAGGTTAACGGATGTGTTGAAAATATGAGCTCACTGGCTCAAAAACATGAAGGCACATTTTATTTTTAAATCCATCATCATTAGCATAAAGCATTGAATGCTGAGGCTCTGACATGATTTTTCGTCCTTGGGACTGGCAGCCCTATATTTTCTTCCCTGCTACACTGTCCCAGTGGCTGAAGGATAAGGTGTATTTGGATCTTGGTTTGAATGCAAGTAAATGAAGGCTGGGCACTTTCAGCTCCGGATTTTGTTGAGCACAAGCTCTGCAAGGCACAGCTGGTTGGGTGGGCAATGCTCACCTATCTGTTCAGACTGCTGCTGGAGGCAGATAGTTTGAGCTTTTGTTTTTGATGTTAAAGGGTTCTTCAAGTGGCAGCTATCTGTCAATGTTGCTGCTTTTTTAAAGCTTCTGTACATGTGTTTAGTGGTCCCAATAGTCCACTGAAAGATAAACAAAACGCAGAGTTCAGCAGTGCCGTTTGAGGTGTAATAATGGCTCCACATAACTGCAGCAGGGCAGCAGTTCTGCTTTCTCCCCTTCTCAATAATGGGCAGTTTTATGTTTCAGACAGTTTCTGGGATGACTGATATGATCTTGCTGTCTCTAGTACCAGCTTGTATGTTGTAGGAGTGTACTCTGGAAGACTTAATGGAGGAAAAATACATTTTCCATAGTGTGTACTACCCAGTGGTCTTAGCTATATCTCAGAGAAGTGTTACTCTTAACACTGTCAGTCTTACACTTCACCCTGTATCAGTAACATTTCTAAAATCTGGTATTTTTCTCTGCAGGGTAACTTCAAGTAAATCTCCTTTGTGTCTGTAAAGAAGAAATTTATTTATTTATTTATTGTTTCCCCAGGACATTCCTTTCTCTCCACCTTTTCTAATGGTGTAGAGATAACTGAAATAAATCTTTGGTGGTACAGCTAATACTCTCATATTTTTCAAGATGCAGCTTCCCAAAACAGAGACACTGCAGTTTCACAAGTACACAGACCCCAGGCATGTCACACAGCCTGTAAGGAATTAAGCTTCGTGAAAAACTATCACAGCTATCAGCAACACAGGTGAGATGACAGCACCCACCCCTCTAGGACAGAAGCGTGCAGGCAGTGAGAGTGGAGGTGGAGGCAGACCACAACTATGGGCAAACACTGCCAGTTGCCTCTAATGCTTGAATTACTTGAGCTGGAGCTGAGCTGCCCCCCTTGGAAGGGAGGGTGCTACAGCAGGTACCGTTTTGCCTTTTCATCTGCATGCGTGCATTTCACAGTTCCTTTCTCTCAGTGCTTTCCTTTGGCAGTGGCAGCTAGGGGCTGAGGAGAGGAGAGGAAGAGATGGTTGAAAGTAGAAATGAAAATGAGCGAAGGAAAGAGGAAAACAAAAAGGAGAAAGAAAGAGAAGGGAGGAGGGCAGGATACCTAAAGGGCATGGAGAATATAGATACCAACTGAATGTCTACAGTGGTAGGGAGGGGTCTCAAAAAGAAACAATCATAAAAGAGCAACAGACGAAGTGGTATTGCCTGTGCACAAGCACGTGCTCACACATGTCAGAATTGACAGAAAATGATGTGAGAAGGAGGGAGGCTATCTCACACAGCAAGAGGCAGGTTTAGGCTGTCTGTGGCCATCTCAGTTACAAGAAGACCCCAAATGCCTCCTGTTCTGCAGCCAGTGAAGATGATGCTGTAACATCAAGGCTCTGGAGGTGCCCACAGCTGCTGTCCTGGAGCTCCCTTCATCTGCAGCACCAACACAGAGAAACACATCCAGGGGAGCCAGGCAGGGCTGAGAATAAAACCCAGATTTCCTGTGCCTCAGCTCTATCCACAAAGCCATCGGTTCCCCATGCAATAACCTGACAGTACAGAACGTATGGTGATGCAAAGCCACAAAGAAACTAAATACAGAGAGTAGTGGGCGTATGAGTTGCATGCAATGTTTCCCTTTTCACTGCAAATTTTTCGTTTACTGTTATTTTTGCATAGCGCTGTGTGACTGAATTCCCATAAAGTGGTCTCCCACACCTCAGGTAGTTACTAGAGAAAGAGGCAGTCACTAGGCTGATCTGTGCCTGGAAATTAGAGAGAGACAGACACAGAACAGGCATTTGAGAAAGAGACTGCAGCACAGGAAGGGATATATGAACCACTCCGGCACAATTCGGTTGTTAGGCAAATGATTAAAGCTAAAAAGGAGAAAAAATGAACTGCTTCCCTGGTTGTATATATAAGCTGGACATTTGTGGAGAGTGAGTGAGTGGAGTGGTTATCAACAATAAAGGAGTAATAAAAAGATAAGATCTTTGCATTCCAATTAAAAGAAAAATCATTGCAACAGGATCAGATGTTTTCCCTAGCAAAGAGGCAAAGAATTTTTCTCCAGGCAAGAGACAAATACCTACCTCTTCTATTTTATCAAGTATTAACCCATAGGCCTCTGATAGTAAAAGGCAGAGAACCAACATTTCTATTGCAGATGAGAAAACACATTTTTTTTTTTTTTTCTTTGCACAAATTTGAAGAAAGATTGGACTAATGAATCAATGGGGTGGAGGGAAACCAAGCTGTTGGGAGATTAACATCGGGGAAACTTCAGAGCTAGATGGCTTTTCTAGTGGAGCAGTGTTAGAAATTAAAGAAGCAAATATCAGCTTTGCTTCCCCTTCCTGCCACCCCCACATTAGCCACATTTTTGCAAAACATACCATGCAGCAGGTACTGGTTCAATGGTAAGGCATACTTCTGTGATAATCATTTTTCTCACTGACACTTTCAAAGCTCCAAACCCAGGAAAAAAAGTATCAGAATAAATGATCCAATGGAACAGAAATAGGTTTGCCTTTTCTTTACCATTTCTTTCAAAACTTCTCTAAAGTAATTAGAGTGATGCCTAAGGGTTAAGCACACAGTTTAGAAGATTTTGAAATGACAGTTTTGGGTTGTGCTCTCTCTGTCAGTGGTGGGAGAAAACAAGATAATCAGAGAGAAAGTTGGTTTCACTGACTAACCTTAACGAGTCATGTTGAAGACTGTTGCTGTTTACAAAGTCAAAAAATGTCACTGATTTAACTCCTGAAGAGGCCTGCTAAGTATAACCAAAACTTCAGACATTATTTGAAAGATAGAAGTGCTTCATAATTCGTTATCAACTATAATTTTTAGACCTGCTTGTTTGTTGATATTTTTCAAGTCTGTTTTTTGTGGAAAATTGATTTTTTATTTTGTGCATGTACAGTGTAGACCTGATAAAAGTATCTGCTTACCATGGAAAATGCTGATTGTAATTGAAAAAGAGGAGGTCTGAAAATATAAGGAAATGCAACATTTTGGGAGGCATACTCAAGACAACATAATTTCATTTGAATGTGACATAGTGGTACCTCTTATAAACTGGTGACTTGGTTTCCCTGTTCTCTTCCATGAACAAGTTTCTCATTCTGGTCTCAGGTCCTGCTGTGCTTTGCTTGTTGCATGACAGCCGTCTGGTGTCATGGGAAGAGTGGTCTGATGGGGACCCTTGCTCAGGCAGGTGGCAGTCCTGACTTTTAACGAGGTACTGCAGTCACATTTATAGATTACAGTTTGGAAGTTACCATTCCTCTGATGAAAGATGACAATTTTCCTGTGTGAAATTCCTTCTCTAAATTTCCTGACTAGAATTTATGTTTATCAGTCTCCTAATTCCAAAACCTCTTCTCCAACACTTCTTTTCCTTTGACAATCCAGTAATGGCTTCATTCCCTTCCCTATCATTGGTTCATCTTTCTTCTTATGTGCAAGCGTAGATCAACTGAAACATGTATATCTCTTGTCTCCTTCCAATAGCAATCTGATTCTTTACATTAACCTTAAATTTCAAACACATCAAGGAGAAGGGTAAGAGGTTTTTGTAGCTATCATTTGTTTCAGTACTGGAATTCAACAGAAATTCATTACATCCCCCACTCTTACATTTACATTATTAAAAAAATATATATTTTAACAGCCTTTGGCAAAACACAGATTAGCAAGCAAACAGAGCTTCCTGGTAAATACTCGAAGGCTCAAATCTGTAAGCAGCAATCTGAGTTATTGTGTATGTTCAGTACAATGTCTTGGAAGTACTTCAGCAGGTGTTTATTCTGTAATTACTGCAAAAAAGTACATACATGTATGCATATATGTATGTAGTTCCAGACAAAGATTCCTCATGTACGTACCCAAGTGGTGTCTCAGACAAAGATTCCTCATGTAGGTACCCAAGTGGTGTCTCACACTCATTGCTTGCGGTCAGTCGGTATTATGAATACATCCTTAGTAGCAAGATGACAGTTACATCCTCATGCCAGGGGAATACCCAGAACAGCATTAATAGATGTCAGCTGCAGGAAAATTGGCTGACCCATTGAACCTTTATTTTTTGCAGAGTAGATAGTAGCTATGTAATATTTATTTAAACATTTTAACGTTGCGTATGTTTCATGAGGAATGTGTTTTTAGACGTGGGTGTCCAGTACTGTGCAAACTATCTGTCTAAGTAACCTTTTACTAGGTTCTGGCAAAATACTGAGACTCATCTTAAAATAGGCCAACAGCTGAGCTTCTCCAGGGTGCCTAGCTGATTTAGTCCTAGCCCAGAGCCCTTAGAGCCCAACCATAGCTTAGGTGCCTGTAGTCAGGTGAATGCGAACACTCTCACCCAAACAGTTTCATATACTTGGTCTAAGATAGGGCATTGAACTTGAACTTTTGTAGTCTAGGTGGTTGCCTGGATGATCAGGCTACTGGCTAGTATGGGGTAAATTTCTTACCCTCTCCTTTGAGGGGTCTTCTACTTAATATCAATAATTAAGTACTGATTTGAGAAGGTATTTGAACTCTGAACTCTACTGTATTTCCCAACTAATGGCTAAAGAGTCAGGACGTCTTCTCTCTCCCTGTTCTTTTCCCTCGACTTCCATTTCTAGTCCAGTGGTAGTTAATAATTTATATGAAATGGAATATTCCCAACAGCAAATACGGAAAGAAACCAATCCCCTGGTACTAATATCATCCACAAGTTATGCCACTAATTAAAGATTTGGGAGAAAAAGTTTGGATGCAAGAGCCACCTTTATGTAGATGAGAGCTTGTATCAAATAATATTTGTTTGAGATGAGCTTAATACTTTATGGGTCCAGTCCTCGTCTGCCTGCTTCCTTGCACTAACCAGACTCCTCTCCATGTAATGAGTACTGGGCAAAGTGAGAGATACCGAGCTATAATAAATTGTTTTAGAACAAAGTTACCCCAAAAATGCAATGCCGAGATGCATACTGCAACCCTGTTGGCCTTCCAGGGTCTTTGAAAAAATGTTATGAAATCTGCTTTTTTTGGTTCATTTAAAATGTTATAGTCCCCTCATTATTTTCATTAACTGTGTTTTCCTAATTTTGATTTTAAAATAGTGATTATAAGTATTAAAACTTTAATGTTTCCCTTTTCTGCTTCCATCCCCCTACCTTTTCTGGTTTAGCATAAATGCCAGCAGAAGAAAATGCATACTCAGACTTTACTCATCCACTGGCTGTCAATATTCTGTACTAAATTAAGTACAAAACAGTCAGATACCTGGTACTCTGGAAACATGGCTTTAACCAACAGTACTGTGATACCTCAGGAAACTATGCACCAACAACCAGCTCTATCCTGATGAGTAACAGGAGAGATTTGTCATTATCTTCTCCAGATGAACTCCACTTTCAGAAACAATTACACATCAAATAATTTTGCACACAGGCACGTTTTCCTGAACAATATGGGAAGGACAAACTTTTGAATTAAAAAAAAGAGAAGTTCAGATCAATCATGCTTATTTTCAACTTGCTTTAAACATGCCATTTCCTTTTTTTCTTTAAATAGTTTTCTATGTGGTTGCTGAAAAAACTGTGTGAGAGAAGAAACAATGCTCAGACAAGGAAAGTCCCTGGTGGTTTTTAAACACCATTTTATTATTATTTTTTTTAATTAAAAAAAGAAAGATCTAATGAGCACATCAGTCATAGAAACCCCTTATCATCATGACTGCTGTTTAAGTTTTATGAAGAGTAAGTGAAATGACTACAGAGATGTCTCACGTTAGTCTATGGAGGTGTCTAGAGTGGTTTGCGAAGGTACATTCTAAAGGAAGCATTTTTTTAAGTCGCCAAGTTAGATCTGAAACTGTGTTAATCAGACAAGGAGATCAGCTATGCAGATGATTATTTAGGTGTATAATTTTACATTGCTTAGTGTGCACAGTCACAGGAAAAGAAGATACTTATATAAGCCAGAAAATGCATTGATCCTTTGCAAGAAACAAGAAAATACCTTTCTTTAGAATATTGTCCCCAAGTATTTTGGTTTTCTCTAGATAATATTCTAATGACTGAAGCTAACAGCTCTGAAGACTGACTGTTTTTCTATGTACAGTACATGTACGACACAGATAATGCTCTTGGGAGATCTCTCTATATCATCATCTTCATCTAACTTTCTCAAGAATTTCTGACAGATCCTTAAAAAGAATTTTGGAATAACCAGAAAAGAGATTTTTTCCAAGGAAATGCATTTACAGTACTGCACCAAACCTTCCATAATTTTTGAGATGTTAGTTGTGGTAGGCAAATGGTCCTACAGTGCAAACACACACATTAAAGATCACAGTTAGGAACCTTTACAAATGTCTATAGTGTTCAGAGAATATTTTGGAAATCTAAAATCTATCAAACCTTGTTTCCGTCAGAGAGGACATAATGTCAGACTGTTTAAAATATGCCCATTGTCACTTTTTACTGTAGAAATCATGACCAAGTTTGCAGGTGCTAGCTATTACTTTTGCAATCAAGCGGCAGAAGGTAAATAATTTCAGAAGTGCACAAACTAGAGATTCTGACATGTGGACTTTGTTTTCAGACCATGGTCTAGCACAGAAGAACTAATGATTGGGATAACTCTGACAGACAATTTTCAATAAAGGTAACACCAGATCTGCTAGGTTGCTTGTAATGCCACTATGCGGTATTGGTAACTGGAATGCATCAGTTAGCCAGGCTGGACAGCATCCACTTCTCTCTTCACCTTTCTGTAGGGTCAAGCAGCTGAATTCAACCAGATGAATCTGAGGAATGGATGAAGGATGAGGAAGTCTAAAGTCACCTGTATGATGGCTTCACTCCTATCACAAGTGGTGTGATTCAAGGAGGTTTCCAGCATTCAAAACAGTTATTTTTGTCTCATTTCATCTACCTAGGACTGAATATAGCAACAAATTTCACGTATGATCAGAAAATACCATTTTCAGCTTGAAAAATTTGGAAGATATGGTCTTAATTCCTGATTTACACCATATCACAGGGATTCACATCTAGTGATACTGTGAAGTCGATTGCCATAACACGCTGTTTGTGGAGCCGCTTTTGCAGACTGCGGTAGTGCGGTCACGTGACAACGTGCAGCAGGCTGACTGTGAATCAGCAACATGGCATGGCTTGGAAAGCTGTGCCAGCTAGCCGCCACTGAACGCGTCACTGGCCAGTGTGGTTCGTGACCATTTCAGCATGCAAAACTGAAAATAATATCGGGGAAATCTGTGATCATAGAATCAAAGCATCATAAAGGTTGGAAAAGACCTCTAAGATCATCTAGTCCAACAGTCAGCCCAACACCACTATGCCGGCTAAATCATGTCCCCAGGTGCTACATCTACGTATTTGTTGGACACCTCCAGGGACGGTGACTCCACCACCTCCCTGGGCAGCCTGTTCCACTGCCTGACCACTCTCTCAGAGAAGTTTTTCCTCACATCCGACCTGAACCTCCCCTGGCGCAGCTTGAGGCCGTTACCTCTCGTCCTGTCACTGTTACCTGGGAGAAGAGGCCGACCCCCACCTCACTGCAGCCTCCTTTCAGGTAGCTGTAGAGAGCAGTAAGGTCTCCCCCGAGCCTCCTCTTCTCCAGACTGAACAGCCCCAGTTCCCTCAGCTGCTCCTCATCAGCCTTGTGCTCCAGAACCTTCTCTGACTTTGTTGCCCTCCTTTGGGCACGCTCCAGGGCCTCAATGTCCTTCTTGTAGTGAGGGGCCCAAAAGTGAACACAGCACTCGAGGTGCGGCCTCACCAGAGCTGAGTACAGAGGGACGATCACCTCCCTGTTCCTGCTGGCCACACTATTCCTAATGCAAGCCAGGATGCCGTTGGCCTTCTTGGCCACCTGGGCACACTGCTGGCTCATTGTTCAGCTGGCTGTCCACTGACACCCCACAGGTCCTGTTCCTCTGCACAGCTTTCCAGCCACTCTGCCCCAAGCCTGTAGCATTGCATGGGGTTATTGTACCAAAGTGCAGGACCCGGCACTTGGTCTTGTTGAACCTCACGCAGTTGACCTCAGCCCATCGATGAACCTGTCCAGATCCCTCTGCAGAGCCTTCCTTCCCTCAGGTAGATCAACACTTCCTCCCGGCTTGGTGTCATCTGCAAACTTACTGCGGGTGCACACAATGCCTTCATCTAGATCATCAGTAAAGCCCGTTGACCTACCTCTTGCTGTGGTGATTGAGATCAGCTGAGCTGAAAGAGGAGCCAGCCCTGGCACCTTGTCACCCTGAGAAAATAGGAGTCTGAAGCCACACAGATGACTTACAATGATTTTTAACTGTGCTTTTTCCACAAGCAGCCAAATTCCTTTCTCCTTCCCTATGAAACATTTGGAAGTAGAGATGAAGAATAAGGTTACTAGGGTTTTATTTTAAGCATTCTCAGATACTCTGGAAAGGTTTTGTCTGCCTGGATGTACAGAATAAATTTGTGATCATTCTGCTTGCTGGATTAGGTTGATGTTTTCCTTTAAATTTATGTTTTCAACTATATTTGAGCTATGTACTTGGAGGCCTTCAGCCATGAATCCCTTCTTTCCTAGCAGTGATAATTAGCCCTGATTGTTCATTTCTGTGTCTGTTACAAGCAGGAAGCACTGAAGTTCTGAGCATGGATTGCTACGTGATGATTATACAGTGTCTTTTGTAACACTGGGGGAAAAAGCAGAGACTCCTCACAGAACAGTTGTTTTCAATATACAGTGTTCTACCACCAGAAAAGGTACTCTTATTTATTATTAAAAGTCAGCAACTAGGCTGTCTAGGCATTAATTTCATCTTCCCATAATTACTGAGTGCCTGCCTCTGCTCAGACACAAGGTGGTGAGTCACCTTTCAAACCTTTCCCTTCCTGTCGCTCGGGCCCTGTGCTACATCACACTTGGTTCAGCAGGAAAAAATCACTAGGCAAAGCTGGCTTTCAGCAATGAATTCTTAAGCTTCTCTTAAAATGAGGCTGCAAAATGAAATCATAGCATTTTGTTTTCTTGATTCTCCATCAGTCCATACTCTGTTACCTCTTTCAGTGTGCAAATTAAGCCTGGCTCTTGTGGTTCAGCCTCTGTTTAGCACAGCTGTAGTTAGCAGTTGGCTGAACACCCAGCTCTATCACTTTGTTTCATAGCTTTCCCATCAGCAATTGACAATTATAGACCAGTCTTGTTAGTTTTTTTTTCCGCAGGTGCCTGACTCTGGAAACCCAGCATTTGAATTAATAATTTTTTTTTTTTTTTCCCCCCCTCCAAAATTAACATTCCTAAAAAAATAAACAAGAAAACCACCAGCACAAAACACATTATTTGTGAGAATGGCTGTCCCTGTTCTCATGCTCTGGCCAAGCAGATCACTCCATTAGGTCACAGGCAATTCAATAGGCTAAGCTGAACAACAAACATGGCAGCAACGGGAAGTGCATGTAACTTCATGTGCATTAGAGAGTCTTCATGGCAAATCAATTTCCTAGAGCATTTTTCGGGACTGAAAAATTTTACAGTTCATAGATCTTTGAACGGTAAATGGAACAATCATCATCTTGGCTCATATTTCACCTGCTCTGAGTTGGATGCCATCACTGAAGTTGAACTTGAATATTCATTTACTGTTAGGACTTTGTCTCTAGTGTGTAGTGATCTCCAAGCACTAGCAGAGGTGCTCCCTGTTAGCTGTCCCCACCTCAGCATCAGAAGACTGTTCCAGACATAAACTTCTGTGTGTCAGCAGTCCTTGGGCTGGGGCAGTGGTTTCCTCTGGGTAAATGCTAACCATATGCTAATTTACCTTCACATGGCAAAGACAACTCTTTTCCTGCAGTGTAAGTTTAGGTGCACTACCAGCTGAGCTGGTGAAGTTTAACTTCACCTCTCCTCCCTGCTTCACCTGTTCACTGCTCCTCATCTGAGTATCACTACTGGCAATATGAGGGCTCTGTGTCTGCTTCAGCACAAAAGAAAAGAACACCACAGCTGAACAATATCATAACATTAATAATTTCCAGACAGTATTTTCCAGTGATGAAGTGCACATGACTCGCCTACTGGGCCATCAAAGTTACCTGGAGAGATTAGATTAAAAGAGCAAATAAAAACATATGTAAGGTAGCATCCGCATTAGGTGATATGATAAACATTGATTACTGAAAGCATTAATTCCCACAAAAAGGGACACACAACAGACTGCATGCATCTTCTGTTCTGTATAATCTCATCCACCCAAGGGGCACTTCCTCCCACGGTCTGTGATATCTGGGGGGGTGGGGAAGGGGAAATGTTCAACTTGCACTTCCTTTAAGCCCTAGAAGAGATAGACATAAGATGTAATAAAGGGGGAAAAAAACAAACACCACTAAGCCCACAGCACACACCGGCACTTCAGTGACACTAGGAAATTCATATGCCTTTTCTAGAGTGTTATCATCCTGTATTTTATCCCCTGCCACTTCCACACAAAGCACGTGCAATCACAGTTCCCTTATTAGAGATCTTGCCTTCCTTTTCCTGGAGACGTCCTGGTCTTCTCTCCTGGGCCAGTCTGTACAGTCCCTGTGGAGTGTCTGACCTGCTGCCTCACTCCTCTTTTTTTTTTTTTTTTTCCCTCTCATCTTCAGCAGACAAATTGCTCTCCTCCCTTCTTCCTGGTGTTTTTCCAATATCCTTGGTTTCACTCTTCAAGACTGTGCTTCATAATGCGAAATTGCAGAGCGTATGAGGATAGCAGCCCTTTCATATGTACTTCTGAGTGTCCTTGCACTCAAAAAGTGAATCTAATTTGTAAGTGTTGGTGTAAAAAACATGAATGCAATTTCCTGAAGTTTTGCATGAGACGTGTGGGAGCAACAACGTACCTTTCATATCCTGCCAACTTGACTTCATAAGGTCCTGGAGAATGTAGACTCTAGGGACAGTTGATAGCCAACTTGTTATTTTGTATAGCTCATATTTGTTATTTGACCTTTCCATGGGCAGGTCTTTCTGTATATTGGAATATGTATGTGTCTATCCCTCTGCCCATGGCCCACATCTGCGTTAGATCCTTCATGAAGCAGATCCACTATACCACATACTTACTTTGGGAGCAGTCGATTCTGTAGGAGTTGTGAAACAGAGTGAAAATGCTAATTCTTAAGTGGATTACCTCTGGTTTAGAGGCCGAATAAGTTTAACTAAAGCTCTTGTAGTATCACACCTAGTACTGGGTGCTAGGTAGGAAGGTGGCTGTTAGCATAGTTATAAGCAATGCCAAAGTTAAATGAAAAAGAATAATTTCTACTTCAGGTTGTACCTATCTGTTGTGTGTGTTGTTCTCCCCTTGCCTCTCCCTAGTTTACTGTTAACAGAGCAGAAATTTTACAGCATCTTTGTTAGGCAGACAAACATTATTATCGCTACATCACAGAATGAATGAAGTGAGGCAGAATGGGCTCTAAGGATATGTTTACCAGTTATTATATATATTATATATATTATATATACCAATTATTCAATTAGTAAAGACATAGAATAACTAGTATACAATAACTTGATACTGTTACAAAATGATGATGAAATGGTCCATTGTCCATTTCTTGGCCCCAGCACAGCTGGCACAACATACCTTGCATCCATGCAGATGGTGAGAGACTTCAGCCAAAACAGGGTGGACACTTTCAAATTACTTACTGGAAATGGCTCCTAGTTTGTGTTTATGCCCAATGCATGCCTACAAATTGTTTGAGAGAGTGTTAGTTGGTCCAGATCAAAATGTGCCACAGACAACTTTGCAGCATGCCTTGGCCCACAGCTCATGAGTGCAGACTTAATCAGAGGATCTCACTGAAGGCCACACAACAGCTACATTGCAGTGCTTGGCTTGTAGTGCTTTACTTCATTTTTGGCATCATCTTTTGCTTTCATGAAAACTGCCTCTTTCCTTTTTTGCCTCTGTTCCTCTCCCTCTCTTCCAGCCTGCCTAGGATATGTTGCCACTGCAGACAGGTCTCTAGAGCAAACAAGCATGTTACTATCCTATTCTCTCACTTCTAACAAGGCAAAGAGCATTGGCAATGGTTTAGCATTTTGCAGAAATTCCTAACAACATGTGAGTTATGATTAACTGGAGTTCCTATATAAGCACTAGATTCTGTTGTCCATACAGTCTCAATACCTGCATGTAATGCTCTGTTGAAAACAACAAGGCAAGATACTGCTCGTCATTAGAAAGGATAGCAGATTCCGGCCATAAAGTATTGTGTTATAGTGGAAAATAAAACCACAGACAAAATTCAATACAAAGCAAAATTGATGCACCATACCTCTGCCATGACCTCTGCCAAAGGCTGAAGTTTGAGCAACCAGGAACTGGTGCAGCTTTGTACTGAATGTGTTGAAATCCTACAGCACTGTACTATAAGGCAGTTTAATATCCTTCGTTAAACAAAGTATGCACACTTCATTTTTGTAACATGGGCCATATTAATCTCTGCCTCAGTTCTACTCAATGCATTCAAATCCCTTGATTTATTAATTAGCCCCAGAGCTAACTTTTTTTTTCCACCACTCTCTACCACTGTTGATGCAGCAAGATTTTCATTAATTTTCATGCAACATAGCAAATTGCTTACTACAATTTAGATCTCCATTTGTCTTGAAAAAGTCAGAGGTCTTTGATGAATAGGGGAGTTGAACCAGCATCAATGGGATACTGTATTCCTGAAAAGCTTCATGTAACGAAAGATTCACATTTTTACACACAACTCATCCACTGCTGTGAGAAATACATGAGTTTATTAGAGTGAGCTTAGTACATTTTCTGAGTATCTGTTCTAACTAGCTGGAACAATAGTAGCAATCTGCTATTGGGACACAAACAAAATCTCCATCTTGCAGACAGGAGAGATGAAGCTGCATTCACAAAGCATCCTGAACATGAACCAGAATCTCTTTGACAGAGGATCAAAAAGAAAGCAAAGAAGCTGTAGGTATGTGAAGTCAGGGCTAAATTTATGGTTGTAGAAAAAACTAAAGGCTACTTGTTTCATCCACAGACAGCCATAACACATGCTGCAGGTCAATAGGTGTGTGCATATTTTAATTTCCATCCCACAATTTGTGATCCAGCTGGAATACAAAAAAAAAAAAATCCTTCCAAACAGAACTTCCTATGCTTCTTCACAGTCTTGTCACCTCAAAATTAGCCTCAGGGTATTGGTGCTGACCTTTAGAACTCTGGATGCACACTTTCTCCTCAAAGCACGGCCCCACAGCCATCAGCAGAGGTGTTTGGTTGGAGCTCAGCTGACAGCAGAGGCTGCCACAGGGCACGTGTTGCCAGAGCTGCCCAGGCTCAGCAGCTCACTGCACCAGCTGCAAAGGTGGTCTTGTGTTTTCTTGAGAATTTGGAGAAAAGTGATCTGAGGGATGGATTGCCTTTCTCTTTTATCAGCAAATTGCAAAGCTTCGTAAAGGTATGCCTCATTCCTCTCTGTTTTATAAATATGCCTGCAATGGCTGAAGCAGATCAGAGTAAGCCTGCAGTCGGCATCTGGGATGTGGGCTCACTGTACTTGTGGGCCTGACACATCCACCAAAGTGAAACCTCTCTTTTACCTTACAAAGTACTAAAGAGCAAATCTAATTACTGTGCTTCAATGAGAAATGTCTATATCAAGTTAATAGGGCACAGGAGACAAGCACTGAGTGCTTGTTCCAAACCTGGCCCATGGAAAAAAAGGACCGGTGCTAGTTAACGTAAAATCCTGTAATAACGCTGTGTTCTCTCCTGGGGAACAGAAATGGCTGAGCATTCCAGCATCTCTATGCTGGCAGTAAGTGAGTTGTGTCAGTGATCCCAGCTATAATATTGGATTTTACCATCCACAGTGCTACTAGAAAATGCCTTGATGCATATTACTGAATGAGAGTCCTGAATATGAAGTAGCAACAGAGTTAAAAACAATTCTCAGGCCATCGTACAGGGCACAAACTGACTGCAATAATGAAGATTTCTACACCCAAAAATTGGCTTTTCTTCAGTGACAAGCGAAGTGTAGTGGCAACTGCATGCTGAAGCATGCAGTGGCGCCTAGCTGTGATGATGCAGCTGTCACAAAGTCCTGTTTGTAATGGAGAAGTATTGACATGTGAAATTATTTCGCCGGATGTTTGGATGCCTTAGAGGAGATGGTTCGCATTGTCTCAGGCTGTATGTTGAAAAGACTCAGGAGGTATTCAGACCTTGTTCTGCCTCTTACCTAAATGACCATTATGTCTATGAGAGAATAATCATGAGTTCTCTATATTATAAAGGAACCACTGCTGTTCTTTACAGCGAAGGTGCCATGGATTGATAAACAATCAAAGTGCTTCTTACGCATTCACAGGAGCTTGTATCAGTATGTTAAAGACATGTTGTAAAATACTGGAATGTGTTAACTGCTGAAAAAATTGCTTAAAAAATAGACGCAAGCATATTAATACATTCATATTTTAAGAGTGGGGAAGTATGATATTTAAAAACAATGTAACACAGGTAGTTTTACCAATGATTGCCTGCTATTAGAAGTTATGTCATTCCAAATAAATTGATGGCAGTGATACTAGTCCCCACAGATCTTCTCCTTTACTGTATTGACCTACTTCATATTTTTCCACATTAAAATACTCAGCCTTAAAGATCGCTGTCTTTCCATTACAGAAAATAATAAGCAGATCTTACTGACTGCATCCTCTGGTCCTTACTGATTGTCAGAACGGCTCTTGTATCCACAGTTAGTGCTATGTGAAAAATAAAAGATCCATCACTACAGATTTTAATCTGTTACATGGTTGATCTATGAGATTATTCACGTATGTGAAGAATGCAGACATAACTCCAAAATCTAGCTCTTCTAATACAAAAAGAATAATAATAAAATGAAGATATGCAAAAAAAATGCATTTTGTGTGACCTCTCCTCCGCTTGCCACCACTGGGAACTGAGAGCACTCTGCACCCGACAGGATGATGCAGTGCTTCTGCAGTAACTCACGTGAAAACTGCTTGCCTGTACATCTTAGAGATGATCAAGATGGAAGTGTGTCTTTCAAAGAGCACAGCATTTTACTGCAAACAGGACAACATTCTCTATTTGCAGAACAAATTCCTGTTTAACTATGGGAAATGGTGAAATTTTTCAGTTTGAGACTGCAGCATGATTCTTTACAGAAATGTTTCTCTACTTTGTATCTATGGAAACATCTTTTTGTTTCTTTAGAAATAAGGCAAGAATTAGGGGCCAGGCCACAAAATATTTTGTTTTATTACATAACCACCAAAACGTGATTTCTCATCAGTTTAACTGGCAGTAAGAGTCTTTCACACAGCAGCACCACGTACTGTCACTCTCCTGGGGAAGCTAAGCAACAGTAACTTTGGCCAAGACTTAGGACTATTTTTGGAAGATTCAGAAGCATCTAGGGAAAGTGGTTTTCACTCTTATTCATATAAAGAGTATATCTATTTATTAAAAAAAGTGAGAAATGTCTTTTCTTCAACTTCAAATGGCTTTGACAATAAAATTCTGCGTATGTCAAGGTCTTGGGAGACACATCAAGCCTTTTGATACATGGGGTGCTGGGATAACGAAGAGATGAAGACTCCAGGCACTTCGGATTCCTGCCCCTGGAGCACAGTGAAAGAACGGGGAGGACACTTGAGATCTTTGGTCTGTGTAACCTACCAGCTTAATCTCTCGCATGCCCACATCCTCCCACATGGGGGTGATAGCCATACAGCCTTTTCCATCTTGAATTGGTGAAAGGCTATGTTAGTCCTTCCTGCTATGAAGAAAAGGAAAAACCTGTCTAAATGTCTAGATCACTAAGTATAAACTTAAATATCATCAAAGTCTACATAATTTCAAGTACATGGTTAAAAGTTTTGCTAAATAGGGATACATGGCTGAATCATGGCCAAGACTTCTTAAAGTGATGTACGGATTCCCATGAACCTACTAACATGCTCAATATCAATCCTATACTTAAATACTTTGTTAAGGGGGAATAGATTTTTTCAGGACTTCTGGTTCATTGTCTAAAAATACATCTGGCTGGATCCGGGATTCAGAATAAAGTTGATGACTAAAAATGTTAGAAAGAAAAAAAAAAAAAGCTCAACCAGAGCTGGAAATTGTGGGATGAGCCAGATCAAGACCTTTCCAGACAACTAAGCTGCTGTTGACATCTCTGAGGTTCAATACACTCTTTTGCAGTGCTACCTCTCATTCAGAAGTTTGCTTTCCAGTGAACAGAAAACCAGATCAGGAATTTTACAGAAATGTTTCACCTTCATTGCTCTAACCTGCCTGATGTTCATGCCTTTGTGTCTCTCACCAAAAGATAGACACACATGTTAACATTGATAGCAGAATAAAGCTCATGGTATGAACAGGAAACAAAGTAGTTTAGCACTATCTCTCACTGCATAATAATTTCCAGTACCCCTTTGTAACTTTCTTTTTCTGTCTTCCACCACTTCTGCAATAAGCCTGCTGACCCACCAACATGTCAAACCTACATTGTACTCTGATTTTTTTGCTGCAAACTATGGGTCAGCATTATGTGTTTGCAGTTAAGTGTATACATGTCAACAGGATTTACTGGCTATGGCTGCAGCAATCAGCAGCTGATGAGTTTAAACCAAAATTTCTGAACAAAACATCAGTAAGGCTTCAGACATCAAAGATGGTCTTAAACCAACTGCCTCTCAGCTTCAACGTAGATCAGGCTAGGGCTCAGGCATTGCACCCTATGGCTGTTCAAAAGATGTTAAAATGAAAAGCATCTGTGAGGTTTGTGTTTGTGTTCCCTGTTAGAAGCAGTGGTCTCAGCAGGGTGGCAGTGAATTTTAACCTTCTTCTGGGCACTGCATTGCCCTCTGCCTTTGCTTTCTCCCATTTTTGACTTCGATGATTTTCAGGAGATTAGATCTTCAGTGCATGCCTCCATGTGCCAGAGCTTCTTGCTGCTCCTTTACCAACACATAACGGGCTTTAAAGATAGAAGAGCAAGAAAATGGCAAGAGGAGAGAATGACACAACACACAGAGATAAATGTCAGCAATGAGCACTTCCAGCTGCCAGCCCTGAGGAGGCAGGGAGGGAACAGGAAGTGTGGGTTGTGTCCAGCGCAGGATGGTGCTAAAGCTCCTGGTGGCAGTGTGGGAGAGCCCATGTGTTTGGGAATGCTTGAGCCACAGATTGCTTAGGCTGGAGAGCCCATGACACCCAAATTCCACGTCACTATGTGTCCTTCTCAGAGCTGGACATCAAGCTGTAGGGTTAATGTCATATGTCTAACATCTGGGAAGCAAAGGTGGAACACATGGCATACAACTGACCCTCTGGGTGCAAAGAAGGGAAAAAAAATCTCTCTATGCTATTGAGGCCTAGTTCACAAACACAATAAAACATTTTATCTTTGTGGGAAGGGGGATCTCTGCTATGTACTTGCTAGAGATATTTTTCACCATCTAGTATTCATTTTGAGACAGCAGGTCTTAGATTTGTCATTCTTCTCCTGGTTTTAGTGCTGTGCAACACAAATCTCAAATTGCTATTATTTTGAGGAGGAAAAATTTAAATATGGAGGAAAAGAAAGATACTTCTTGCACAGACTGATTGGATAAAAAAGGAAGAACTTGCTGTCCAGCACTGTTTTGAGGTCCTGGAAGTTAGAAGTAGTTCAGCAGAAGATGGATATGATGGGCTGTGTAGGTGAGGCAGAGGGCAGCACATGTTGAATTAAATCTGCCCAAGCTGGTCTACCTCCCTCCCTCCCTCCCTCCCTCCCTTCCTTCCTTCCTTCCTTCCTTCCTTCATTCCTTCGTTCCTTCCTTCCTTCCTTCCTTCCTTCTCTTTTCCCCCTTTTTTCTTTGTTCCTTATCTGCTGACACTAACACACAGTTTTACAGCTGTGGACAATTTCACCTTAACATTAAACATGTGGGAGGTGGTGGCTGGCAAGAAATATTCTCTGGAGTGCAAAGCCCCCACAACAACAGCTCTCTGAAGTAAAAGTTTAAAAACAATGGAGTTTCAGCTGCTTCTCTGCAATTAAAAGTGATGGCCACTCAGCTCCAAATACGGCCCTGCCCTGCTTTGCTCCAGAGTAACTGCCTTGACACTGCACTAACATTTTGCAGCTGTCAAAGACCGGTTTGGACAGGTGAATTTATTAAAGGGATCATGAGATGTTGCTACTACAGCGAGAGGTGATTCGACTTGGTTGCTGAGGAGGTCCTTTCCAGGCAGATGAGCCTGGATGACAGTGATAAGACATCCTTGCTGCACAGACCAGGTGTGTTCAACCTCGAGCATTGCTGCAGTGGTTCAGCAGAGATGTGGAGATCCTATTGCCCTCAAACATGCCAAATAGACAAACCCTATCTTCCCTGCATCTGTGAAGCTCAGAGGAAAAACTGAACCATCGTCCATATGATAGGAGATTTATCATGTACTGGCTTTGCCTTTAGGTTCGAGGTTCAAGGAACAGCAGGAGGGTTTCATCTGATTCAAGGAATCATGTGCTATGGAAAAGTGCTATAGGTTGCCCAGCAGTCCTTCCCCAGCTCAGACTATTGCTTTGATAAAGACAGCTGGACATGAACCATGGAACAGACAAGACCTACCATTTACTTTAAAAGAATACAAATAACAAATGGAAAAATAACTGCCTGATTAAACTCAAAAACTGTTATAATGAGAAAATATTTTATCTCTGATCAATTAGAAATGGAGGTTTTCAGTGGCTAAAGCAGACAAAAACAAAACTTGTACATGTCACTGTTGTCTATAAAGCTCCTTTTAATCTGTTCTACATGTCTGATACAAGGCTTCTGTCAGTTCTTTCTTAAAATAAGATAGCTCAGGTAAATGGTTTATTTAGGGACACACAGTGGATTAGTGGTGGAGATGAAGAAAAGACATCTTGGTCCACTGTTCTCTAAGCCTAAGATGCTTCTCCTGCTCACTCATCTCCCTAACCAGTGCACTTTGCCAATTTTTCTCCAACATTATACTAAGATTACACATATTCTCCTCAATATTTTAAGCATAAAGGGACATAAACTGAAGTTATTTCACATATTAATTTGTCTTTTTAAACTGGGAGTTGCTTTACTCAACTGTTCAGAGTGTCTGTTGTTTCTTTCTTAGCCTACTGACAAGAATTTTCACCTAATCCAGTGTCCTAGTTCTAGAAGAAGCCAGTGGCAAACACAGTACCAACGCTGAATGGATCGTTATGGTCTGCAGGATACAGTTCTATTCCTGCATTAAAAGCTGCCAGACACTTAACCTCTCTATGGATGTAAGGTGTAACACGGCAACACCTGAGACAGCTTTAAATCAGCCAGGGTGACAGCATTAGCGCTTGAACTGCAGCAGCATCAGGCTTATCACTGTCTGGGAAGCTCATGTACAGTACTGAACGGAGCCCTCAATACCTGTGGTGAAAGACCTACAAAAGTAGTATCTCTGTGTTATGAAACACTGTCCTTAAAATCTCATTATGCTTAAAACTGCTAGATGAAACTGCTTGATGCATATTTCACATGCAATTCCTCTTTGACTCTGCAAATGCAGAAGTTAGTACAGTGAAAAAGTGGCAGTCAGATGCTTCGGAAAGCCAACGTACACCACCGTGCCTTTTCTTTCAGGTCATAATTAGAACAAGGCTGTAGGACAGGCCGTGGCTGAGTAATGCACTCACGAGGGTACTGAAAATACTCAGCTCTGCCTCATCCTTTGCTGTGCACTGTTGTTGATCATAACTCAGTGTAGCCATATAGAGCCCAGCCTGGGGAACTTTATTGCTAGGCATCAGGAATGATCCACACACAAAGAAATGTGTTAAACTTCTGAAGCATCAGATTAACATTTCACTTGAAGCTCCTTCAATTTCATTCTGCAGCTTATTTTCTTTAGAGAGAGGCAAGACATCCACAGGCAGACTTAGTCCACTAACAAGAATCAAGAGAAACCAGCACAAGGTTTATTAAACACTTCAAGAAAAAAGACCAACAGTAGACCATGCTTGGTAGTCTCCTGGTACACTCTGGCAAGTCATCTGTGGTGTGTTAGGATGATTCATGAAACTTAAACAGGGCCCTTTGTCAATAGACCTTTTGTAAACAAGTCACAATAGTTTCAGTTTTCCCAAGTGAACTTTTAAATAAATGACTCCTCCTACCAGTGAAACAAGCAAAAAAAAAAAAAATAAAAAAATCACCAACTGAACAGAGAATAGATGTCTTTTTGAAACACACAAGGAATATTCACTCTTTGCCACTGGAAGAAAAAGGCAAAATCTCTCTCTCTATCTTTGCTAGAAGTCCTGTTGAAATGTTCAGCTGGAAAGCTGCTGAGATATGTGATTTAACAGAGTTGTTTTATCCCCATCAGGGAAAACTCTTATGTGTGCTCTAGGTCAAAACAACTCCTTGAAAAGAAAATAGATACGACGTTTTCAAGCTGTGAGAAAACACATCAAATAATTTTTTACTGGCTCATCAAGATAGTTTAATACTGAAGTGATAATGACCTCATAACTCTTTGCACTTGGGTTATGACAGGCCAGTCTGACAAATTAAATAATTCTTTTATCGCATGGGAAACAATTCCTGCTTCATACCATCTGGGAGGAAACACTATTACCAATGTTCAAAATAGCTGCAGTCCTACAGCAAGCGGTGCAACGCCAGCCATAATGCTTTCCAGCAGAAGATGCAGCCTTGGTGAGTTCCCGCCTCTGGCCTTCTAGGTGGTCTTTCCTACAAACCTAATGATAGGCCTGTCAGAGTGATTTATGGCATCTGTCCATGCCTCTGTGTTTTTGCTCCTCAGCTTTGGGTCAGCTCTGGTCTCCAGCGCTCTGTGGTTGTTCCTAACACGCATTCAGTAATCTGACAGACCAGGACTTTGTTTTTCTACATTTGTGTTTTCTTTAATTCTGCCTGTCTTGGAGTTTTCAATAACACTCATCGCCACAGGACTCCTATATTTCATCTGTCAGTAAAGACTGGGCTAATCTGCCACCACTAACAATCTTCTCTGCTGTCTCAAACCTATGTGCATGCACAGAAACACAAACAAAAAATGTATGGTCACGTTACTGCTAGTTCCAGATCTTTGTGCCTCACATGCTTGATCCACATCCCATAAAATCAGTAGGAAGTGTACCATAAATGTTAGCAGGAATTTCAATAAGCCCACTTCATCTAATGTGGGGATGGGCTGAATTCTCCTGTATGATGCACAGAGGGAAATAATATAGCACAGAAAGCCCACTTCCATGCCCCTTGTGTGCAGTCATGCTAACACGAAGTGCTGGTTACTAATTTTTGAGAGAAAAACAATCTGAGCAGGGCTGAGGCAGGAAGAAGCTCTCTGCCCCACATTCCCGAGGCACTTTTGTTGCCTCATCATAGTCCAAGCAAAATGCCTCCAGGACTCGAGGCTGCACACCCCTCCAGAGCATGGGAGCAGCAGCAAGCAAAGCTCATGACAAGGCCCTTAGGCTGAGACTACTTGGGATGATGGTCTCCTCTTCGACTTGCCTTGCTAATAACAAACCACGCATCACTTGCAGCATGGATGCCAACCACGGCACCAACCATTCTTTTTTATTTAGCAACTGTTTCTATACAGTGCTGCTTTATCTAATTATAGTTCTAAGAACAAAAACAATTTTAAAATCCATTTTTTTTTTAGGATCAGTAAAATACTGGAGGTCTACCTAGAGTAGTTTAAAGCACTTCAACTGAAAAATATATAAAAAGCTGATCTCTAGTGAAGGGACAGGAAGAAAAAAGAAATTCATAACACTATGATAATTTTAATTGAACGGGAGGAAAAAGGCTGTTTTACATATAGAATAAAACCCCACATCTCAGGCCAATGTGAGTTTTGCCCTAACTGGAGAATGGAGTCCATATTTACAGTGGGGACACATTTCTGTGCAGGCCTGAGGCTATGCTTCATCATTAAACAAAGTTTCAGTGAAAATGATGAACATGAGCTCTGTCCAAGACAGAAGTTTCCAGCCCTCAGTGGTTATACAAATTGTCATTTCTCGTCATCGCTTTAGAAGAATAATCATTTTGGAAAGCAGCCATGAAAACAAACAAACAAACACACAAACAATCAAAACAAAGAACAATGTATCTTGAAAAGCAACCACTTTTGTGGCATTTCATCCAAGATGTTTCACCACCACCTGAGAGTCACGGTCTAGAAGAAATGACATTGAAGTAGCCAGTGGAGGACTAAGCACAGCTCAGAGCAAACTACGAGCTAAAATTTCCAGGAACTTGCTTCATATTTTAACTGGATTTGTAGAAGAGACAGCAGGAAATTTAGTTAATTTGCAACAGAAGAAAACCTAGAGGGTGCTGTATTTTCTAAATTCTCTGAGATATAAGAGACAAGGCACAAACTGAGGTATGCCATCTCATGCCCGTGACATGGGCAAATGTAGCTGGCTGTGGTAGCCCGATGTGAAATGTTGATTTGGGATAAGAAAGCTTATGATTTTTGTTTCTTAGCCTTCACTTGACTTGCCATGGACACAAAGCCTTCTCAGTGAGTGGTTCTACTTAAACTTGTGTCTCTTCCTTACTTATTCTCATACTTTCCCTACAGATGGGAAATGCAAATCCTTCCCTCCTATGAAGTCCAGCTGTCTCAATGGCCTTGGAGAGTCTTCCTGCAGACATAAACCAGGGACACCATCAGACTCCCCCTCATCGCAACTCTTTCCGCATCTCATACTGAATTTCGAACATTTGCTAGCCATTGAGATAATCTCTTGGCACTCACAGAATGTCAGTGATTTCCCTAATTTTAGAAAAATAACTTCTGCAAGATGGTGGGAAGAAGTACAACAACGAGGTAACATCCTCTCCCTAGAAGGGATCATCAGGAACAGAATCATCTTGACTTACAGAAGTTTTCTGGAATATATGATCTTTTATTTATTTATTTTTTTTTGCTTGCAGCTGACCATGCCAGCCATCCAGCTCAGATGTTGATCTTAAACATCATGGATGATCAATCACTGCCTCCATCCTGTGATCATGGCTGATCCCTTGGCTCAGCTCCCTCTAAAGACAGTTCCAGAGAGACACAGTCTGAAAAATGCTGCTGGGCTGATCACTGCTTACTGCACTAGCCAAAAGGCCTAACCACTAAAAAGGGACAAACTGCAAAGTAACATTACTTCACTTTTCACTTTATGTCCCTGTCTCTTGGAAATCTACTTCGCTGGTAATCTACTTCACACTCCTAAATAAAACTGACTTCAAGCTGTCACAGAAAGTGACAGAGCACAGTGGCAGAGTACAGGGTTTCCTCAAACAATACATTAAAATACTTGTGTTGCTTGAGTGGGATCTGTTTTGCAGCCAGTGAACTGGTGTGGGATGCGTTTGCAGGTCCCACAGCCTTAGCGATGTCTATAGCCAAATCTGCCAACGAGGAGGGTGTCAGTGACAAGACAGTGAGAGCTGTGCTGGTCCCTCCAAGTCACTCTCCTAGAGCAAACCACTGGCTCCATGCAGGGTTTCAGAAGGTTAAAACAGCAAAGGTGAGAAGAAGAGTGGAGAGCAGCCTACAGGAAAAGGGTGCAAGAGATGAGAGGATGGTTTGGGAGAGGACAGGCTGAAGCTGTGTGTGAGTGGTCCGACTGTGTTTGTCCACAGGGAGGGATTCAGCCACATACCCCGAGTGACATTGCTAAAACCATGGTTCCTTTTCCGTGCAGCTCATTTTCAGACAACAGCAATCCAGACGTGTACTTAGTGCTGCGTATTTCCTTTCAGTTGGCTGTCTTTTTAAGAAGTTGTGTCACTTCACCAAGACCCACAGCAAACATCCTGCGCAGCAGTGCTGTGCTCGGAGCTCCATGCCTCACTAGTGTTCGCACAGATGGCATTACACTGACAGCCACCTTTGTAGATCTTCCCTTTTTCTGGCTTTGGTGTGTCCTGCGCCAGAACGGCATGTATCTGCCATTACTCCTGCTACCAACCATTGTATGTACAGACACCCACAATTACACATACGCTCCTTCGTCTTTGCCTGCCTCCTCTGATGTCATTACCACTGCTGTAGCTCTCACTAGCCCTCCCCTTGTGGTTCCTATATGAACATACTGCTTCTACTTTTTTTCTTCCTGAATGTGAGTTAGAGGTATTCCATCCCTGCAGACTGGATTCAGACAGAGCATTATTCAGATGACGTACTACTTCCAAACCCCAGTAATGTTGCTGGGTGGATTGAAAGCAAAAGGTGGTTTGAAAATATGGGACCTTCTCTGTTTCTCTGTATATCAATGGCAAAACTGCCATTAACTTTTGTATTTGCAGCATCAAAACCTTAACGGCCTGCTGAACTCTGCATAATCAGCTTATGGCAATGAAAGTCTCGTTCAGCACATCTGGAAAACACTTCATTGGAACAATTTGGTAGCACTCCATAATCTCATTGGGGCCTGTTGCTTGCATTTGCTCCTGTGGTCAGCTGGAAAACATCTGATGTGGGGAAAAGTTTTTTTTTTTTTTTTTTTGTCTCTTCTGTCTAATACACAGTGCATTACACTTATCACCTTATTTTAAGGAGACTTAGGCTCCAGATGACACTGACTCCTGCAACTGAAAGTCCCCTTGTAGTGGCTGTGGAGCTTCACAAAACTACCATGGAGGCTAAATTACCTGTTGTTCCCAGAGAAGCAGGTGCTGTGTGCACTCCTCTGTGCACACGAGGGAGAGGTTACTGAGAGGACAACCAATAATAATAATGAAGCTACTTGTGGACCACATCTGGCATATGCTGTTTTTTGTTCTATGCCTTTCTGATTTCCAGGCAGCACTAACATTTTCTCCTCTCCAAGCAAATAACAATCATAAAAAAAATTCAGCAGTTTTCAGTAAAATAGAGATGTTATTTTTCTGCTTTTGCAATAGACAGGGCTCTGAGTGCACGGAGTGCAGCAGGTCACTAGTAAACAAGCTGCATGAGCCCATGGAAGTCTTGTCTATCACAACCTGAGAGAAAGCTGCCAAGCATTTATCTGCCTTCAAGTGATGCTTCTACTCCAAGGAAGGACTTTAAAGCATACAATGGTTAGAGTGGGATGGGGGAAGATAATGCATTTGTGCGTTGAAGGAAGTGTTTTACACTGGCCACAAGAGGTGTCCAAATGAAAGGGAGCTTCCATGGCTTGTAATGCGTTGTCAAGTTTCCACTGAATGCTGAAAAAAATTCACTCTGAAAAAAATTTTGGTGATGTACAGAGCTAAGGCTATGCAAGACATCTGCTCTGGAAGAATTTTAGTCCTTCTGGAATATCAAAATTTCTATTGGAACTAAAACTCCCAAGTCCAAGTTCCTTTTTGTGGTGCCTGCTTTGGGCTGGGTAGTAAAAAATAATTTACAGTCCGTTCCAAAACTGCTGAGTCTAGACTTAAGGAGACTCTGCGCGGAAACACTAGTCAGCCCTGGCTGCGTTCCTGTTCTGGATGGAAGAAAGGAAAGCTACACAAATCCTAGAGACTGAATAAAGGTTTCCCTCTAATGTGCATTTTTGCATTGTGTCGGGGGCTAAGTGACTCACACCATTCAGCATTTGCCATACCAGCAGATAAGCTAGGCTGTTCTCACCAAGACATTAAACATGAACTGCAGGGATCCTGAGCACTGTCTGTGTGCCTTGCACTAGCATTTCCACAGGTCAGAAAGCACTGAACTAAGCCTGATCTCATTAAACACTGAACTGCTGCAGCTGTAGGCATGAGCAAGTCTACCCATTCACTGGAGTTCCCTGAGTTATGTGGTGTTTGGGAAAGCAACTGAACTTTTCAAATTACTCTAAAAATTAATCTGTTACGCACTGCTTTTTTCTGACTTTGGTAATGGTCACACAAGCAATTAAATAAGATCAGAAATGTAAAGTTACGTGAGGATGTGAAGAGAAGGAGGCTCAAAGCGAGGGGGGAAGTATTGGTTTTTGTGGCTTGTCACAGTGTGATGCTGGGTCACAGTGAGTCACCTTAATGTCTGTGGACAACAAAAAGTGCAGCAGAACAGCCCTGGAGAGTGGTACCAGGGACAGAAAGAGATGACGAGAGGACAGCAAGTTCAAAGGCAAGAAAGATATCAAAGTAGAGAGTGGAGTGAATGGATATGAAAGCATTAGGGAAGAAAGGGGAAAAATGAAGTGCAAACACTGCAGAAGCAGTAAATTAAGGACAGGGCTTTCAAAAGTGTCTCACTGTCCCCAGAAGTTGTAATTACTTTCCCATTGATGCTGGCAACAAAAATAAGGAGAGATGGCAGAGTTAGGCTAGCAACGAGCACTTTAAAAAACTCTCACCTCAGAATTACATTGCTTTCTAAAGCTTCTCCCGGAACAATGATGTCAAGTAATACTTGTGGCTACTAAATTATACCGAGAGTCCACTCGGATGTTCTGGAAATTGTCACATGTCTGTGGCATTAGGACACCCAGTGGCAACTATAACACAGAAAGTTTTTGAGGTCCTCAGAGGCTGGTTAGAAGACTCGCTTGTTTTAAATAATGTAAAAAAAAAAAAAAAAAAAAAAAAGGTACTGTGGAGCTTAGAAAAATCTGTTTCTCAGAATAATTCAAACAAAATCACTAAAAGTCAAATCGCACTTGCAAACAGCTTAAGCTTCTACACACGCTTTCATTATTCTGGTTTTCTATGTGCAGCCAAATGCGTGTCTCTGCAGATTGGACTTCTCCTTGTTTACCAGAGGCTGATCAGAGGAGGGAGCGGCCCCTCAGCGCTTCCCCCAGTGCTCTGCCAGCCGGCCCCAGCCCTGACCTGCAGGGACCATCGCTGGGCGTGGGAAGGCAGCGCAGGCTCCACGCCTCTGAACCTTTGGCATCCTTGCTGGATCTAAGAAGAAAGAAGCCAGCGCTGCTGGTGGTGTTTGTGATGTGTACTTTCATCCATGGGAGACTATTGCCATTCATTTCGCTTCACATTTTGCATAGGTTATTGAATAACTTGCTAACAGCAACTGTTTCAGTCACTGCTGTCTTGGACCGGGTTCATCCCCCTGGTTTAATATCTTACTTCTAATCCCTGCACTGAAATGCTCAGCAAGGGTATGCCTCCAGGTGGCTTTGCACGGTGTGAGGAGAGCTTTTGTCAGCGCTAAACATGTTCTGTCTGTCTGGAGTCCCAAGATATAATTTATTTGCATTTCCATTTGTGCCAATTTTTAAGTCTCACAAATTAAATATTTATCACTTGTGCACGTTGGAAAGCTCAGATCCTTATGTTTATTAGTTCAGAGTGCAATAATTATTAGCTGGAGAGAAACATAACTGCAATCAAAAAGCAAACTAAATAAAACCCACCTACACAGATTTCTCACACTGGGCTCAGGGCATGACTCACTGGTTATGTATTAAGCGTTGTGGGTGGGTACTCTAATTTGTATGTGTTCCATTGTTTAGATGTGTTTTGTATGCACTAATTCTGACTTTGTTTTTTGGCAAAATCTTAGAAAAAAAAAAACAACCACCAACCCTTGTGGGTCACAGTTGTGAAGTGCAGCTGCATTACCTTACCTGACTGCCCTGGAATCAGGGTGGGCTCTGCGGGAGGAAGGGAGCAGCACTTGCTTGGGCTGCCAGGTGGAGGCATGCCAGCAGCAGCCACAGAAGCTACCTGGCCGCCAGTGGGCTTTTGCAACATCTTACTCACTCCACAGAGAGTCATTTTGCGCCCTTCTCAGGCCAGATTTTCAAGACCAGAAAAATATTTTTTTGTGCTCCAAAGCACTGATGGGAGAAATAACTCAGTCAGGAGCATATCTGATCTCGATCTAATACACCAGCAGGCAAGAAAGAATACACTAAATGTCAAATGGATACTTTTAAGATTGAAGAAGAAGGGCATAATTCCAAGATACTGTAATGCCAATGCATGACTAGGCACAAAAAGCAAATGTTTAGAAAAAGTCGTGGGAAAATTAGAATTGATAAGACCTCAAAGTGTTTTCTTGGCATTGAACCATCAATAGCCATCTTCATTTGCGGAGCTTAAATTGTAAATAGAAATTTAAATACAAAATTCATATGTTATATGAATTATAAAATGCACTCATTATAAAAATACAAATATATATTTTTTTCTATTAATAGTAAGATATTTGACAGGGCAATTGCCAGCATTAAGTGAGAGGCAAATAGGGAGACCATGAAGAATGGAGTGTGAGGACAACTTGAAAAACACTGTGATGTATCTGGGAAGCTGACTAGAGCTGCTAGCCATGCTGGTCTCTGGGGAAAATGTAAGGCTCTCTCCTGCTTTCACCTTAACGCGTCTCCACTTCAGCCTCGTGCGCATCTCCAGGTACATCCTGAGGAGAGCTCCCTGGCCACGTGAATTTTGGTGGACGCCATCAGCTGTCTAACCTGCTGTGACTGTCACCATCATGGAGCGTGCACACAGCTTGGGCTGAGGGCGAGCTGTGCCCTGCTGAAGGCGTGCTAGTAAAGGCAGCACCACTCATCGCAAAGACACTCAGCCTGTCTGATGCCTGTGTTGCACTGCCCCTTTACCATCAGTGCGGCAAGATGCACAGCTGTTTCTGCCTCCTCCCACCCTTTTTCAGGAGAGTTGCTGTGGCAGTTGTTTCAATGGCTTCTGCCACCCACCAGTCCTCTGCTTGTGCCTCTGTGCCTCCTGCAGCTCTGGGCCTGGCGTCCTGCTGGCTGCCTCAAGCCTGCAGACACCACGGCTCTGGCTGCCCTTGCCGGCATCCCTCATGGTGGCATCGACGAGCTCTGCAGGAGGCAGAGGCAAAATCAAAATCTTCAGCTTTAGCACTCCGCAGCCAATATAAAGGAGGTACTTGACACAACAACATTGCTTCCCTTGTTTAGTTCACTTGCAAAATATGCAACTTTCTTGACCTTAAGTACACTCCTTAGGAGTGTTCAGGCTGAAAGGGGCTCCACATTGGCCAAAAATAAGCATGGCTGACCTCAACTGTTTGCCTTCAATCACAAGGGAAACACCACTGCTACACCACCGTGTGCATCACTTTTCCTCAACGCCTACATCTGCAGTGAAAGAACTGCTGGCCTTAACCCTCTCGCTGCTGTTACCAATACAAACGCCCCATCAGCTTCCAGGATCCTTAGCAGCCTCTAAGGTTTGTTCTCGGGGGATACTTATGGGATATGCAAGCCACTTGAATTCTGCACTACATCACAAAACAACACTTGTGCCTGTTCCTGCTAGTTGTTTAAACATGAAACAATGCTCAGCTTTCCGCAGCAGTTTCCTGTTTAACAAGTATTTAAATGAATGGCTCCGCAGGTCTTACCAAGTGCACTCGGCAGCACTAGAGGTGTGCAACTTGGAGACTAAATAACAAACAGCTCTTACAGGTGCTGGTGAGAGAAGCAGTGGGCAGAGGGGCAGGGTGATGCTGCAGTCCCACATGTGCTGCAGACAGACAGGACTTTCTGGCACACTGGCTGCAAGAAAACAGAGGAAAGTACAGAAGCATAAAACAGGGAGGTTATGTGGCCCAAAATGAATTTAGGAGAGGAACAGCAGGCTTCCTCCTTATTCTTTTTGAAACACAGCTAGAGAAAGAAGCTGTCTCATTGCTCAAACACTGAAGGGGAATAAAATGCTGTCCTTTATCTTGCTGCTCCCTGTGAACTCAGGGCATTGGCTTCTGAACTGGACCCTGAACTGGACCACTGAATAGGCAAGGTGAGCTGGACCTTAGGCCAACAGAGATGGTAAATTTTGGCTTGTAATGGTGAGAGTCTTCTCTGTTTCTCACTTTTATACCCAGTGTGATTTCTGTGAAGTCTTAGAAATTATGCCAGATAAAAGGAGGTGTGATTCATGGCAGAATTTCATCTTTACTACTTAATAATGATTCTTCCTAATTAATTCATTATGCCAGGACCAAAAGCATGCTAGGTGCCTAAAACATTCTCATTTACTTCTCTATTTCTTATAATTTTACTTCATACTGCAAAACCATTTCCTGCAAATGAACCTCTGGATACCTATTGACTTTCTGTAAAACTGGCTGAAAACTACCGTTCTGTTCTTATATTTTCACTGATTTTATCCAACTGTAGGTTCCTTAATGTTTTGATTGATTGCAACAGCTCATCTGTGTGATCAGATCACAGACGGAAAAGATTCTTCTAATGATATTTCGTATCAAGGATGTTACTGCACTGGGATGAGATCGGCAACCTTGTTAGAGGTATATGAAATTGAAATAAGTGCAACACAGATAGCACTGAATTAATTGTTTGCATCACAGGGAGAGAGCACAGTGTTCACTTAATGTAAATAATAAGTAGTGAAGTGGAAAAAAACCCCCAAAATCAACAAAAATCCAACAGTCCAAATTAAAATAAACTGTCAGAATTTCTGGAACTGAAATGTATCAGATGTAGCACAATGCTAACACTAAATGGGTATGGTCAGTTATTGTCTTTTCTAATTGCATTCACCACCGGAGTTCGCAAAACTTACTACCTAAATTATTTGCCTTTCAGCTTCCCAGAAAGCAGAGCAAAATTTTTATTGCATATTGTTATGATGAAATTAAGCTGCTGGAAAAAAAAAAAAAAGGCAATATTTGGGAAAACAGCCATTGATTTTGATTGTCTTTCAGTTGGTTTGATGCTTTTTTTTGATATTAGTAGATATGGGTGACAAAATTTCTCTTTAAGTTGCTGGGAGCAAACCATGGGAGATACCAAAAAACAACTGACATTCCAGAACTGGACCACGTGATTTGAACTTGCAAGACAGTAGATGCTATGTGTGGACTTGCCTTTAGCTCATTTTGCAGTCAGAGTGGACTGCATGCTGTTTATATTTGAGTTCCTTATCATTAGTTGGACAGACCTAGAAATAAAATTCTGACTGCCCACAGCCTTACCACATCTTTTGAATTTTTGTGGGGCTAAAGGGTCCGTGCCTGTCTGATTAACATATATTAGAACCTTTGTGCAAGGGAAGAAAAGTGAGCAAACAATCTTTAAATGTGTATTTTTAAAACCACTCTTTCCCTCTGAAGTTTCTATGGGTTGAGGCATTGCTGATGCGTTGCTCAAAGCCAGGTTCTCATGGGAGGCTTCTCATGACAACTCATAGCACTGATGGTTCAGAAGATGGAAACTCCATGTAACAGGCCATCAGAATTCATATTTCACATAGGATTTGCTGGGAGATTGACTGACATATACAGCTTCACTGTCTTGTGCCTCTCAGTCAAGAGGGACTTGCTCCCAACCAGTAAAACACAAATAAAGTGCTGGGTTGGCAATGAAATTGTTTTGTTGATTTATACATGACAGGTAACTTGTATGGGATTGCTCTTGATGATCTGAGGGTTGTATTGTGGTAATACCTTTAAGCTTACTGAATGTTTGATAAACCTTGAGGTTAAAAAGTTCGCTATTAGCTCATGCACTATGAGGAGGGACAAAGTGCACTGATGGAGACCTGCTGGCCTCATTACCGTGCCACGGGGTGAGCCTGTAATCCCCAGGGTGCTGTCGAGGCCAGCGTGGGCTTGCTTGCATGGAGGCTGCGGCACAGCTGTGGTGCCAGGCTTGTGGCTGCTGCGGACAAAGAAGCCTGGTTCAGCATTTTGCTGTGAGTTGCATGAGGGAGGCCACTGGAGGCAGCCCACTGTGCAAGGGATGCTGGGGAGAGGAGGGTGAGGGTCAGGCTGCTGGGGACAGTGCTGTGAAAGATTTACTGCCTGTGGTTGAAAAAATGGAAGTGATGTTCGTGTTTGGAGCTCTGGCAATGAGTGGCAAGTTATATTCTCTTTTAGGTATTAAGACTTAACCAATAAATGATGACAGATACCTAAAAGAGAGAGATGAAAACCACACACAATTTTGATAATGAACCCTTCTCTCTCTTGCTTTCAGATCATCCCTTTTGGAAACTGTGTCATAGTTTTTGGCTGCCCATTGAAACCCACCATTTTTAACAAAACCATTTCCTTGCATGAGGCACCAGCAACTCATACCAGAAGCCAGTAGGCTTGTAACTTGAGGCTGTAATTAAGAGAGCCTTGGTCGCCATTCCTGGGCTAACTGCGCCTCTGATACTTCTGCCCTTTCAATAGTGTTTGCTCAGGCCTTAATCTATGCAACAACAGACATGGAGAAGGCTGAGGTACTCAAGTTCTTTGCCTCGGTCTTCACTAGCAGTCAGAATTCCCACATCTCTCACATCTCTGACAATCTAGGCAAGGGCTGGGGAAGCAAAATCCCTCCCACTGTAAGAGCAGAGCAAGTCCGAGACCACTGGATGAAACTGAACATCTACAACAAGTCTGTGGGGCCTGATGACATGCATCCCAGGGTCCTGAAGGAACTGGCTGATGTAGTTGCCAAGCCGCTCTCCATCATATTTGAAAAGTCGTGGCTGTCAGGTGAGGTCCCCGATGACTGGAAAAAGGCAAACATCACGCCCGTTTTTAAGAAAGGGAGAAAGGAAGACCCAGGGAACTACAGGCCGGTGAGCCTCATGTCTGTGTCTGGGAAGATCATGGAGCGGATCCTCCTGGAGGAGATGCTAAGGCACATGTGAGATGAGGAGGTGATCCGAGACAGCCAGCACGGCTTCACCAAGAGCAGATTGTGCCTGACCAATCTGGTGGCCTTCTATGATGCTGTGACGGCATGAGTGGACAAAGAGCAACGAATATAATCTACCTAGATTTCTGCAAGGCCTTTGATATCCTCCCACACCACATTCTTATCTCTAAATTCAAAATACTTGGATTTTAAGGGTGGACTGTTCAGTGGATAAATAATTGGTTGGATGGTTGCAGCCAGAGGGTTGTGGTCAACAGCTCTATGTCTGGGTGGAGACCCATGGTGAGTGGTGTCCCCCTGAGGTCCATTTTGGGACAGGTGCTCTTTAACATCTTTATTAAAGAGCTACACAGTGGGATTGAGTGAACCCTCAGCAAGCTGAGAGATGACACTAAGCTGAGCTTTTGATACACCAGAAGGAAGGGACCAGAGGGACCTTGTACAAGCTTGAAAAGTGAGCCCACATGAATCTAATGAGGTTCAGCAAGGCCAAGTGCAAGGCGTTGCATCTTGGTCAGGGCAATCCCAGATATGTGTACAGACTGGGAGAAGAACTCACTGAAGGCTGGGGTAGCCCTGCAGAGAAGGGCTTGGGGGTTCTGGTGGACGAGAGGCTTGACACGAGCCAGCAGCGTGCACTTGCAGCCCAGAAGGCCAACTGCATCCTGGGCTGTATCAAAAGAAGGCTGGCAGCAGGGAGAGGAAGGTGATTGTCTCTCTTTACTCTGCCGTTGTGAGATCCCACCTGCAGTGCTGTGTCCAGGCCTGGGGCCCCCAGCACAAGAAAGACATAGAGATCTTGGAGCAGGTACAGTGGAGGGTTCCAAAGATGCTCAGAGGGCTGGAGCACCTCTCCTGTGAAGAAAGGCTGAGGGAACTGAGCTTGTTCAGCTTGGAGAAAAGAAGGCTTCATGGAGACCTCAAGGCCTTCCAGTATTTAAGGGAGTTTACAAACTAGAGGGAGACTGAGTTTTTACATGATCTGATAGCGATAGGACAAGGGGGAACAGTTTTGAACTAAAAGAGGGAAGATTTAGGTTAGGAGGAAATTCTTTACTCTGAGGGTGAGGAAATTCTTCACTCTGAGGTGAGGCGCTGGAACAGGCTGCCCAGGGAAGCTGTGGATGCCCCATCCCCGGAGGTGTTCAAGACTGGGTTGGCTGGGGCCCTGGACAGCCTGAACTAGTGGGTGGCAACCCTGCCCACAGCAGGAGGTTGGAACTGGGTGGACTTTAAGGTCCCTTCCAGCCCAAGCCATTCAATGATTCTATGACTGATTCTATGATTCTATGACTGTTCTCTTGAGCTGGAGACAGGCAAGGCCTTGGCTTGTGCTCATTTCTCATTATATGAGACAGCCTTAGCAGCCTGACTTAACCATATGTGGTTTTAGGTGTCGTGACAATGGCAGTCAGGAAACCAAACTGACATTTAAACCAGGGTTATTCAGAAGCAAAAACATGAGAGAGAAAACTGATATGTAAGGTAAGAACTTGTCAGTACAATCCATACGCACATCTCCCTTTTCCAAGCGCTTTCTCATTCCCTGAACCTGGAGAAGCCTCAGATCTGTCAACAGTATGACCCTCTAAAACTCTTCAGCAACTGTCTTCCCCTCCACCTCATAAAAGAAGGTTTCTAAGTATTCAGTGCTCTTTCAAAATCTAGGTTCTTTCCTAGGCAATTCATGCTGTGCATTTGGCAGGGGTTAAGAAACAGTGATGAAGCTGTCCAGCTTTGCTTACTACCCTTTCATGCATAAAACAGTGTTAGTGTCTGCAGAGATGACACGCTGGAGTCCCAGCCACTCTTCCAGCAGCCCCTGTTGCATTCACTGGCACACGGGCATTAAGCAAGCACTCTAATAACCTCTCTGATATACTGAATCCAGTTCCAGGATAAGATACATACACTATGTCCCCTCCCTGCAAGTGTTCAAGGCCAGGCTGGATGGGGCTCTGAGCAACCTGGTCTAGTGGGAGGTGTCCCTGCCCATGGCAGGGGAGTTGGAACTAGATTATCTTTAAGGTCCCTTCCAACCCAAACCATTCTGTGATTCTATGATTTTAGATTATCACAGTCCATAATGTTGATTGCTACAAATCAGCTTCATATCTGCTGAATATGACAGTAGATCTTTTGACAATAGATCTAGAGAGACCTGACAGATGTTAAGAATGTTAATTAAGGCATTAAAGACCATGTGACACAACAGAACAAAAGAAAATCAAACAGGCAAAAGTATGTGGATTTAGAGAAGGAAAAAGTGAACACAGAGAATCAGTATGGGTAGGAAAGTTACTTACATGAGGAATTTGAAGTTTATCACTTGCAATGATTCTACCAGTGAAAATGTATTGTCTTGCATATATATATAACCAGTATTTTTTCTAATGGTACATCACACCAGTAAAATATTGGCTTGTTTCTTTTTTCCTCAGATAAGTCAGAAACTCATGATTCACCAGCAGCAAACTGAAGCTATTTCCTTTTGCCTGCCATACAAAAGAGATGTCTGTCTTACTGAGCTAAAAGAAACCAGTATTAAAATCTTAAAAGTACCACCACCAGCAGCAGTGTTGTATCATTGCATAGTGTTAAGTGAATGAAGGAACCACACTTGTGCAGCTAGTCTGCAAGCAAGCACGCTAGCTTGATAACTTTATGTACTTACCGTGGCTGTCTGCGTACGCTGCTCAGTAGTCTACCTCCAGGCTACTGAGAGATCCTTCCCAAGAGGATGGGAACATGAGAAGTAGTTTCTGAAATGACACTTATACCAAGTGACTCTGGACTTTTCCGTTTCTTTGTGAGATTCACAGCTTCATGCTTTTTAAATGCTTTTCTCTCCTTCGCTGCATCCCAAACAAGGGCAATGGGGAGAACTGGCTGTAGAAAAAGGGCTGTGAAAGAAAGCAAGTGAAAGTAAAACACACAGCCCTTTCAGTCTGTAACACCAGTATGACAAGTAAAACATTCTCAAAAAGCAATGCCATTTCTGAGTTGACCGTTCCCCTTTACATTTTTTCACCTGCAATACTTCTGCAGTCCCAGCCAAATGGCTTCAGTTCAGTATTTCTGTTTTTTTACTAAGACCATTGTGTTTCACGTGCTGGGCATGTACAGTGCCTTCTGTCTTTCCTCACTTGCAGTAAGCCTGTGCGTTTCCTTTGGTGTAACAAAGGTAGGAATCATAGAATCACAAAATGGTTTGAGTTGGAAGGAACTTTAAAGGCCATTTAGTCCAACTCCCCTGCAGTGCACAGGGACAGCTACAGCTGGATCATGTTGCTCGGAGCCCTGTCCAGCCTGGCCTTGAAGGTCTCCAGGAGGGAGCCTAGGCAGCGAGCAGGCTGTGGTGCTGGCCCACCTGCGCCACCAGCAGCAGGAAGGCTTCTCCCTTGGGGCTGGCTTCCAAGGACCAGCTCACTGCCAAGCCACTCAGTGTGGCGACACGCTGCCACTGGAGTTTAATTGTACCTTTAATCATACAAAAGCGGCTAATTCATGCTATAAATCATATCCTGACATGCAAACTTCTGGCGTCTTGTTTTCTTTGTGTGAAATTATTTAATGCATCTGACTTTGAGGTGAGGAACTCTTTTATGTTGTTGATGTTTGAAGAAAGATTAATAGATTATTTGTTACTGTTTTAATAAATGCATTCCACAAACAGAAATCGACTGTCTCCTATTCACTTCACAGCTGCTAATTGGCTCAGGGTAGAGGTTCTATTTCCAGTCTGAAGCTCCAAGCTTATGTTTATTAAAATATAATTACTTTAATGTGATTGTTTTGAATTATTACATCCCCACTAAGTAGGACATAGTTAAAACAACTAAGAAGGTTCCTTGATTAGAACTGATTTTCTGACTACTTATGGAAATGACCACAGGGAAAAAAATACCCCAACCCCACACTTCAATTTAGGTTGTATTCCTCCCGTGAATTAATCAAGGTCTTTGTACCTGCATTAGGGCAGTACTTAAAAATTATTTTTTCACCTACAGGTTCTGCATCACTCCATAAACTTCGAAATACACAAAACTTGCTATTTTAAGGTCAGTAGTTCAAGGTCTGCCCATTGTTCACTAGACTTTAATAACAAAGACGGCAAAGGGCTCGTATTTTTGTATCACCAGTACAAACTTCAGGCTCAGACCAACATCAGAAACCTCAAATTTGTGAAGAATATTCTGCAAGGAGACTTTAAGTATTTCAGTACCTCCTGGTTTCCAAAAGCCAAAATTGATTCCAAATGTGTATTTTGCAGTTTTCTCCTATCTTTAATAACGTCCTTGCAGAGGCCAAATCTTTAATAGATTGGCAGGAAGGAGGAAGAAGAGAAGCTCATCAGCTAGGCTAGACTTTGGATTGCTTAAACATTGGCTTGCAATGGTGGAGTTTGAACTCATTTCTAATTTCCAGGAAACTCATCTGCCCAAATTCAGTTGCTTTACATAAATTCAAACTCCCAATTAGGCTGTATTTGAAGGCTTGGCTGAATTTTAACTTGCACAAAACCTCAGAAGTAAGATTCAGAAGCCAGCCTGTGTTACTGCCAGTGATGGATCCAGACCACTGAGACTTCCAGTTCTTCTGGTTATTGATGTCCACTCAAAGACCTTCACTTTAAAACATCCTTTTTTTTTTTTTTCCTTGGTCATTTCACTACAGCCTTTGTCCTCTTCCATCTCCGCAAATTTAATTAATTAATCTAATTAATTTTACACTTCCTATACCCCCTATAGAACAAGCACTCCCAGAATGACACCAATGTTCATGGCATTGTAGATATTAAATGGGTTCTTCACATTGCAGAGATGATAAGTACTGGGCTGGAAATGCAGACTTGTCACAAAGAAATCTCCACTGAGCAGCATCACACATTCAGGGTATATGGCAGTCATGTGACTTGGCCTGCACCCTTCAATAGTGACACCAGATAGAGGTCCCAGCTCTAGCCTGGCTTTTTAAATTTTCTGGGTCCACTGCTCACACTGAAGATGGCACAAAATAGCACTACTTTAAAGCAGGGCCGTGTGAAGCAATGTAAATTGCTGTGATTTCAAGGATGTTTTAACTACAAATCTCAGAGTATTCAATTTTTAATTAAAAATCCAGGTCCTGGATTTACATCTGCTTGCAGCCCTCATGGGTATGGAGAAAAACTTTGAACACCGACCAAAAAGCTGCATGAAATTATAAAATAAAATAAATTTTAAAGCAAATAAAAAGAAACCTATGTTTGGCTTTATTAAATCTGATGATCATTAAGTAAATCCCATGATTTTCAAGACCTGATTCATGCATTTTGAATGTAAGGGTGTAGCCAAAGAGTGACTATGAATTTGGTCTCCCAGGTTGTCCCATCCTTTGAGCTGTGTAATAAACTCAGCTGTGCTATCCCTGAGCAGTTCTGGAGCTGACTCAGCATAGCTTAAGACTAAGCCTTAAGAGTTATCTAGAGAGCAGAAAAGGAATTCAGCAAAGGAGGGATCAGTGCTTAACCCAAATTGCAAGAGCAGTTGCTTTGGCGAGGGGTACCGCAGCAGCGAGCTGCCTGGAAGGAGTGCTGTGAGTGTGGTGCAGTCTTGAGAGGAAGAGAGAACACTTCCCTTCTCTTCATGGCAATTTTTTAGACTCAAAGGGAAAAGGGCAATGCTCTGCACTCACCACAGCCAAAGCATCAGCAAGGAATTGCCAGGGTGCCTCCTTGCCACCCACATGGGTATCCCAGACACAGCAGGTGCAGGTTCTTCAGCTTTCAGTGTCTCTCCTGCAACAAACCCATAGATCCTGGGCTGCAAGAACAGATTTCCACATTTGTGTGCCTCTTCGAATTATTACCATCAAGAAAGAAGAAAAATTAAACCTTGACCCGGTTTATGAATTACACTTTTGCTTTTCTAATTAACTGTTTTTGTTTCTCTGTTCTCTAGTCCTTGCCTAATTGTTTGTTTGCTTTTGTCTCATGCTTTACCTTTTCAGTTGCTGGAGATTTCAGCTCTGCGGCTAAACAATGGTCTTCCTCACTCAAGATGTGTAGGAGTACAACTCTTAAGTCAGCCCTCTCAGCAATACCATAGTATGAGCAAATCATAGTATTCCCTCTTCTTTACACCGCAGTGCAATTTTGATAGGGGGCATTTATGCTATTGCTACCACTTCACAGAAAAGGTAGCTCCTGCCTTGGTTACTCGGTGGCAGGCCATGTACCAGCGACATCCACGCTTCCTTTCATGGCGTGTAATGGCTTATAACACTTATGACTACAGCCTGGAGCCCTTTTCTGCACTGAACAGGCATCTGCCATAAAGAATACCTGCATATTAGTAACATCACAGCAGAGGTACTACAGGACCCCTGCAAAGGTGGCAGCTGCCAGCAAATTACTTCCAAAACAATTTGTTAAGATGGAACATTCTCTAATTTTGAGCAGCTGTGGGGAAAGAGATTGGCTGAGAGAAAGATGGGGACTCAGTGAACTGGTCTAGGTGATCTAGCACGGCTTGCTGCGCTGAGGTTTGACCTCCCTGTCACATGTTTTAGTGCTCATATTTTCAGCAAGCTCTTCAAAACTCGTAAGGAAGATCTAACACATCATCAGAAGGGAGTTTCATCTGTCTCCTCATTCACACCTTATTATTTTCCCTTTCTCCTTTGCCCCTGGAGGAGAGGGAGGCTGGCAGACGCACAGAACAGTTCACAACAAGGTGGAAGAAGCCCCATGGCCACTGGTGTGGTGGAGTCAGCCCTTGCTGGAGAAACCAACTTCCAACAGCGGTTGACACGTTCAGGAGAGGCCAGTCAGCTTCCTCCTGGCTGCAGCACGAGGGCTGGAGCTTCATGTGATCACCAGCGGCGTTCTGGAGCAACAACAAACTAGCTCCCGTGCTTTGTGAGATACATGGATATCTGCACTTGCCAAGGTTTAAATAGAATAATTACAGGAGCCTTAATACTTGCTGGGGAACTGTTTAGCACTCACTAACTAGACCAACTCAACTCAACTTTTGTCAGAGAGCAGAAACTTCTGTCGCTTTGACACTGCAGCATCTGATTGACCTTCTGCCAGTGAGGCAGGGAGGACTGCTCTGGGGAGCTGCAGCTGCTGAGTAACAGAAGTAACAAAATCTGTTGTGAATTCTGTTCCTAATAAAAAGGACAAAAACCGTCACTCCAGCCAAATTCCTCTGTGAGTAACAAGGATGGGTGTTTCTAGGAACCAGAATAACAATTAACTCAAATTGCAGCCATCCACATGAAGAGGAATACATGGAGACTGTGGCAGAAGAGAGGCTTGCAATGATGCTTCCTTATCCTTGCAGAGTGAGGATCAGCAACAAAACTCGGGGAGCAAGTTGGTCATCACCGAGACATGAAACAGCAATTTTTTTCATTTTTTTTTTTCATAAGAAACACATAATATGATGTAATGCAGAGAATGTTCTAGGGGATTTAGATGAAAAATAAATGTTTCAGCCTTGTGAAGCTATGACGACAGATCAGAAGGCCTCAGTGCAGCAAAAAAGTTCCCTCTAAACAAGGGCACAAAAGTTACAGTTTGCTATCAGTTTTCAGCACCTTCTGATGAAAAAAAAATCACAATATCCTTAAATCAAAGGATGAAAGTGTTCAAAGAAACAGGAATGGTCCATATCCTCACATATGCTGCCCAGAAACTTCAGAGTGAAAAACAAAACATCATTTGGACTGTCCAAAGAATCCATGCATTTGCTCACTTTTGGAAAGCAGAAAAAAAAAAAAAAAAGAAGAAAAATACGGGTTATGACAGTTGATCATCATGTGATTTTGATTTAACTTGAACAGCGTTAATTTGCTTTGTAATAAAACTTCAGAAGAGCGGTAGCTAAAGTTGAAATTTGCTTAGAGGTTTAAATTTAAATTGCCATTTGCTTATGTTACATATTACCCATCTGAGAGAGTGTTTTGAAAGTTTTGGTTGCACAGCTTCAGAGTAAGTGATTTTCAGTTGCTGGGGCCCAAGCACTCAGCTCATACAGCTCTTTACAGACACTGCACTGCCCACCTGCTCCCAGGGACTGGCCAGCAGCAGATGTGTTGCAGTGCAGCAGGAGAGCAGAGGCAGTGCAGAAGAACAGAAGTACACGCTGAGGCTTTGCTGCCCTGGAAGAGGTGCAGTGGCCCAGCCCCTCTGAAATGGAACCCAATCTGAACTGGGGGAAATCTATTTGCACTAGACTACTCTGCCAGTTAAGGAAACTGCTTATCCCCTACGAGCATCTCATAGACAGCCTTCCAAATGATTTCTTCTGACTATCCTGAATGAAGAAACAAAGACAGATTTTTCAAAGCAGCTGTAAAATCACACACTTCATAAAGACCCAATATCGCTCTCGAATATGGATGTTAAAATCTTCTCCAAGACATATACAAATAGCCTCACACCTTTTCTGACATCCGCTATCCACACTGACCAGTCAGGGTAACCCCTCCAGAGGTAGGCCAACAATAACATAAGGAGGTTATTAAATATTATTCATTACCTTCAGTTGAACAAAATAGAAGCCTACTTCGCACTTTTGATTCCAAGAAAACATTTGATAGGATCCCAAGGGTTTTTTTGTTCTTTAATTTAGAAGTTTTTAATTTTGGCTCTGAGTTTAGATCATGGATAAAAATGTTTTTCCAACAAACTATGCCTTGGTTATAACAGCTTGAAATCCCTCCCACTTTACCTTTTGATTTACGAGGAAGGAGGCAAGAATGTCTCTTCTCCTCCTGCTATGTATGCTGTCCTTGCCATGTTAAGCAGGTTGTAAGTGAATAGCTGGGGGGCAGGAATACTAGAACTCATTCTCTGAGATTGTCTTGGAAAACTAACTCAGCTTCACCCATATTATTTGCTATGTATCCATGTCATAGTTAGGACTCAAAACCAAGTTACTGTAGATCAGTGGCCATTCCTATTGGTCAGTATTAGAAGTATATAAGGCCCGTGAATTCTTATGTGAGATGGGTTTCAAATATTGTAAAGAGTCTGGTAGAACTGTCTTATCTTTCAAGAAAATATACCAACTCTAGTTAAAAAAAAAAAAAATCAGCTGAATTGCAGACATCTGGCAAAAAGTTTCTAACAACATTTAGCCTTCTATCCTTTTTCAAACACAATTTTTTAACCCTAGCTCCTTCATTCATTAAAAAACACAGATAAAACCATGAAAAAGAAAAAAAAAAAAAACCAGATAATTTCTGTGTAAAACCAAGCCTCTAGATGTAGTGTACTCAAAGGAACTACCTCTTCTACTTTCTCATCGAGTTTAAAAAAAAAAAAAAAAGGCGAAATAAAGAAGAAATGAACCAAGTCCATTTTGGGTAGTAAAACCCCGCCCTCCCAGTCATTTTTTTGCACTTTCCATTACCAGTATTTTCCTTTTCTAAAATAAAACGCCCCTGTTAACTTGTGAAAGCCCAAGAGAAATGGCTGGGAGGCTGTTGAAGAGTCTGACCCTCCAAATGCAAATTAGCTGCAGCAGCTCACACGAATGAAGCTCCTTCCAGGAAGGACAAATTCTATGCTAATGGCACCCATCAACTAGGATCAAGAGAAAACAGCAGCTTTTCTCAGCTGGCACTGTTCACCTCAGTAATACTTTTAAGAATAATAAGGGGATGGCAGCATGTTGCCTGACATCCCGAGGACCTTTGTAACCTTATTTCAGAGTCCAAGAGGCCTCAGGAGTGCTGCCACTGAAGCCGGGAGCTGTTAGACTTGCCAACCCCTTGCATACCAGCAGGGTTACAAGAAATGGCTAAAGAAAGAAGGCTCTTTTGGAGAATATGCACTAACTGTAAGGCTAGCTCAGTCCCAGCTGACTGTATGTTTCTGTTACTGGAATCAGATACTAAACTGGCACTTGAAGAAGCTAGAGCCATCTCATGCTTCTTGATCAATTTCTGTCAGTTATGCAAACTCCAAACACAGGTGAGGGGAACGATAGAGTGCATGGCTTCAGGTCTGAGTGGTCATTATTAGGGCAACATTTCCTTACCTTTTAACTTGATTTTGATGGTCATGGAAAGTATTCATACATGAAATTATTGATATCAGTGATTCTTTCTAAGGTTCACTGTTTAACATATGTCAACATATTCCAACAGTGCATGAAGAGGTTTCAGGGAATGAAGAGATAACAGTAATGCCTTACAAGCTCTTGGCTTGGTAACAGGTATGGCTGGATGTAACATTTCCAATACAACAACATGATTTACTCTCTACATCATAGAATCATAGTCAAATCTCGTGCAGTATTCAAATCACTTATTTTACCTGGCCAAATGCCAGGAGGCCTCCGTGGATGAAAAAAGAGCTCCTGGACTTACTTGGCTGTGAAAAGAAAGTCTGTAGGGAGTGCAAACTAGAACAGGCTAGCTGGGAGAAATACAAAGAAGTTGTCCAGGCAGTCAGGGATCAGGTTAGGAAAGCCAAAACCCAGACAAAATTAAGTCTAGTCAGGGAGATAAAGGGTAATAAGAAGAATTTCTACAGGTACATCAACGATAAGAGGAAAGCTAGGGAAGGTGTGGGTCCTCTACAGAAGGAGACTGGAGACCTAGTCATGAGTGATATGCAGAAAGCTGAGATGCTCAATGACTTCTTTGCCTCAGTCTTCACAGGCAGGGGCTCTAACCACACCGCCCAAGTTGCAGAAAGTAAAGGTGAGAGCTGGGAGAAGGAAGATCTGCCCACTGTAAGCAAAGATCTGGTTTGAGATCATCTAAAGAACCTGAAGGTGCAGAAGTCCATGGGACCTGATGGGATCCATCCACAGGTCCTGAGGGAACTGGGGGATGAAGTTGCCAAGCCACTGTCCATCATATTTAAAAGGTCATGGCAGTCTGGTGAAGGTCCCACTGACTGGAAAAGGGGAAACATCACCCCCATTTTCAAAAAGGGAAAAAAGGGAGATCCGTCAAACTACGGGTCAGTCAGTCTCACCTCTGTGCCTGGCAAGATCATGGAGCAGATCCTCCTGAAGGCTCTACTAAGGCACACAGAAAATTAAGATGAGGTGACTGGTGGCAACCAGCATGGCTTCACCAAGGGCAAAGCGTGCCTGACAAATTTGGTGGCCTTTTATGATGAAGTAACAGCATCAGTGGATAAGGGAAGTATCTGGTATCGTCTACCTGGACTTGTGCAAAGTGTTTGACACTGTCCTGCATGACATCCTGGTCGCTAAATTGGAAAACCACGGGTTTGATGGACGGACCACTTGCTGGATAAGGAACTGGCTGGATGGTCGCACCCAGAGAGTCATGGTCAGTGGCTCAATGTCGAAATGGAGGCCGGTGATGAGTGGCGTCCCTCAGGGATTAGTACTGGGACCAGTGATGTTCAACATCTCTGTTGGTGACATGTACAGTGGGATTGAGCACACCCTCAGCAAGTGTGCAGATGACACCAAGCTGTGTGGTGCCGTTGACACGCTAGAGGGAAGGGATGCCATCCAGAGGGACCTGGACAGGCTGGAGAGGTGGGCCCGTGGCAGCCTCATGAAGTTCAACAAGGCCAAGTGTAGAGGCCTGCACCTGGGTCAGGGCAATCCCAAGCGCAAGTACAGGTTGGGTGGAGAACGGTTGGAGAGCAGCTCCAGAGAGAAGGATTTGTGGGTGTCGCTTGATGAAAAACTCAACATGAGCCCACAATGTGCACTTGCAGCCCAGAAGGCCAACTGCATCCTGGGCTGCATCAAGAGAAGCGTGACCTGCAGGGCCAGGGAGGTGATCCTGCCCCTCTGCTCTGCTCTTGTGAGACCACACCTGGAGTATTGGGTCCAGTTCTGGGGCCCCCAACACAAGAAGGACATTGAGCTGTTGGAGGGGGTCCAGCGGAGGGCCACGAAGATGATCAGAGGGCTGGGGCACCTCCCCTACAAAGGCAGGCTGAGAGAGTTGGGGTTGTTCAGCCTGGAGAAGAGAAGGCTCCGGGAGGACCTGATAGTGGCCTTCCAGTACCTGAAGGGGGCCTACAGGAGAGCTGGGGAGGGACTCTTCAGAAGGGCATGTAGCGACAGGATGAGAGGTAATGGCCACAAACTGGAAGAGGAGAGATTTAGGCTAGATATTAGGAAGGAATTCTTTCCTGTGAGGGTGGTGAGACACTTGAACAGGTTGCCCACAGAGGTGTGGCTGCCCCCTCTGTGGAAGTGTTCAGGGCCAGGCTGAATGGGGCTCTGAGCAACCTGGTCTGGTGGGAGATGTCCCTGCCCATGGCAGGGTTGTTGGAACTAGATGATCTTTAAGGTCCCTTCCAACCCAAACCCTTCTATGATTCTATGAAATACTACCCACAATGATTTAACTGGCCAGTTTAGGCTGTGTTTTTATCCAATTAGAGAGACACACTCAGAGGGGATAAACTGCCCTTAGAGCAACTCTCTTAGGCTAAAACTCTGTGAGGTGAATGGCTCTTGCAGGCTTCATTTGACTACGTGCTGATGCCTACATCCACGCTGCTCACTGCAGCTTCCTTTACAGTCAATGGCAGCTAGGGCACTGCAGCCCAATACAGAATCATAAAGTCATTTGTGAATGTCCATCACATGGCCCATTTACTTTTATCTCCTGTATTCCAATCTATGACTTTGATGGTGTGGTGACTAGAAAAGATATGCCACTGGGTTTAGTTGAAACCAATTATGAATGAGATCAATTGTCAAATAAAAAACTTAACCAGCAAGATTTAACATATAAAAGCAAGCAAACTTTGGCTCTACTGAAAGTAATAGCTGACTTTTGTTTTAATTACTGAAAGTACATGGTTCTAAAAGAAGATATCCTGCCAAATTCTGAGGCAGATTACTTTGACTTAGAACAGCTAAATCCAGCAAACCTGGAGTACTCTGTATTAATTCCACTGATGGGATCCCTTTATGAATAGAAAACTGTATGAAACTTTGTTTCTATTGAACTGAGGTTATCTGCAGAAGAAGCCTTTTATCACCGCTACAGATAGCTCAGTTCTGTGGAAGTGTATCAGCAGAAGCAGCAGTCCAGATGACCTACATTTTAACAGGACATTAATAGGAAGCAGATTTTACATCCGTAGATGTGTCAGGGGACAGATGTATTATTGGCTTGAACAAAGTTTCAAAGATCAGAGTTTCACCTCACCAATCAGATGAAGGGAATGGGCTACTTCCCTTTGGAAACCTTCTATGAAGTGATCTGTTTAGTGACTCGGTGTAGACAGGGGGCAGACCCATTCAAGAGGGTGTTAGAACGGAAAAAGGCAAAGCTGAGAACGGAGAGAAAAAAATAAGTGTTTTTATTAAAGAACTGACTGCAAAAAAGCTGGAAGGTTGGGGGAAGGAGGAGATAGACGGTGCATCATAGTAACTTGGTTAGATTTCTCATTCCAGTGCATGCATTAGCAACAGATATTTGGGAGCTGAAGACTTTTCTAGCCAATCTGAATGCAATTTACGATATATTTAGCTATTCCTCAGTCATGAGGAGCCCTGAGCAAGCATTCTCAGAGAGTTACTGCCTTCTCTGCAGCCCTTGCATCACCATCCAAACTCTGCAGTCATCATCTAGAAATTTATACCTCATAGCTAACTACTGTTTCAGTAGAGCAAACACTACACTATTTCTTACCGAGCAGACAGCTTGTGATGATATGCAGCTTCTGAGATCCAGCGTGTATGATAATGCCTTGTTGGCAGCTTGTCAAGAAGAGAGCTGCAGAAGCGATCACGTTTTGAGGAAGAGGCAACAATTAAAGTTTGGTTTCTGTGGCTTGATGAAGAACTGACAGACAGAAAACTGTTATGAGGCCATGTTCATAGCTGATATTAAATTACCAACACTTTGTTTACTTATCCTCCAGACAATCACTCTCAACCTCTTATGGAAACAGTTGAAAATAAAACCTCAAAGAACATTTGAAGGTGGCCACAGACATTTCACAGAAGTCGGTGTTTCCCAGCTCCCCATAAGACATTAGGGCTTCCCTCCTACACCTCGACATCCATGCTTCAGACAGAAACAGCTGAAGGTACAAAGTTTCCAAACAAGAGTTCATTTACATGAGATTTTTTTGTCAAAAACTTTTCCGCTGGCTGTAACAATGATGGGACTCCCGGTGGGCAGTGCCCCAGGCAGTTTAAGCACCATGTCACCTGACCTCACTAAAAGAACATCTGTATGGGATGCAGCTTGAAAGGCTGGCAGCTCAGGAAGATCCGTTTGCCTCACCATCCTTCCCACTGTGGCCGCTTCTGCACGCAAGGGGATGGAAGGGCAAAGCAAGGGGAAATGAGCCTCAGGACTCGAGGCCACAGTCCTGGCGAGTGGGTGAATTCGCTGGTCATACCGGTTTTGCCTGCAGTACAGGCAGTCTTTGATGTGTCCATATTCCTTGAAAGCAGATTCCAGTGCTGGTGTTCTTATTCTTTGGGACAGCAGTCACAACATACCGTGCTGTATATACACCGCTGCATGGAATGACAGAAAGTATTGAAGGCAGGCAACCGTACTGATTTTGCTCTTAATAATTTTGAATCAGACTGGATAATTAAAACCACAAACAATAAAGATTTCTCATTCAATAATATTTTTGTGATAGCGACTTGGCAGTCTCTGCATTGACAGAAAACCCTCCCCAAAGCTGTGTCTAAACACAGGCAATTTTTCATCAGTCTATCTGCATCACCATAACAACATTATGAGGAGCTACCGTCCTGCTGACCTCACTGTTCTACTTCAGCCACCGAAGTGACCTCCTTTGATGGTTGTTGCAAATATTTAATGGGTTATCCCTGCCCTACCTCATGGCCAAAACCTTTATCTGAAACTCTAAAGAGTTATAAGGAAAGTGGAAGTGAGCCCTAGCCATGGCTATCAGGAGGAAAAGGCATTGGCACTCTGTAGCTTTGGGATAGCTGTATCATTCCTTCATTTTTTACTCCTACAGAGTACCTCTCCAGCAGATGTGTCAGCTGTGCTTTCTTCCATATGCTCAGAGCAAGCAGAAGGTGGATGAAAAACTGCTGAGAAATTGCTGATTGCAGATGATTTCCTTGGCCTAACCAACTGCCACTCATGCACTTGCTCTGAACCTCCCCAAACTTCCTGACACGATTGATCTGTTTCTGGCTGAGGACTGGGACAAACTAGACAGAAAAGGAGGAATGTGGGAAAGAGACACAGAAAAAAGGATGCAGGTCATGAAGGGAAATAAAGTGTAGGTGAGGGGAAAAGGCAGAGGGAAATAGGAAGAAAAAGTATTAATACAGTACAATATTCAACAAGAAGGAAAATTATGTGGAGGGAAAGCAGACATTGGAAAAGACCCAAGACATGAGAAGAGAGGTAAGGACTTGGCAAGGGAGATAAGCAACATCAAAAAAAGTAGTAGATTTTTTTTTTTTTTTAATATTCTAGAAAACTGCTGCCAAAATAAGATAATACATGCATTAATAACCATAACTGTACTTCGGTATGTGGACAATGTGAAGCTGAAGAGAAGTGACAAAGAGCATAGGTTCTGGCTGGATGCCAGGTACAGAGGAAACTTGCAGGAAGAAAATTTAGCCATTTTCCTGAAGGAGGATGGAAGCCCTAGAGTAACCTGAGTAGAAAGTCTGGAGCAGAGGGAAAGCCCTTAGCCTCCACCTACCTGAGGAGGAGAAGGAAGAGCTGTGTAGATCATTGAAATGAGCCCTTTGCCTTTTCCAGTTTCATGGCACATTTTGAGTGCAGATGTCACGGCCAGAGGGAACAGACAGTTCTCAAGGCGTATTGAGGATCAGAGACATTTGATTTCATTTGTAGCTTGCATGCGGGCATTGGTGCTAATTTAACAATGCTTTTGTGTGAATTTCAGCTGAATTCAGCATCTGGAGGTAATATGATCTAGAGGATGCAGCACTGCAGCAGGATTTTGGTGTGATTACTAGCTGACATGCTGGGCAGTCTTGACTACTTGAAATTGCCTGTCTGTTGAGAAACTACCAGTTTCTCAGATAGTAAAGCTAACTGATTCACTCAGGTGCTTCAAGATCCACAAGAGAAAATAACTAAATAAGAGCTAGGTGTGACTAAAATCACCTTTTTCCCTTCCATACACAAAATTTTCTTCTTTATTTTCAAGCCTTTGACATGTTTGGCGCTACTTTTCTGTAGCTTAGTACCTAGATCAAATCGTTGGAATTATCTTCTCACATTCTTTTCTACTTTATAAAAATACTGATATTTCATAGCCTATTTTAAGGTAAAAGAGGGAAGACTATAGAGTCCTAGAGCAGAGTGATAGCAACATCACCAAAGTGCCCAGAAAAAAATCTTTCCTCTTTAGGTGTAATTTGCTAATTCGCTTTACTCCACTTCAGAAATAATTACTGCATTGCACTGCACAGTAAGAAGGAGGGAGAGATCAGAAATTATCCACGACACATACTGCATATCCCACATTAAGCTATCTTTATGAATTGTGGAAAACATCATAAGCTGTGTGCAACTTGCTTAAATTTTAAATTTGATGATGTATTTTGCAATAGATGATATTGCCCTAACATTTTAAAGGTATTAACTTGTCAGGAAGTCTGTAATTGAAAGCTACTTTAAAATATCCTCCTCATTCTGTACAAACACCTACCAAAACCTCCTTTTTCTTTGTCCTGAAATTTACTTCTGCAGGAGTATCTGAAATATCTCACCTACTTGTCCCTTGTATGTGTAAGCATTAATGAAATCTAGTGCCCTCAACTTATCCATTGTAAGTAATAAGCAATATTCTGGTCACATTGACTTATAAAAATAGGAATGGAGTTCATCCCAATAGCTGCATTTAGTAGGATTTTCCTTAGCAGTGGCTGGCAGTCCCTAGGAGGACTATCAGGTTCCCCTTTGTAAGAGAAGAAATTACAAATGTCTATCAACCAAATGAAGGTCAGTCTTGACAAGGGGAGAAGGGACAAAGTAAGTCAAAAAATAAAACTCAATAATATGTTTGTAATTAAAAAGCTACAACTGACTTCCAAGATATCGAAGAAGAAAAAAGTAACTATTTCTATCTGGCATGATTTTCAAAGTTATCACTGTACCCATAGGTTCTTATTGAAGTCAGCATAAACTGTGGGTATGCAGCACCTTTGAAAACCTTGCCAAAACTGCCTTTAGACTGTAAGCTCCTTAGGGCAGAGACCTGTTACTCATTTGACAAATTGCATTGCATAGCTCCTTTGCCTAAACCAGGCTGTTTGTGTAATAATAATAATAATAGATAACAGATTGGTGCTGGAATTCAGAAATATCTGATGTGGTTCTATAGCCTTCTTATTAACACAGCATTTCAAAACATTAAATAAAATCTCATTTCACAGGCAAATCATCAAGGAAGTATGACCAAAGGAACCTTCCTGAAAACAATTTAAAAAGAGAGGTGTTTGCTTCATCAAACTTGGAACTTCCTTTCGACTGCATATTTCAGTTTCAAAGTATTTGACTCATAGGCTGTCAGCTGAGAGCCTTGGTGAACAGGTAGGCCATGAAATAAGCATTTGCTTGTGGTTATTTTAGAGCCCAGAATCCGATAGACGTAAGCACATACATCAGCGCACACACCCTCAGCCCTGGGGGTGTTGCCACACTCCCCAAATGCATGTGCAATCCCTCTGACGGTGGCAGAGACATGTTGACTCAATTCGCCTGGGAAATGCTGGAGCATTAGGTTTCAAATTCAAAGGGTATCAGCTCAGCAACTATTATTCTTCGCTCTTACTTCAGAAATCTTGCTCAGTTCAGCAACACTGTGCTTTTAGTCTACTCCAGCTATAATTCAGTATTGTATTTTGCAGTTTAAATTACAAATTAACCTAATTACACACCTTCTCAACGCACATATGAAAAGCCAGTGGTGACGGAAGCAGCACTCTCACCCTAAGAGCACCAGGGAAGCTGCAAATAGCCTACACCTTCTCAAAACTGTCTGCTTACTTCTCTAAGCCCTAGTTTCCTCCAGCTGTTCCTCATCTGCAAGATGGGGATAATGATACCCACTTTTCTGAAGGACTTGGAGACGGGTGAGGAAGAGTATTACCTGAGAAAGGCATGTTATAGTCTCTCAGGAATGTCTGCTGCACAAGTGAATTAGCACCACCACGGCTCCAGGTGCTGCCTATGTCAGCAGACAGCAATGCAAAACCCCCTTTACAGTACCGTTTATCCAGAAGATAATTACGAGAAAAAAAGGAAAGAAAAGTGACTACTCCTAATAAACACCAGCCCTTTCAGGAATTTGAAAAGCTTGTTTTCTAGGTATTGGATGATACAAATCATAAAGTTAAGGTATGTACTTACTTTAAGGAACCTGGTCAAAAGGGCTGTCTAGAGTGTTTATTTATTCATTAATTTTTACTTGAGTAGACAAAATAAATCTGCTCTTGTTTTTCATAAAACCTTCCTTGCTACATTCTGTTTAGTTTAAATTGGCATCTATTTGATTCAACCTGGAAAGCCCAGCCAAATCCAATTAGTGTCATTGAAACTCCTGGAGTTCCTTTTTCGGCCAGTTTATAAGGAGGAAGGATCCCAGAGCTCTATATTTGGAATCATTCCAATTTTTCACTGGCAAAAGGGATAGGATGGAAGGAAGTAAATAACAATAATGTCACAGAACTAAAAAACCTGGCTATGGAGCCCATTTTGCTTGGCTGGTTGGTTTCCCTCCCTTGCTACATCACTTTGCTTTGAAGGCACTTGATTTTGTTAAAAATTCTGAGCGGCCCAGATAAAATCCCTGTGGAGTTGGCTGTAACCTGTAAGCCGTAACACCGCTTATTTTATTTACAGACTTCATTTTGTTATTTGCAAGCAGAGAAATTGTCAGAGTATTTGCTGCTTTTGTGCACTTCCATCCCTCTGCTGCTGGAAAGGTCAAAATGGAGACTGGGCAGCTGATGAATTGTGGATGAGCTTCACCTGGGAGGTGGAAAGGAGCAGGCAGTGCCTATACCTTGGCTCTCTCACAGATAGCAATTGCACGTGCTGCTCCCGAGAGAATCACTTCTCCTCGCCATATGAACCAGAAATTGCTGGTGCTTTGGCTGCCCAGCTGAGGTGACTCCCCTTCGCTTCCCAAAACAGCATAGCTGGACAGCTACGGGGCAGCATGCAGTGAAGACACAAGTTAATTTTGCTCACAAAAGCTTTAGTAGCCCATTACAGAAAAGAAGCCTTCAGAAACGCTGCTAAAATATGAATGTTTTGCAGGGGTTGCCACAGAAACGTGTAGAGCATATAATCCAAAATAGGATGTCTAGACAAACTCCTACTGTCTGACCTTTTATGTATTTCCTAATCCAGCCAATCTTGCCAGGCAAATTGGTGACTAAGCAGCAATTCACTCTACACTGTGTCATAAAGGCCTGACAAGGCCCAGGTCACGGTTATAAATTTCAGTCTGGCTACTTCAGCAACTCTCAGCTTCCTTTACCAGCACACCTCCCGTGTGGTTTCTGGGCTGTGATGTGTGCTCTGGATCATCATGAAGTAATTTTGGGACTGTAAAATCCAAAAGCCACAGCTCTGCTGAGAAACAGAGAGCACTTTTATCCAGCAGGACCCCAGAGTTTACATAAAACTCTAAGAGGGAGGCTGGCGAGAGTCTCGGGTGAGAGCAGAATGAAAGGCAGCAGCGCTGGTGCCTGGAGCAGCAGGCTGTGCCATGGCTGCAAGGCAGCCTCCCTCTGGCCCTCAGCAAATGAGGGACCGGTGGAGGGGAGCCCACAGCGCTGGCACCATACAGTCCTGGTGGTCACGGTGGCCTGGGTGCCCTTTCCTCCTCCCACAAATAGCCCCTTTGCTTTTCTTTATTTTCCAGAAGTAGCCCTGTATGAAAAGTAGCCAGCTCCAGTTCTCCTACTGCAGCAGCAAATTCACAAAATGCTACTCAATGGCACACCATTTATCAGCACCGCCAGTTTCTTAATGGGTCTGAAGAATGGCTTTAAAAAATGGGAATCAGAAACGGGGCATTGACTCAGTAGCTGACATCTCCAAAAATATTATATGTAGTTAGATGGATGTATCTATATATACATGCATATACACGCATATGTACGCACATATGCATTTGTATACATACAGAAGAAAATAGATGCCCCAGCTTATAAAAGTGAATGGATGTTACAGTAAAAAGAAACCAGAGCAATAACTTCCTTTTGGCTTTCACTTTGTTCCACGTTGCCCATTCCTCCCTCGCCACAGAACGAGACTTCAGGCAATGCTTGGGCTGAAGGTGCAAGGGTTGCCTGGACAGGAGTCTGAGGCAGAAATCAGCACTGGTGCTTCTGAGGTAATCTGGTCCCAGTGCATGTTTTGATGAGCTTAAGGAAATTTTGCACACACTGCAAGGATAGGGCTACATAACACAGATGTTATTGCACAGAAAGAAAGTGAGACAGAGAAAAGAAAACTGTTGTCCGAAGGAAATGGAAAGAAGGACCCAGAATATGTAAGGAAAAAAAGTGGCATAACTTAGTTTGATCAGCACATTAAAATATTCGTGTGCAGCACAGTATATATAATGGTAATTATACACCATGTATTATACAGTGGTAAGGATTAACGACTTAATATCTGGCTACTCCACAGAGCTTGTTACAGAGGGGTGTTGTATTTTTATATATATTTTCTGTGAAGTTTAATTTTCCATGTGGTGTTCAGTCAGGAAATGGAGAGCCCCTCAGGTGGTGTGCTAGGAGAAGCCTTTGAGGAGGATGTGTGCTCCGACGTGTGGGGAGAGCTCCCAGGGGTTAGCATTTCAGCGTCTGAGCTGCTTGCCTTGCTTTATGCACAATATGTTGTTTCTACCCCAGATGGTTCATTCTTAAGAAGGATTCAAAAAAAAAAAAAAAGGTGAAAAAAAGATTTCTGAAGTGCATGGACATTGGTCCATGGGGGAAGAGCAGAAGATCTTAACAGCTTGTGATTAATTAGAGATTAATAGGAGGCACTTGAGGAGAAATGCTGCACTGAATCCATGTACTGTATCACTGGTAAACAGCTGCTCCTTTCATCTGAAAGTTCAGAAGTTTCTTCTTCAAAGGACCATTATCATTGCCACTGCAGCCTGGCCCACTGGATACAGCTGTGGAGTCAGAGGAGCCATCTCTTGATCCTTGTGTGTTCTGGTACTGTGTGACTGTGGGCCAGCTACTTTACCATTCTGAGTTTTTTCTTCTTGTGCCTGATCTTTGTCTGATTTCCTCAGCTCTTCAGAATAGGTAGCTCCTCTTGCTACAAGCTTGTGCAGTGCTTAGCACAACAAGGCCCTGAAGCAGAAGTCATCAGGTGCTACCATGAACAAATGACTGACCTGCAACAGCTGTTGAAATCTCACAGACTTCTGAGCTCCTGAAAAATTTTCATCCTGGTCGGAAGAATTAGGCACCACACACTTTGCCTGGAGAGCAGACAGCTCTTCCTCTGGTGTAAACATACAAGAACAAAATAGCATTCATGCAGCCTTGGCGCTGTGATCCATATACAAAACAGAGGGGACAATACTGGGGATGATTAAGAGGCCATGGAGGCCCAGGAGGGACGCTTGAATTAACTGTATAAAGAATTTTAGCAGTGCAAGAATACATACGTTAGCCAAAGAGGAGTACAGCAATTTTAGCAGTCTTATGTGAAAAAGAATCTAGAAATGCATATAATGTAAGACTTGCTTGAACTTCTGAACTTCTCACATTAGAAATCATACTTTTCAGATTTTTTTTTATTTTTTTATTTTTTCATAGCGATTTCCTGAGATCATTTTGCTGGCCAGATTGTGTTATGGTTCCTCTTCTTTTCTTGTATCAAGGAGATGACAGCGTGGTATGTTCCTCTGCTTTGGAGGCACTTTTACCCAGGGTGATAGAGAATAGTGCTCTGGGAGCTTATTATAACTGGGTTATTCCCCACTGCTGGTGAAGATGGCATTCTGTACAATATACTCAGTGAAATCGTTTCTGCGATTGGCTGGAGAGACAAAGAGCTCCATGCCTGGGTCACAGCACAATTGCACTACCGGCATTTCTCAGCAGTTCCTACATAACCTCTCATTCCTGCTCAGCTGCTGTCCTCGGAAAGAGGACATATTTTTTGGAAAGACTCCTCTTCTCTGCAAATTCAAACAAAATAATATTTTGACATATGGTTAGATTTCCCTGAGAAAATGGCAGTCTGATCACTCTCTCCCTACCTGTCCCAGCTCACACACAGTTCTTATATACACACACACACACACACACACACACAATTATATCATGTGTACTTGTGTACATGTTCTGTTATTTTCTGTCATGCAACAGTCGGCTCCACCACCATCCCACACCTGAGAAGTGGATGACTTAGTATGATGTGTTTTTGAAAGTCTGAGCAGAGGTTTTGTGAATTGCTGTACTATTGCTACTGGCAGGCTGACATCCAAGCACAGCACCCATCTCCATTTTCTCCATTCACAGTTAATGATCATAAGATGGTCTAGTCAACAGATAACACTCCTCTGGAAAATATTTGTAAGGGAAAGGGAAAACAACCTGCTAGCACATTTCTTAACTCCAAAATTAGCAAGCTCAACGTGCCCAAGGATCTAAGGCTTCTACTGTTTTTCAGGTTTATTTTCTTATTACTAAGCAGAAAATGCAATTGTGCAAAATACCATGGTATGCTTTGTTACAGAAAGCATAAAATATATCATGATGTATAGAAGGAATGTGCCTTCATCTTTTCAGCATAATAGTGAAGCAGGTGGCCAGCAAGAACTACTAACACCATCAATCTCTTTCCTCTTCTTATATCTTAGAGAAACAAATGTACTGCAAAGTTGCAAAATTTACACTTCAGTCTGTATTGCTCTGTTTCCTGTCACTGCTAGCCTCATCATTTCCCTTCTACTCCCTCTACTCGTTTATCACACCAACTTGTTGCGTTATGTAATAACTCTGGTTTTCAACTAGGGAGGAGATAGCCATCTCTTGGTATATATTCATAAGATGGTGCCTTAATCTAACGAGAAAACGAGTACTAGAGAACAGCAAATCCCTGCATGAACACCAAGCAGACCCAAACAGAAACATTCTGACTTCATTTTTTTTTTTTTTTTAATAAAGCAGGTAATATTTTTGT